>CAKXZU010000097.1:0-656277 GCA_936014575.1 Bombus lapidarius | reverse complement strand
ACACACTCTATCAGATTTACGATATAACGTACTACGTTATATAGCATTACGTTATAACGTATAACGTTATGTAGCATAACGATATAACGTATAACGTTATGTAGCATTACGATATAACGTATAACGTTATATGATAATACGTTATAACGTATGGCGTTTATGTAGCATTACGATATAACGTATAACGTTATATAGTGTTACGTTATAGCGTAATACGTTATGTAGCATTACGATATAACGTATAACGTTACGTTGCATTACGATATAACGTATAACGTTATGTGGCAATGCGATATAACGTATAACGTTATATGCTAATACGATCTATCGTATAACGTTATGTAGCATTACGATATAACGTATAACGTTATGTAGCATTATGATATAACGTATAACGATATGCAGCATTACGATATAACGTATAACGTTATGTAGCATTACGATTTAGCGTATATCGTTATGTAGTATTACGTTTATAACGTATAACGTTATGTAGCATAACGATATAACGTATAACGTTATGTAGCATTACGATATAACGTATAATGTTATATGATAATACGTTATAACGTATAACGTTATGTAGCATTACGATATAACGTATAACGTTATATGATAATACGTTATAACGTATAACGTTATGTAGCATTACAATATAACGTATAACGTTATGTGCATTACGATATAACGTATAACGTTATATGCTAATACGTTATATCGTATAACGTTATGTAACATTACGATATAACGTATAACGTTATGTAGCATTACGTTATAACGTATGGCGTATGTAGCATTTACGATATAACGTATAACGTTATGTAGCATTACGATATAACATATAACGTTATGTAGCATTAGGATATAGCGTATATCGTTATGTAGTATTACGTTATAACGTATGGCGTTATGTAGCATTACGATATAACGTATAACGTTATGTAGCATTACGATATAACGTATAACGTTATGTAGCATTACGATATAACGTATAGCGTTATGTAGCATTATGATATAACGTATAACTTTATGTAGCATTACGATATACGTATAACGTATGTGGCATTACGATATACGTATAACGTTATGTAGCATTACGATATAACGTATAACGTTATGTAGCATTACGATATAACGTATAACGTTATGTAGCATTATGATATAACGTATAACGTTATGTAGCATTACGATATAAGGTATAACGTTATGTAGCATTACGATATAACGTACTACGTTATATAGCATTACGTTATAACGTATAACGTTATGTAGCATAACGATATAACGTATAACGTTATGTAACATTACGATATAACGTATAACGTTATGTAGCATTACGATATAACAATAACGTTATGTAGCATTACTATATAACGTATAACGTTATGTAGCATTACGATATAAGGTATAACGTTATGTAGCATTACGATATAACGTACTACGTTATATAGCATTACGTTATAACGTATAACGTT
Source organism: Bombus lapidarius (assembly GCA_936014575.1). NCBI lineage: Eukaryota > Metazoa > Arthropoda > Insecta > Hymenoptera > Apidae > Bombus > Bombus lapidarius. The sequence continues at coordinate 654,802 of CAKXZU010000097.1, read as the reverse complement.
ATGTAGCATAACGATATAACGTATAACGTTATGTAGCATTACGATATAACGTATAACGTTATATGATAATACGTTATAACGTATGGCGTTATGTAGCATTACGATATAACGTATAACGTTATATAGTGTTACGTTATAGCGTATAACGTTATGTAGCATTACGATATAACGTATAACGTTACGTTTGCATTACGATATAACGTAGTACGTTATGTGGCAATGCGATATAACGTATAACGTTATATGCTAATACGTTATATCGTATAACGTTATATAGCATTACGATATAACGTATAACGTTATGTAGCATTATGATATAACGTATAACGATATGTAGCATTACGATATAACGTATATCGTTATGTAGCATTACGATATGGCGCATATCGTTATGTAGTATTACGTTTTAACGTATAACGTTATGTTGGCAGTACGATATAACGTATAACGTTATGCAGCATTATGATATAACGTATGAACGTTATGTAGCATTACCATATAACATATAACGTTATGTAGCATTACAATATAACGTTCAAAGTTATATAGTATTACGTTATAACTTATAACGTTTATGTAGCATAACGATATAACGTATAACGTTATGTAGCATTACATTATAACGTATAACGTTATAGTGCTAATACGTTATAACGTATAACGTTATGTAGTATTACAATATAACGTATAACGTTATGTAGCATTACTATATACGTAATAACGTTATGTTGCATTACGATATAACGTATATCGTTATATGCTAATACGATATATCGTATAACGTTATGTAGCATTACGATATAACGTATAACGTTATGTAGCATTATGATATAACGTATAACGATATGTAGCATTACGATATAACGTATAACGTTATGTAGCATTACGATATAGCGTATATCGTTATGTAGTATTACGTTATAACGTATAACGTTATGTAGCATAACGATATAACGTATAACGTTATGTAGCATTACGATATAACGTATAATGTTATATGATAATACGTTATAACGTATAACGTTATGTAGCATTACGATATAACGTATAACGTTATATGATAATACGTTATAACGTATAACGTTATGTAGCATTACAATATAACGTATAACGTTATGTGGCATTACGATATAACGTATAACGTTATATGCTAATACGTTATATCGTATAACGTTATGTAACATTACGATATAACGTATAACGGTTATGTAGCATTACGATATAACATATAACGTTATGTAGCATTACTATATAACGTATAACGTTATGTAGCATTACGATATAAGGTATAACGTTATGTAGCATTACGATATAACGTACTACGTTATATAGCATTACGTTATAACGTATAACGTTATGTAGCAAAACGATATAACGTATAACGTTATGTAGCATTACGATATAACGTATAACGTTATATGATAATACGTTATAACGTATGGCGTTATGTAGCATTACGATATAACGTATAACGTTATATAGTGTTACGTTATAGCGTATAACGTTATGTAGCATTACGATATAACGTATAACGTTATGTTGCATTACGATATAACGTATAACGTTATGCTGGCAATGCGATATAACGTATACCGTTATATGCTAATACGTTATATCGGTATAACGTTATATAGCATTACGATATAACGTATAACGTTATGTAGCATTTGATATAACGTATAACGATATGTAGCATTACGATATAACGTATATCGTTATGTAGCATTACGATATGGCGTATATCGTTATGTAGTAATACGTTATAACGTATAACGTTATGTTGCACTACGATATAACGTATAACGTTATGCAGCATTATGATATAACGTATAACGTTATGTAGCATTACAATATAACAAATAACGTTATGTAGCATTACAATATAACGTTCAAAGTTATATAGTATTACGTTATAACTTATAACGTTATGTAGCATAACGATATAACGTATAACGTTATGTAGCATTACATTATAACGTATAACGTTATATGATAATACGTTATAACGGATAACGTTATGTAGCATTACAATATAACGTATAACGTTATGTAGCATTACTATATAACGTATAACGTTATGTTGCATTACGATATAACGTATATCGTTATATGCTAATACGATATATCGTATAACGTTATGTAGCATTACGATATAACGTTATAACGTTAGTAGCATTATGATATAACGTATAACGATATGCAGCATTACGATATAACGTATAACGTTTATGTAGCATTACGATATAGCGTATATCGTTATGTAGTATTACGTTATAACGTATAACGTTATGTAGCATAACGATATATCGTATAACGTTATGTAGCATTACGATATAACGTATAATGTTATATGATAATACGTTTATAACGTATAACGTTTTGTAGCATTACGATATAACGTATAACGTTATATGATAATACGTTATAACGTATAACGTTATGTAGCATTACGATATAACGTATAACGTTATATGATATTACGTTATAACGTATAACGTTATGTAGCATTACAATATAACGTATAACGTTATGTGGCATTACGATATAACGTATAACGTTATATGCTAATACGTTATATCGTATAACGTTATGTAACATTACGATATAACGTTATAACGTTATGTAGCATTACGATACTAACATATAACGTTATGTAGCATTACTATATAACGTATAACGTTATGTAGCATTACGATATAGGTATAACGTTATGTAGCATTACGATATAACGTACTACGTTATATAGCATTACGTTATAACGTATAACGTTATGTAGCATAACGATATAACGTATAACGTTATGTAGCATTACGATATAACGTATAACGTTATATGATAATACGTTATAACGTATGGCGTTATGTAGCATTACGATATAACGTATATCGTTATGTAGCATTACGATATGGCGTATATCGTTATGTAGTATTACGTTATAACGTATAACGTTATGTTGCACTACGATATAACGTATAACGTTATGCAGCATTATGATATAACGTATAAACGTTATGTAGCATTACTATATAACGTATAACGTTATGTAGCATTACGATATAAGGTATAACGTTATGTAGCATTACGATATAACGTACTACGTTTTATAGCATTATGATATAACGTATAACGATATGCAGCATTACGATATTAACGTATAACGTTATGTAGCATTACGATATAGCGTATATCGTTATGTAGTATTACGTTATAACGTATAACGTTATGTAGCATAACGATATAACGTATAACGTTATGTAGCATTACGATATAACGTATAATGTTATATGATAATACGTTATAACGTATGAACGTTATGTAGCATTACGATATAACGTATACGTTATATGATAATACGTTATAACGTATAACGTTATGTAGCATTACGATATAACGTATAACGTTATATGATAATACGTTATAACGTATAACGTTATGTAGCATTACAATATAACGTATAACGTTATGTGGCATTACGATATAACGTATAACGTTATATGCTAATACGTATATCGTATAACGTTATGTAACATTACGATATAACGTATAACGTTATGTAGCATTACGATATAACATATAACGTTATGTAGCATTACTATATAACGTATAACGTTATGTAGCATTACGATATAAGGTATAACGTTATGTAGCATTACGGATATAACGTACTACGTTATATAGCATTACGTTATAACGTATAACGTTATGTAGCATAACGATATAACGTATAACGTTATGTAGCATTACGATATAACGTATAACGTTATATGATAATACGTTATAACGTATGGCGTTATGTAGGCATTACGATATAACGTATATCGTTATGTAGCATTACGATATGGCGTATATCGTTATGTAGTATTACGTTATAACGTATAACGTTTATGTTGCACTACGATATAACGTATAACGTTATGCAGCATTATGATATAACGTATAACGTTATGTAGCATTACAATATAACATATAACGTTATGTAGCATTACAATATAACGTTCAAAGTTATATAGTATTACGTTATAACTTATAACGTTATGTAGCATAACGATATAACGTATAACGTTATGTAGCATTACATTATAACGGTATAACGTTATATGATAATACGTTATAACGTTAACGTTATGTAGCATTACGATATAACGTATAACGTTATGTTGCATTCGATATAACGTATAACGTTATGTGGCATTGCGATATAACGTATAACGTTATATGCTAATACGTTATATCGTATAACGTTATATAGCATTACGATATAACGTATAACGTTATGTAGCATTATGATATAACGTATAACGATATGTAGCATTACGATATAACGTATATCGTTATGTAGCATTACGATATGGCGTATATCGTTATGTAGTATTACGTTATAACGTATAACGTTATGTTGCACTACGATATAACGTATAACGTTATGCAGCATTATGATATAACGTATAACGTTATGTAGCATTACCATATAACATATAACGTTATGTAGCATTACAATATAACGTTCTAAGTTATATAGTATTACGTTATAACTTATAACGTTATGTAGCATAACGATATAACGTATAACGTTATGTAGCATTACATTATAACGTATAACGATATGTAGCATTACAATATAACGTATAACGTTATGTAGCATTACTATATAACGTATATCGTTATATGCTAATACGATATATCGTATAACGTTATGTAGCATTACGATATAACGTATAACGGTATGTAGCATTATGATATAACGTATAACGATATGTAGCATTACGATATAACGTATTCGTTATGTTGCATTACGATATAACGTATATCGTTATATGCTAATACGATATATCGTATAACGTTATGTAGCATTACGATATAACGTATAACGTTATGTAGCATTATGATATAACGTATAACGATATGTAGCATTACGATATAACGTATAACGTTATGTAGCATTACGATATAGCGTATATCGTTATGTAGTATTACGTTATAACGTATAACGTTATGTAGCATAACGATATAACGTATAACGTTATGTAGCATTACGATATAACGTATAACGTTATATGATAATACGTTATAACGTATAACGTTATGTAGCATTACAATATAACGTATAACGTTATGTGGCATTACGATATAACGTATAACGTTATATGCTAATACGTTATATCGTATAACGTTATGTAACATTACTATATACCGTATAACGTTATGTAGCATTACGATATAACGTATAACGTTATGTAGCATTACGATATAACCATATAACGTTATGTAGGCATTACTATATAACGTATAACGTTATGTAGCATTACGATATAAGGTATAACGTTATGTAGCATTACGATATAACGTACTACGTTATATAGCATTACGTTTATACGTATAACGTTATGTAGCATAACAATATAACGTATAACGTTATGTAGCATTACGATATAACGTATAACGTTATGTAGCATAACGATATAACGTACTACGTTATATAGCATTACGTTATAACGTATAACGTTATGTAGCATAACGATATAACGTATAACGTTATGTAGCATTACGATATAACGTATAACGTTATGTGGCATTACGATATAACGTATAACGTTATGTAGCATTACGATATAACGTATAACGTTATGTAGCATTATGATATAACGTATAACGTTATGTAGCATTACTATATAACGTATAACGTTATGTAACATTACGATATAACGTATAACGTTATGTAGCATTACGATATAACGTATAACGTTATGTAGCATTACGATATAACGTATAACGTTATATGATAATACGGTTATAACGTATGGCGTTATGTAGCATTACGATATAACCTATAACGTTATATAGTATTACGTTATAGCGTATAACGTTATGTAGCATTACGATATAGCGTATATCGTTATGTAGTATTACGTTATAACGTATAACGTTATGTAGCATAACGATATAACGTATAACGTTATGTAGCATTACGATATAACGTATAATGTTATATGATAATACGTTATAACGTATAACGTTATGTAGCATTACGATATAACGTATAACGTTATATGAAATACGTTATAACGTATAACGTTATGTAGCATTACAATATAACGTATAACGTTATGTGGCATTACGATATAACGTATAACGTTATATGCTAATACGTTATATCGTATAACGTTATGTAACATTACGATATAACGTATAACGTTATGTAGCATTACGATATAACATATAACGTTATGTAGCATTACTATATAACGTATAACGTATGTAGCATTACGATATAAGGTATAACGTTATGTAGCATTACGATATAACGTACTACGTTATATAGCATTACGTTATAACGTATAACGTTATGTAGCATAACGATATAACGTATAACGTTATGTAGCATTACGATATAACGTATAACGTTATATGATAATACGTTATAACGTATGGCGTTATGTAACATTACGATATAACGTATATCGTTTATGTAGCATTACGATATGGCGTATATCGTTATGTAGTATTACGTATATACGTATAACGTTATGTTGCACTACGATATAACGTATAACGTTATGCAGCATTATGATATAACGTATAACGTTATGTAGCATTACAATATAACATATAACGTTATGTAGCATTACAATATAACGTTCAAAGTTATATAGTATTACGTTATAACTTATAACGTTATGTAGCATAACGATATAACGTATAACGTTATGTAGCATTACATTATAACGTATAACGTTATATGATAATACGTTATAACGTATAACGTTATGTAGCATTACGATATAACGTATAACGTTATGTTGCAGTACGATATAACGTATAACGTTATGTGGCAATGCGATATAACGTATAACGTTATATGCTAATACGTTATATCGTATAACGTTATATAGCATTACGATATAACGTATAACGTTATGTAGCATTATGATATAACGTATAACGATATGTAGCATTACGATATAACGTATATCGTTATGTAGCATTACGATATGGCGTATATCGTTATGTAGTATTACGTTATAACGTATAACGTTATGTTGCACTACGATATAACGTATAACGTTATGCAGCATTATGATATTAACGTATAACGTTATGTAGCATTACAATATAACATATAACGTTATGTAGCATTTACAATATAACGTTCAAAGTTATATAGTATTACGTTATAACTTATAACGTTATGTAGCATAACGATATAACGTATAACGTTATGTAGCATTACATTATAACGTATAACGTTATGTAGCATTACAATATATACGTATAACGTTATGTAGCATTACTATATAACGTATAACGTTATGTTGCATTACGATATAACGTATATCGTTATATGCTAATACGATATATCGTATAACGTTATGTAGCATTACGATATACGTATAACGTTATGTAGCATTATGATATAACGTATAACGATATGTAGCATTACGATATAACGTATAACGTTATGTAGCATTACGATATAGCGTATATCGTTATGTAGTATTACGTTTATAACGTATAACGTTATGTAGCATAACGATATAACGTATAACGTTATGTAGCATTACGATATAACGTATAACGTTATATGATAATACGTTATAACGTATAACGTTATGTAGCATACAATATAACGTATAACGTTATGTGGCATTACGATATAACGTATAACGTTATATGCTAATACGTTATATCGTATAACGTTATGTAACATTACTATATAACGTATAACGTTATGTAGCATTACGATATAAGGTATAACGTTATGTAGCATAACGATATAACGTACTACGTTATATAGCATTACGTTATAACGTATAACGTTATGTAGCATAACGATATAACGTATAACGTTATGTAGCATTACGATATAACGTATAACGTTATGTGGCATTACGATATAACGTATAACGTTATGTAGCATTACGATATAACGTATAACGTTATGTAGCATTATGATATAACGTATAACGTTATGAGCATTACTATATAACGTATAACGTTATGTACATTACGATTATAACGTATAACGTTATGTAGCATTACGATATAACGTATAACGTTATGTAGCATTACGATATAACGTATAACGTATATGATAATACGTTATAACGTATGGCGTTATGTAGCATTACGATATAACGTATAACGTTATATAGTATTACGTTATAGCGTATAACGTTATGTAGCATTACGATATAACGTATAACGTTATGTTGCATTACGATATAACGTATAACGTTATGTAGCATTACGATATAACGTATAACCTTATTATGATAATACGTTATAACGTATGGCGTTATGTAGCATTACGATATAACGTACTACGTTATATAGCATTACGTTATAACGTATAACGTTATGTAGCATAACGATATAACGTATAACGTTATGTAGCATTACGATATAACGTAAACGTTATATGATAATACGTTATAACGTATGGCGTTATGTAGCATTACGATATAACGTATAACGTTATATAGTATTACGTTATAGCGTATAACGTTATGTAGCATTACGATATAACGTATAACGTTATGTTGCATTACGATATAAGCGTATAAACGTTATGTGGCAATGCGATATAACGTATAACGTTATATGCTAATACGTTATATCGTATAACGTTATATAGCATTACGATATAACGTATAACGTTATGTAGCATTATGATATAACGTATAACGATATGTAGCATTACGATATAACGTATATCGTTATGTAGCATTACGATATGGCGTATATCGTTATGTAGTATTACGTTATAACGTATACGTTATGTTGCACTACCGATATAACATATAACGTTATGTAGCATTAGGATATAGAGTATATCGCTATGTAGTATTACGTTATAACGTATGGCGTTATGTAGCATTACGATATAACGTATAACGTTATGTAGCATTACGATATAACGTATAACGTTATGTAGCATTACGATATAACGTATAACGTTATGTAGCATTACGATATAACGTATAACGTTATGTTAGCATTACGATATAACGTATAGGGTTATGTAGCATTATGATATAACGTATAACTTTATGTACGCTTACGATATAACGGTATAACGTTATGTTGCATTACGATATAACGTATATCGTTATATGCTAATACGATATATCGTATAACGTTATGTAGCATTACGATATAACGTATAACGTTATGTAGCATTATGATATAACGTATAACGATATGTAGCATTGCGATATAACGTATAACGTTATGTAGCATTACGATATAGCGTATATCGTTATGTAGTATTACGTTATAACGTAGGGCGTTATGTAGCATAACGATATAACGTATAACGTTATGTAGCATTACATTATAACGTATAACGTATATATAATACGTTATAACGTATAACGTTATGTAGCATTACAATATAACGTATAACGTTATGTAGCATTACTATATAACGGTATAACGTTATGTTGCATTACGATATAACGTATATCGTTATATGCTAATACGATATATCGTATAACGTTATGTAGCATTACGATATAACGTATAACGTTATGTAGCATTATGATATAACGTATAACGATATGTAGCATTACGATATAACGTATAACGTTATGTAGCATAACGATATAACGTATAACGTTATGTAGCATTACATTATAACGTATAACTTATATGATAATACGTTATAACGTATAACGTTATGTAGCATTACAATATAACGTATAACGTTATGTAGCATTACTATATAACGTATAACGTTATGTTGCATTACGATATAACGTATATCGTTATGTGGCAATACGATATACCGTATACGTTATATGCTAATACGATATATCGTATAACGTTATGTAGTATTACGTTATAACGTAGGGCGTTATGTAGCATTACGATATAACGTATAACGTTATGTAGCATTACTATATAACGTATAACGTTATGTAGCATTATGATATAACGTATAACGTTATGTAGCATTACTATATAACGTAATAACGTTATGTAGCATTACGATATAAGGTATACGTTATGTAGCATTACGATATAACGTACTACGTTATATAGCATTACGTTATAACGTATTACGTTATATAACATAACGATATAACGTATAACGTTATGTAGCATTACGATATAACGTATAACGTATAACGTTATATAGCATTACAATATAACGTATAACGTTATGTGGCATTACGATATAACGTATAACGTTATATGCTAATACGTTATATCGTATAACGTTATGTAACATTACGATATAACTTATAAACGTTATGTAGTATTACGTTTAACGTATGGCGTTCTGTCAGCATTACGATATAACGTATAACGTTATGTAGCATTATGATATAACGTATAACGTTATGTAGCATTACTATATACGTATAACGTATGTAGCATTACGATATAAGGTATAACGTTATGTAGCATTACGATATAACGTACTACGTTATATAGCATTACGTTATAACGTATAACGTTATGTAGCATAACGATATAACGTATAACGTTATGTAGCATTACGATATAACGTATAACGTTATATGATAATACGTTATAACGTATAACGTTATGTAGCATTACAATATAACGTATACGTTATGTGGCATTACGATATAACGATAACGTTATGTAGCATTATGATATAACGTATAACGTTATGTAGCATTACTATATAACGTATAACGTTTTGTAGCATTACGATATAACATATAACGTTATGTAGCACTAGGATATAGCGTATATCGCTATGTAGTATTACGTTATAACGTATGGCTTTATGTAGCATTACGATATAACGTATAACGTTATGTAGCATTACTATATAACGTATAACGTTATGTAGCATTATGATATAACGTATAACGTTATGTAGCATTACTATATAACGTATAACGTTATGTAGCATTACGATATAAGGTATAACGTTATGTAGCATTACGATATAACGTACTACGTTATATAGCATTACGTTATAACGTATTACGTTATATAGCATAACGATATAACGTATAACGTTATGTAGCATTACGATATAACGTATAACGTATAACGTTATATAGCATACAATATAACGTATAACGTTATGTGCATTACGATATAACGTATAACGTTATATGCTAATACGTTATATCGTATAACGTTATGTAACATTACGATATAACTTATACGTTATGTAGTATTACGTTATAACGTATGGCGTTCTGTAGCATTACGATATAACGTATAACGTTATGTAGCATTATGATGATAACGTATAACGTTATGTAGCATTACTATATAACGTATAACGTTATGTAGCATTACGATATAAGGTATAACGTTATGTAGCATTACGATATAACGTACTACGTTATATAGCATTACGTTATAACGTATAACGTTATGTAGCATAACGATATAACGTATAACGTTATGTAGCATTACGATATAACGTATAACGTTATATGATAATACGTTATAACGTATAACGTTATGTAGCATTACAATATAACGTATAACGTTATGTGGCATTACGATATAACGTATAACGTTATGTAGCATTATGATATAACGTATAACGTTATGTAGCATTACTATATAACGTATAACGTTTTGTAGCATTACGATATAACATATAACGTTATGTAGCACTAGGATATAGCGTATATCGCTATGTAGTATTACGTTATAACGTATGGCGTTATGTAGCATTACGATATAACGTATAACGTTATGTAGCATTACGATATAACGTATAACGTTATGTAGCATTACGATATAACGTATAGCGTTATGTAGCATTATGATATAACGTATAACTTTATGTAGCATTACGATATACGTATAACGTTATGTGGCATTACGATTATAACGTATAACGTTATGTAGCATTACGATATAACGTATAACGTTATGTAGCATTATGATATAACGTATAACGTTATGTAGCATTACTATATAACGTATAACGTTATGTAGCATTACGATATAAGGTATAACGTTATGTAGCATTACGATATAACGTACTACGTTATATAGCATTACGTTATAACGTATAACGTTTATGTAGCATAACGATATAACGTAGAACGGTTATGTAGCATTACGATATAACGTATAACGTTATATGAGAATACGTTATAACGTATAACGTTATATAGCATTACAATATAACGTATAACGTTATGTGGCATTACGATATAACGTATAACGTTATATGCTAATACGTTATAGGTCGTATAACGTTATGTAACATTACGATATAACGTATAACGTTATGTAGTATTACGTTATAACGTATGGCGTTATGTAGCATTACGATATAGCGTATATCGTTATGTAGTATTACGTTATAACGTATGGCGTTATGTAGCATTACGATATAACGTATAACGTTATGTAGCATTACGATATAACATATAACGTTATGTAGCATTAGGATATAGCGTATATCGCTATGTAGTATTACTGGTTATAACGTATGGCGCTATGGAGCATTACGATATAACGTATAACGTTATGTAGCATTACGATATAACGTATAACGTTATGTAGCATTACGATATAACGTATAGCGTTATGTAGCATTATGATATAACGTATAACGTTATGTAGCATTACGATATAACGTATAACGTTATGTGGCATTACGATATAACGTATAACGTTATGTAGCATTACGATATAACGTATACGTTATGTAGCATTATGATATAACGTATAACGTTATGTAGCATTACTATATAAACGTATAACGTTATGTAGCATTACGATATAAGGTATAACGTTATGTAGCATTACGATAATAACGTACTACGTTATATAGCAATACGTTATAACGTATAACGTTATGTAGCATAACGATATACCGTATAACGTTATGTTGCATTACGATATAACGTATATCGTTATATGCTAATACGATATATCGGTATAACGTTATGTAGCATTACGATATAACGTATAACGTTATGTAGCATTATGATAGTAACGTATAACGTTTTGTAGCATTACTATATAACGTATGGCGTTCTGTAGCATTACGATATAACGTATAACGTTATGTAGCATTATGATATAACGTATAACGTTATGTAGCATTACTATATAACGTATAACGTTATGTAGCATTACGATATAAGGTATACGTTATGTAGCATTACGATATAACGTACTACGTTATATAGCATTACGTTATAACGTATAACGTTATGTAGCATAACGATATAACGTATAACGTTTATGTAGCATTACGATATAACGTATAACGTTATATGATAATACGTTATAACGTATAACGTTATGTAGCATTACAATATAACGTATAACGTTTATGTGGCATTACGATATAACGTATAACGTTATGTAGCATTATGATATAACGTATAACGTTATGTAGCTTTACTATATACGTATAACGTTTTGTAGCATTACGATATAACATATAACGTTATGTAGCACTAGGATATAGCGTATATCGCTATGTAGTATTACGTTATAACGTATGGCGTTATGTAGCATTACGATATAACGTATAACGTTATGTAGCATTACGATATAACGTATAACGTTATGTAGCATTACGATATAACGATAGCGTTATGTAGCATTATGATATAACGTATAACTTTATGTAGCATTACGATATAACGTATAACGTTCATGTGGCATTACGATATAACGGTATAACGTTATGTAGCATTACGATATAACGTATAACGTTATGTAACATTACGATATAACTTATAACGTTATGTAGTATTACGTTATAACGTATGGCGTTCTGTAGCATTACGATATAACGTATAACGTTATGTCGCATTATGATATACGTATAACGTTATGTAGCATTACTATATAACGTATAACGTTATGTAGCATTACGATATAAGGTATAACGTTATGTAGCATTACGATATAACGTATAACGTTATGTAGCATTATGATATAACGTATAACGTTATGTAGCATTACTATATAACGTATGGCGTTCTGTAGCATTCCGATATAACGTATAACGTTATGTAGCATTATGATATAACGTATAACGTTATGTAGCATTACTATATAACGTATAACGTTATGTAGCATTACGATATAAGGTATAACGTTATGTAGCATTACGATATAACGTACTACGTTATATAGCATTACGTATAACGTATAACGTTATGTAGCATAACGATATAACGTATAACGTTATGTAGCATTACGAATATAACGTATAACGTTATATGATAATACGTTATAACGTATAACGTTATGTAGCATTACAATATAACGTATAACGTTATGTGGCATTACGATATAACGTATAACGTTATGTAGCATTATGATATAACGTATAACGTTATGTAGCATTACTATATAACGTATAACGTTTTGTAGCATTACGATATAACATATAACGTTTGTAGCACTAGGATATAGCGTATATCGCTATGTAGTATTACGTTATAACGTATGGCGTTATGTAGCATTACGATATAACGTATACGTTATGTAGCATTACGATATAACGTATAACGTTAGGTAGCATTACGATATAACGTATAGCGTTATGTAGCATTATGATATAACGTATAACTTTATGTAGCATTACGATATACGTATAACGTTATGTGGCATTACGATATAACGTATAACGTTATGTAGCATTACGATATAACGTATAACGTTATGTAGCATTATGATATAACGTATAACGTTATGTAGCATTACTATATAACGTATAACGTTATGTAGCATTACGATATAAGGTATAACGTTATGTAGCATTACGATATAACGTACTACGTTATATAGCATTACGTTATAACGTATAACGTTATGTAGCATAACGATATAACGTATAACGTTATGTAGCATTACGATATAACGTATAACGTTATATGATAATACGTTATAACGTATAACGTTATATAGCATTACAATATAACGTATAACGTTATGTGGCATTACGATATAACGTATAACGTTATATGCTAATACGTTATATCGTATAACGTTATGTAGCATTACGATATAACGTATAACGTTATGTGGCATTACGATATAACGTATAACGTTATGTAGCATTACGATATAACGTATAACGTTATGTAGCATATGATATAACGTATAACGTTATGTAGCATTACTATATAACGTATAACGTTATGTAGCATTACGATATAAGGTATAACGTTATGTAGCATTACGATATAACGTACTACGTTATATAGCATTACGTTAAACGTATAACGTTATGTAGCATAACGATATAACGTATGGCGTTATGTAGCATTACGATATAGCGTATATCGTTATGTAGTATTACGTTATAACGTATGGCGTTATGTAGCATTACGATATAACGTATAACGTTATGTAGCATTACGATATAACATATAACGTTATGTAGCATTAGGATATAGCGTATATCGCTATGTAGTATTACGTTATAACGTATGGCGCTATGTAGCATTACGATATAACGTATAACGTTATGTAGCATTACGATATAACGTATAACGTATGTAGCATTACGATATAACGTATAGCGTTATGTAGCATTATGCATATAACGTATAACTTTATGTAGCATTACGATATAACGTATAACGTTATGTGGCATTACGATATAACGTATAACGTTATGTAGCATTACGATATAACGTATAACCGTTATGTAGCATTATGATATAACGTATAACGTTATGTAGCATTACTATATAACGTATAACGTTATGTAGCATTACGATATAAGGTATAACGTTATGTAGCATTACGATATAACGTACTACGTTATATAGCAATACGTTATAACGTATAACGTTATGTAGCATAACGATATAACGTATAACGTTATGTTGCATTACGATATAACGTATATCGTTATATGCTAATACGATATATCGTATAACGTTATGTAGCATACGATATAACGTATAACGTTATGTTGCATTACGATATAACGTATGAACGTTATGTAGCATTACGATATAACGTATAACGTTATATGATAATACGTTATAACGTATGGCGTTATGTAGCATTACGATATAACGTACTACGTTATATAGCATTACGTTATAACGTATAACGTTATGTAGCATTACGATATAACGTATAACGTTATGTAGCATAACGATATAACGTATAACGTTATGTAGCATTACGATATAACGTATAACGTTATATGATAATACGTTAAACGTATAACGTTATATAGCATTACAATATAACGTATAACTTTATGTGGCATTACGATATAACGTAGTAACGTTATATGCTAATACGTTATATCGTATAACGTTATGTAACATTACGATATAACGTATAACGTTATGTAGCATTATGATATAACGTATAACGTTATGTAGCATTACTATATAACGTATAACGTTATGTAGCATTACGATATAACGTATAACCGTTATGTAGCATTATGATATAACGTATAACGTTATGTAGCATTACTATATAACGTATAACGTTATGTAGCATTACGATATAAGGTATAACGTTATGTAGCATTACGATATAACGTACTACGTTATATAGCATTACGTTATAACGTATAACGTATGTAGCATAACGATCTAACGTATAACGTTATGTAGCATTACGATATAACGTATAACGTTATATGATAATACGTTATAACGTATAACGTTATATAGCATTACAATATAACGTATAACGTTATGTGGCATTACGATATAACGTATAACGGTATATGCTAATACGTTATATCGTATAACGTTATGTAACATTACGATATAACGTATAACGTTATGTAGTATTACGTTATAACGTATGGCGTTATGTAGCATTACGATATAGCGTATATCGTTATGTAGTATTACGTTATAACGTATGGCGTTTATGTAGCATTACGATATAACGTATAACGTTATGTAGCATTACGATATAACATATAACGTTATGTAGCATTAGGATATAGCGTATATCGCTATGTAGTATACGTTATAACGTATGGCGTTATGTAGCATTACGATATAACGTATAACGTTATGTAGCATTACGATATAACGTATAACGTTATGTAGCCATTACGATATAACGTATAGCGTTATGTAGCATTATGATATAACGTATAACTTTATGTGCATTACGATATAACGTATAACGTTATGTGGCATTACGATATAACGTATAACGTTATGTAGCATTACGATATAACGTATAACGTTATGTAGCATTATGATATAACGTATAACGTTATGTAGCATTACTATATAACGTATAACGTTATGTAGCATTACGATATAAGGTATAACGTTATGTAGCATTACGATATAACGTACTACGTTATATAGCAATACGTTATAACGTATAACGTTATGTAGCATAACGAAATAACGTATAACGTTATGTTGCATTACGATATAACGTATATCGTTATATGCTAATACGATATATCGTATAACGTTATGTAGCATTACGATATAACGTATAACGTTATGTTGCATTACGATATAACGTATAACGTTATGTAGCATTACGATATAACGTATAACGTTATATGATAATACGTTATAACGTATGGCGTTATGTAGCATTACGATATAACGTACTACGTTATATAGCATTACGTTATAACGTATAACGTTATGTAGCATAACGATATAACGTATAACGTTATGTAGCATTACGATTAACGTATAACGTTATATGATAATACGTTATAACGTATGGCGTTATGTAGCATTAGCGATATAACGTATAACGTTATATAGTATTACGTTATAGCGTATAACGTTATGTAGCATTACGATATAACGTATAACGTTATGTTGCATTACGATATAACGTATAACGTTATGTGGCAATGCGATATAACGTGATAACGTTATATGCCTAATACGTTTATATCGTATAACGTTATATAGCATTACGATATAACGTATAACGTTATGTAGCATTATGATATAACGTATAACGATATGTAGCATTACGATATAACGTATATCGTTATGTAGCATTACGATATGGCGTATATCGTTATGTAGTATTACGTTATAACGTATAACGTTATGTTGCACTACGGTATAACGTATAACGTTATGCAGCATTATGATATAACGTATAACGTTATGTAGCATTACAATATAACATATAACGTTATGTAGCATTACAATATAACGTTCAAAGTTATATAGTATTACACTATAACTTATAACGTTATGTAGCATACGTTATACGTTATATCGTTATGCTACATAACGTTATAAGTTATAGTGTAATACTATATAACTTTGAACGTTATATTGTAATGCTACATAACGTTATATGTTATATTGTAATGCTACATAACGTTATACGTTATATCATAATGCTGCATAACGTTATACGTTATACCGTAGTGCAACATAACGTTATACGTTATAACGTAATACTACATAACGATATACGCCATATCGTAATGCTACATAACGATATACGTTATATCGTAATGCTACATATCGTTATACGTTATATCATAATGCTACATAACGTTATACGTTATATCGTAATGCTATATAACGTTATACGATATAACGTATTAGCATATAACGTTATACGTTATATCGCATTGCCACATAACGTTATACGTTATATCGTAATGCAACATAACGTTATACGTTATATCGTAATGCTACATAACGTTATACGCTATAACGTAATACTATATAACGTTATACGTTATATCGTAATGCTACATAACGCCATACGTTATAACGTATTATCATATAACGTTATACGTTATATCGTAATGCTACATAACGTTATACGTTATATCGTTATGCTACATAACGTTATACGTTATAACGTAATGCTATATAACGTAGTACGTTATATCGTAATGCTACATAACGCCATACGTTATAACGTATTATCATATAACGTTATACGTTATATCGTAATGCTACATAACGTTATACGTTATATCGTAATGCAACATAACGTTATACGTTATATCGTAATGCTACATAACGTTATACGATATATCGTATTAGCATATAACGATATACGTTATATCGTAATGCAACATAACGTTATACGTTATTTCGTTATGCTACATAACGTTATACGTTATAACGTATTGCTATATAACGTAGTACGTTATATCGTAATGCTACATAACGTTATACCTTATATCGTAATGCTACATAACGTTATACGTTATATAGTAATGCTACATAACGTTATACGTTATATCATAATGCTACATAACGTTATACGTTATATCGTAATGCTACATAACGTTATACGTTATATCGTAATGCCACATAACGTTATACGTTATATCGTAATGCTACATAAAGTTATACGTTATATCATAATGCTACATAACGCTATACGTTATATCGTAATGCTACATAACGTTATACGTTATATCGTAATGCTACATAACGTTATACGTTATATCGTAATGCTACATAACGCCATACGTTATAACGTAATACTACATAGCGATATACGCTATATCCTAATGCTACATAACGTTATATGTTATATCGTAATGCTACATAACGTTATACGTTATATCGTAATGCTACATAACGCCATACGTTATAACGTAATACTACATAACGATATACGCTATATCGTAATGCTACATAACGCCATACGTTATAACGTAATACTACATAACGTTATACGTTATATCGTAATGTTACATAACGTTATACGATATAACGTATTAGCATATAACGTTATACGTTATATCGTAATGCCACATAACGTTATACGTTATATTGTAATGCTATATAACGTTATACGTTATAACGTATTATCATATAACGTTATACGTTATATCGTAATGCTACATAACGTTATACGTTATATCGTTATGCTACATAACGTTATACGTTATAACGTAATGCTATATAACGTAGTACGTTATATCGTAATGCTACATAACGTTATACCTTATATCGTAATGCTACATAACGTTATACGTTATATAGTAATGCTACATAACGTTATACGTTATATCATAATGCTACATAACGTTATACGTTATATCGTAATGCTACATAACGTTATACGTTATATAGTAATGCTACATAACGTTATACGTTATATCATAATGCTACATAACGTTATACGTTATATCGTAATGTTACATAACGTTATACGATATAACGTATTAGCATATAACGTTATACGTTATATCGTAATGCCACATAACGTTATACGTTATATTGTAATGCTATATAACGTTATACGTTATAACGTATTATCATATAACGTATACGTTATATCGTAATGCTACATAACGTTATACGTTATATCGTTATGCTACATAACGTTATACGTTATATCGTAATGCTACATAACGTTATACGTTATAACGTAATGCTATATAACGTAGTACGTTATATCGTAATGCTACATAACGCCATACGTTATAACGTATTATCATATAACGTTATACGTTATATCGTAATGCTACATAACGTTATACGTTATATCGTAATGCAACATAACGTTATACGTTATATCGTAATGCTACATAACGTTATACGATATATCGTATTAGCATATAACGATATACGTTATATCGTAATGCAACATAACGTTATACGTTATATCGTTATGCTACATAACGTTATACGTTATAACGTATTGCTATATAACGTAGTACGTTATATCGTAATGCTACATAACGTTATACCTTATATCGTAATGCTACATAACGTTATACGTTATATAGTAATGCTACATAACGTTATACGTTATATCATAATGCTACATAACGTTATACGTTATATCGTAATGCTACATAACGTTATACGTTATATCGTAATGCCACATAACGTTATACGTTATATCGTAATGCTACATAAAGTTATACGTTATATCATAATGCTACATAACGCTATACGTTATATCGTAATGCTACATAACGTTATACGTTATATCGTAATGCTACATAACGTTATACGTTATATCGTAATGCTACATAGCGCCATACGTTATAACGTAATACTACATAGCGATATACGCTATATCCTAATGCTACATAACGTTATATGTTATATCGTAATGCTACATAACGTTATACGTTATATCGTAATGCTACATAACGCCATACGTTATAACGTAATACTACATAACGATATACGCTATATCGTAATGCTACATAACGCCATACGTTATATCGTTATGCTACATAACGTTATACGTTATAACGTAATGCTATATAACGTAGTACGTTATATCGTAATGCTACATAACGTTATACCTTATATCGTAATGCTACATAACGTTATACGTTATATAGTAATGCTACATAACGTTATACGTTATATCATAATGCTACATAACGTTATACGTTATATCGTAATGCTACATAACGTTATACGTTATATCGTAATGCCACATAACGTTATACGTTATATCGTAATGCTACATAACGTTATACGATATAACGTATTAGCATATAACGTTATACGTTATATCGTAATGCCACATAACGTTATACGTTATATTGTAATGCTATATAACGTTATACGTTATAACGTATTATCATATAACGTTATACGTTATATCGTAATGCTACATAACGTTATACGTTATATCGTTATGCTACATAACGTTATACGTTATAACGTAATGCTATATAACGTAGTACGTTATATCGTAATGCTACATAACGTTATACCTTATATCGTAATGCTACATAACGTTATACGTTATATAGTAATGCTACATAACGTTATACGTTATATCATAATGCTACATAACGTTATACGTTATATCGTAATGCTACATAACGTTATACGTTATATCGTAATGCCACATAACGTTATACGTTATATCGTAATGCTACATAAAGTTATACGTTATATCATAATGCTACATAACGCTATACGTTATATCGTAATGCTACATAACGTTATACGTTATATCGTAATGCTACATAACGTTATACGTTATATCGTAATGCTACATAACGCCATACGTTATAACGTAATACTACATAGCGATATACGCTATATCCTAGTGCTACATAACGTTATATGTTATATCGTAATGCTACAAAACGTTATACGTTATATAGTAATGCTACATAACGTTATACGTTATATCATAATGCTACATAACGTTATACGTTATATCGTAATGCCACATAACGTTATACGTTATATTGTAATGCTACATAACGTTATACGTTATAACGTATTATCATATAACGTTATACGTTATATCGTAATGCTACATAACGTTATACGTTATATCGTTATGCTACATAACGTTATACGTTATAACGTAATGCTATATAACGTAGTACGTTATATCGTAATGCTACATAACGTTATACCTTATATCGTAATGCTACATAACGTTATACGTTATATAGTAATGCTACATAACGTTATACGTTATATCATAATGCTACATAACGTTATACGTTATATCGTAATGCTACAGAACGCCATACGTTATATAGTAATGCTACATAACGTTATACGTTATATCATAATGCTACATAACGTTATACGTTATATCGTAATGCTACATAACGTTATACCTTATATCGTAATGCTACATAACGTTATACGTTATATAGTAATGCTACATAACGTTATACGTTATATCATAATGCTACATAACGTTATACGTTATATCGTAATGCTACAGAACGCCATACGTTATAACGTAATACTACATAACGTTATAAGTTATATCGTAATGTTACATAACGTTATACGTTATATCGTAATGCTACATAACGTTATACGTTATATCGTAATGCCACATAACGTTATACGTTATATCGTAATGCTACATAAAGTTATACGTTATATCATAATGCTACATAACGCTATACGTTATATCGTAATGCTACATAACGTTATACGTTATATCGTAATGCTACATAACGTTATACGTTATATCGTAATGCTACATAACGCCATACGTTATAACGTAATACTACATAGCGATATACGCTATATCCTAGTGCTACATAACGTTATATGTTATATCGTAATGCTACAAAACGTTATACGTTATATAGTAATGCTACATAACGTTATACGTTATATCATAATGCTACATAACGTTATACGTTATATCGTAATGCCACATAACGTTATACGTTATATTGTAATGCTACATAACGTTATACGTTATAACGTATTATCATATAACGTTATACGTTATATCGTAATGCTACATAACGTTATACGTTATATCGTTATGCTACATAACGTTATACGTTATAACGTAATGCTATATAACGTAGTACGTTATATCGTAATGCTACATAACGTTATACCTTATATCGTAATGCTACATAACGTTATACGTTATATAGTAATGCTACATAACGTTATACGTTATATCATAATGCTACATAACGTTATACGTTATATCGTAATGCTACAGAACGCCATACGTTATATAGTAATGCTACATAACGTTATACGTTATATCATAATGCTACATAACGTTATACGTTATATCGTAATGCTACATAACGTTATACGATATATCGTATTAGCATATAACGATATACGTTATATCGTAATGCAACATAACGTTATACGTTATATCGTTATGCTACATAACGTTATACGTTATAACGTATTGCTATATAACGTAGTACGTTATATCGTAATGCTACATAACGTTATACCTTATATCGTAATGCTACATAACGTTATACGTTATATAGTAATGCTACATAACGTTATACGTTATATCATAATGCTACATAACGTTATACGTTATATCGTAATGCTACATAACGTTATACGTTATATCGTAATGCCACATAACGTTATACGTTATATCGTAATGCTACATAAAGTTATACGTTATATCATAATGCTACATAACGCTATACGTTATATCGTAATGCTACATAACGTTATACGTTATATCGTAATGCTACATAACGTTATACGTTATATCGTAATGCTACATAGCGCCATACGTTATAACGTAATACTACATAGCGATATACGCTATATCCTAATGCTACATAACGTTATATGTTATATCGTAATGCTACATAACGTTATACGTTATATCGTAATGCTACATAACGCCATACGTTATAACGTAATACTACATAACGATATACGCTATATCGTAATGCTACATAACGCCATACGTTATAACGTAATACTACATAACGTTATACGTTATATCGTAATGTTACATAACGTTTATACGATATAACGTATTAGCATATAACGTTATACGTTATATCGTAATGCCACATAACGTTATACGTTATATTGTAATGCTATATAACGTTATACGTTATAACGTATTATCATATAACGTTATACGTTATATCGTAATGCTACATAACGTTATACGTTATATCGTTATGCTACATAACGTTATACGTTATAACGTAATGCTATATAACGTAGTACGTTATATCGTAATGCTACATAACGTTATACCTTATATCGTAATGCTACATAACGTTATACGTTATATAGTAATGCTACATAACGTTATACGTTATATCATAATGCTACATAACGTTATACGTTATATCGTAATGCTACATAACGTTATACGTTATATCGTAATGCCACATAACGTTATACGTTATATCGTAATGCTACATAAAGTTATACGTTATATCATAATGCTACATAACGCTATACGTTATATCGTAATGCTACATAACGTTATACGTTATATCGTAATGCTACATAACGTTATACGTTATATCGTAATGCTACATAACGCCATACGTTATAACGTAATACTACATAGCGATATACGCTATATCCTAGTGCTACATAACGTTATATGTTATATCGTAATGCTACAAAACGTTATACGTTATATAGTAATGCTACATAACGTATACGTTATATCATAATGCTACATAACGTTATACGTTATATCGTAATGCCACATAACGTTATACGTTATATTGTAATGCTACATAACGTTATACGTTATAACGTATTATCATATAACGTTATACGTTATATCGTAATGCTACATAACGTTATACGTTATATCGTTATGCTACATAACGTTATACGTTATAACGTAATGCTATATAACGTAGTACGTTATATCGTAATGCTACATAACGTTATACCTTATATCGTAATGCTACATAACGTTATACGTTATATAGTAATGCTACATAACGTTATACGTTATATCATAATGCTACATAACGTTATACGTTATATCGTAATGCTACAGAACGCCATACGTTATAACGTAATACTACATAACGTTATAAGTTATATCGTAATGTTACATAACGTTATACGATATAACGTATTAGCATATAACGTTATACGTTATATCGTAATGCCACATAACGTTATACGTTATATTGTAATGCTATATAACGTTATACGTTATACGTTATATCGTAATGCTACATAACGTTATACGTTATATCGTTATGCTATATAACGTAATACGTTATAACGTAATGCTATATAACGTAGTACGTTATATCGTAATGCTACATAACGTTATACCTTATATCGTAATGCTACATAACGTTATACGTTATATAGTAATGCTACATAACGTTATACGTTATATCATAATGCTACATAACGTTATACGTTATATAGTAATGCTACATAACGTTATACGTTATATCGTAATGCTACATAAAGCCATACGTTATAACGTAATACTACATAGCGATATACGCTATATCCTAGTGCTACATAACGTTATATGTTATATCGTAATGCTACAAAACGTTATACGTTATATAGTAATGCTACATAACGTTATACGTTATATCATAATGCTACATAACGTTATACGTTATATCGTAATGCCACATAACGTTATACGTTATATTGTAATGCTACATAACGTTATACGTTATAACGTATTATCATATAACGTTATACGTTATATCGTAATGCTACATAACGTTATACGTTATATCGTTATGCTACATAACGTTATACGTTATAACGTAATGCTATATAACGTAGTACGTTATATCGTAATGCTACATAACGTTATACCTTATATCGTAATGCTACATAACGTTATACGTTATATAGTAATGCTACATAACGTTATACGTTATATCATAATGCTACATAACGTTATACGTTATATCGTAATGCTACAGAACGCCATACGTTATAACGTAATACTACATAACGTTATAAGTTATATCGTAATGTTACATAACGTTATACGATATAACGTATTAGCATATAACGTTATACGTTATATCGTAATGCCACATAACGTTATACGTTATATTGTAATGCTATATAACGTTATACGTTATACGTTATATCGTAATGCTACATAACGTTATACGTTATATCGTTATGCTATATAACGTAATACGTTATAACGTAATGCTATATAACGTAGTACGTTATATCGTAATGCTACATAACGTTATACCTTATATCGTAATGCTACATAACGTTATACGTTATATAGTAATGCTACATAACGTTATACGTTATATCATAATGCTACATAACGTTATACGTTATATAGTAATGCTACATAACGTTATACGTTATATCGTAATGCTACATAACGCCCTACGTTATAACGTAATACTACATAACGTTATACGATATATCGTATTAGCATATAACGATATACGTTATATCGTATTGCCACATAACGATATACGTTATATCGTAATGCAACATAACGTTATACGTTATATAGTAATGCTACATAACGTTATACGTTATATTGTAATGCTACATAACGTTATACGTTATAACGTATTATCATATAACGTTATACGTTATAATGTAATGCTACATAACGTTATACGTTATATCGTTATGCTACATAACGTTATACGTTATATCGTAATGCTACATATCGTTATACGTTATATCATAATGCTACATAACGTTATACGTTATATCGTAATGCTACATAACGTTATACGATATATCGTATTAGCATATAACGATATACGTTATATCGTAATGCAACATAACGTTATACGTTATATAGTAATGCTACATAACGTTATACGTTATATTGTAATGCTACATAACGTTATACGTTATAACGTATTATCATATAACGTTATACGTTATAATGTAATGCTACATAACGTTATACGTTATATCGTTATGCTACATAACGCCATACGTTATAACGTAATACTACATAACGATATACGCTATATCGTAATGCTACATAACGTTATACGTTATATCGCAATGCTACATATCGTTATACGTTATATCATAATGCTACATAACGTTATACGTTATATCGTAATGCTACATAACGTTATACGATATATCGTATTAGCATATAACGATATACGTTATATCGTAATGCAACATAACGTTATACGTTATATCGTAATGCTACATAAAGTTATACGTTATATCATAATGCTACATAACCCTATACGTTATATCGTAATGCTACATAACGTTATACGTTATATCGTAATGCTACATAACGTTATACGTTATATCGTAATGCTACATAACGTTATACGTTATATCGTAATGCTACATAACGTTATACGTTATATCGTAATGCTACATAACGCCATACGTTATAACGTAATACTACATAGCGATATACTCTATATCCTAATGCTACATAACGTTATATGTTATATCGTAGTGCAACATAACGTTATACGTTATAACGTAATACTACATAACGATATACGCCATATCGTAATGCTACATAACGATATACGTTATATCGTAATGCTACATATCGTTATACGTTATATCATAATGCTACATAACGTTATACGTTATATCGTAATGCTATATAACGTTATACGATATAACGTATTAGCATATAACGTTATACGTTATATCGCATTGCCACATAACGTTATACGTTATATCGTAATGCAACATAACGTTATACGTTATATCGTAATGCTACATAACGTTATACGCTATAACGTAATACTATATAACGTTATACGTTATATCGTAATGCTACATAACGCCATACGTTATAACGTATTATCATATAACGTTATACGTTATATCGTAATGCTACATAACGTTATACGTTATATCGTTATGCTACATAACGTTATACGTTATAACGTAATGCTATATAACGTAGTACGTTATATCGTAATGCTACATAACGCCATACGTTATAACGTATTATCATATAAGGTTATACGTTATATCGTAATGCTACATAACGTTATACGTTATATCGTAATGCAACATAACGTTATACGTTATATCGTAATGCTACATAACGTTATACGCTATAACGTAATACTATATAACGTTATACGTTATATCGTAATGCTACATAACGCCATACGTTATAACGTATTATCATATAACGTTATACGTTATATCGTAATGCTACATAACGTTATACGTTATATCGTAATGCTACATAACGTTATACGTTATATCGTAATGTTACATAACGTTATACGTTATATAGTAATGCTACATAACGTTATACGTTATATCATAATGCTACATAACGTTATACGTTATATCGTAATGCTACATAACGTTATACGTTATATCGTAATGCCACATAACGTTATACGTTATATCGTAATGCTACATAACGTTATACGTTATATCGTTATGCTACATAACGTTATACGTTATAACGTAATGCTATATAACGTAGTACGTTATATCGTTATGCTACATAACGTTATACCTTATATCGTAATGCTACATAACGTTATACGTTATATAGTAATGTTACATAACGTTATACGATATAACGTATTAGCATATAACGTTATACGTTATATCGTAATGCCACATAACGTTATACGTTATATTGTAATGCTACATAACGTTATACGTTATAACGTATTATCATATAACGTTATACGTTATATCGTAATGCTACATAACGTTATACGTTATATCGTTATGCTACATAACGTTATACGTTATAACGTAATACTACATAACGATATACGCTATATCGTAATGCTACATAACGTTATACGTTATATCGTAATGCTACATATCGTTATACGTTATATCATAATGCTACATAACGTTATACGTTATATCGTAATGCTACATAACGTTATACGATATATCGTATTAGCATATAACGATATACGTTATATCGTAATGCAACATAACGTTATACGTTATATAGTAATGCTACATAACGTTATACGTTATATTGTAATGCTACATAACGTTATACGTTATAATGTAATGCTACATAACGTTATACGTTATATCGTTATGCTACATAACGTTATAAGTTATAACGTAATACTATATAACTTTGAACGTTATATTGTAATGCTACATAACGTTATATGTTATATTGTAATGCTACATAACGTTATACGTTATATCATAATGCTGCATAACGTTATACGTTATATCGTAGTGCAACATAACGTTATACGTTATAACGTAATACTACATAACGATATACGCCATATCGTAATGCTACATAACGATATACGTTATATCGTAATGCTACATATCGTTATACGTTATATCATAATGCTACATAACGTTATACGTTATATCGTAATGCTATATAACGTTATACGATATAACGTATTAGCATATAACGTTATACGTTATATCGCATTGCCACATAACGTTATACGTTATATCGTAATGCAACATAACGTTATACGTTATATCGTAATGCTACATAACGTTATACGTTATAACGTATTATCATATAACGTTATACGTTATAATGTAATGCTACATAACGTTATACGTTATATCGTTATGCTACATAACGTTATAAGTTATAACGTAATACTATATAACTTTGAACGTTATATTGTAATGCTACATAACGTTATATGTTATATTGTAATGCTACATAACGTTATACGTTATATCATAATGCTGCATAACGTTATACGTTATATCGTAGTGCAACATAACGTTATACGTTATAACGTAATACTACATAACGATATACGCCATATCGTAATGCTACATAACGATATACGTTATATCGTAATGTTACATAACGCCATACGTTATAACGTATTATCATATAACGTTATACGTTATATCGTAATGCTACATAACGTTATACGTTATATCGTTATGCTACATAACGTTATACGTTATAACGTAATGCTATATAACGTAGTACGTTATATCGTAATGCTACATAACGTTATACCTTATATCGTAATGCTACATAACGTTATACGTTATATAGTAATGCTACATAACGTTATATGTTATATCGTAATGCTACATAACGTTATACGTTATATCGTAATGTTACATAACGTTATACGATATAACGTATTAGCATATAACGTTATACGTTATATCGTAATGCCACATAACGTTATACGTTATATTGTAATGCTACATAACGTTATACGTTATAACGTATTATCATATAACGTTATACGTTATATCGTAATGCTACATAACGTTATACGTTATAACGTATTATCATATAACATTATACGTTATATCGTAATGCTACATAACGTTATACGTTATATCGTTATGCTACATAACGTTATACGTTATAACGTAATACTACATAACGATATACGCTATATCGTAATGCTACATAACGTTATACGCTATAACGTAATACTATATAACGTTATAGGTTATATCGTAATGCTACATAACGCCATACGTTATAACGTATTATCATATAACGTTATACGTTATATCGTAATGCTACATAACGTTATACGTTATATCGTAATGCTACATAACGTTATACGTTATATCGTAATGTTACATAACGTTATACGTTATATAGTAATGCTACATAACGTTATACGTTATATCATAATGCTACATAACGTTATACGTTATATCGTAATGCTACATAACGTTATACGTTATATCGTAATGCCACATAACGTTATACGTTATATCGTAATGCTACATAACGTTATACGTTATATCGTTATGCTACATAACGTTATACGTTATAACGTAATGCTATATAACGTAGTACGTTATATCGTTATGCTACATAACGTTATACGTTATATCGTAATGCTACATAACGTTATACGTTATATTGTTATGCTACATAACGTTATACGTTATAACGTAATGCTATATAACGTAGTACGTTATATCGTAATGCTACATAACGTTATACCTTATATCGTAATGCTACATAACGTTATACGTTATATAGTAATGCTACATAACGTTATATGTTATATCGTAATGCTACATAACGTTATACGTTATATCGTAATGCTACATAACGTTATACGTTATATAGTAATGTTACATAACGTTATACGATATAACGTATTAGCATATAACGTTATACGTTATATCGTAATGCCACATAACGTTATACGTTATATTGTAATGCTACATAACGTTATACGTTATAACGTATTATCATATAACGTTATACGTTATATCGTAATGCTACATAACGTTATACGTTATATCGTTATGCTACATAACGTTATACGTTATAACGTAATACTACATAACGATATACGCTATATCGTAATGCTACATAACGTTATACGTTATATCGTAATGCTACATATCGTTATACGTTATATCATAATGCTACATAACGTTATACGTTATATCGTAATGCTACATAACGTTATACGATATATCGTATTAGCATATAACGATATACGTTATATCGTAATGCAACATAACGATATACGTTATATCGTAATGCTACATATCGTTATACGTTATATCATAATGCTACATAACGTTATACGTTATATCGTAATGCTACATAACGTTATACGATATATCGTATTAGCATATAACGATATACGTTATATAGTAATGCTACATAACGTTATACGTTATATTGTAATGCTACATATCGTTATACGTTATAATGTAATGCTACATAACGTTATACGTTATATCGTTATGCTACATAACGTTATAAGTTATAACGTAATACTATATAACTTAGAACGTTATATTGTAATGCTACATAACGTTATATGTTATATTGTAATGCTACATAACGTTATACGTTATATCATAATGCTGCATAACGTTATACGTTATATCGTAGTGCAACATAACGTTATACGTTATAACGTAATACTACATAACGATATACGCCATATCGTAATGCTACATAACGATATACGTTATATCGTAATGCTACATATCGTTATACGTTATATCATAATGCTACATAACGTTATACGTTATATCGTAATGCTATATAACGTTATACGATATAACGTATTAGCATATAACGTTATACGTTATATCGCATTGCCACATAACGTTATACGTTATATCGTAATGCAACATAACGTTATACGTTATATCGTAATGCTACATAACGTTATACGTTATAACGTATTATCATATAACGTTATACGTTATAATGTAATGCTACATAACGTTATACGTTATATCGTTATGCTACATAACGTTATAAGTTATAACGTAATACTATATAACTTTGAACGTTATATTGTAATGCTACATAACGTTATATGTTATATTGTAATGCTACATAACGTTATACGTTATATCATAATGCTGCATAACGTTATACGTTATATCGTAGTGCAACATAACGTTATACGTTATAACGTAATACTACATAACGATATACGCCATATCGTAATGCTACATAACGATATACGTTATATCGTAATGCTACATAACGCCATACGTTATAACGTATTATCATATAACGTTATACGTTATATCGTAATGCTACATAACGTTATACGTTATATCGTTATGCTACATAACGTTATACGTTATAACGTAATGCTATATAACGTAGTACGTTATATCGTAATGCTACATAACGTTATACCTTATATCGTAATGCTACATAACGTTATACGTTATATAGTAATGCTACATAACGTTATATGTTATATCGTAATGCTACATAACGTTATACGTTATATCGTAATGTTACATAACGTTATACGATATAACGTATTAGCATATAACGTTATACGTTATATCGTAATGCCACATAACGTTATACGTTATATTGTAATGCTACATAACGTTATACGTTATAACGTATTATCATATAACGTTATACGTTATATCGTAATGCTACATAACGTTATACGTTATAACGTATTATCATATAACGTTATACGTTATATCGTAATGCTACATAACGTTATACGTTATAACGTATTATCATATAACATTATACGTTATATCGTAATGCTACATAACGTTATACGTTATATCGTTATGCTACATAACGTTATACGTTATAACGTAATACTACATAACGATATACGCTATATCGTAATGCTACATAACGTTATACGTTATATCGTAATGCTGCATATCGTTATACGTTATATCATAATGCTATATAACGTAGTACGTTATATCGTAATGCTACATAACGTTATACCTTATATCGTAATGCTACATAACGTTATACGTTATATAGTAATGCTACATAACGTTATACGTTATATCATAATGCTGCATAACGTTATACGTTATATCGTAGTGCAACATAACGTTATACGTTATAACGTAATACTACATAACGATATACGCCATATCGTAATGCTACATAACGATATACGTTATATCGTAATGCTACATAACGCCATACGTTATAACGTATTATCATATAACGTTATACGTTATATCGTAATGCTACATAACGTTATACGTTATATCGTTATGCTACATAACGTTATACGTTATAACGTAATGCTATATAACGTAGTACGTTATATCGTAATGCTACATAACGTTATACCTTATATCGTAATGCTACATAACGTTATACGTTATATAGTAATGCTACATAACGTTATATGTTATATCGTAATGCTACATAACGTTATACGTTATATCGTAATGTTACATAACGTTATACGATATAACGTATTAGCATATAACGTTATACGTTATATCGTAATGCCACATAACGTTATACGTTATATTGTAATGCTACATAACGTTATACGTTATAACGTATTATCATATAACGTTATACGTTATATCGTAATGCTACATAACGTTATACGTTATAACGTATTATCATATAACGTTATACGTTATATCGTAATGCTACATAACGTTATACGTTATAACGTATTATCATATAACATTATACGTTATATCGTAATGCTACATAACGTTATACGATATATCGTTATGCTACATAACGTTATACGTTATAACGTAATACTACATAACGATATACGCTATATCGTAATGCTACATAACGTTATACGTTATATCGTAATGCTGCATATCGTTATACGTTATATCATAATGCTACATAACGTTATACGTTATATCGTAATGCTACATAACGTTATACGATATATCGTATTAGCATATAACGATATACGTTATATCGTAATGCAACATAACGTTATACGTTATATAGTAATGCTACATAACGTTATACGTTATATTGTAATGCTACATAACGTTATACGTTATAACGTATTATCATATAACGTTATACGTTATAATGTAATGCTACATAACGTTATACGTTATATCGTTATGCTACATAACGTTATAAGTTATAACGTAATACTATATAACTTTGAACGTTATATTGTAATGCTACATAACGTTATATGTTATATTGTAATGCTACATAACGTTATACGTTATATCATAATGCTGCATAACGTTATACGTTATATCGTAGTGCAACATAACGTTATACGTTATAACGTATTACTACATAACGATATACGCCATATCGTAATGCTACATAACGATATACGTTATATCGTAATGCTACATATCGTTATACGTTATATCATAATGCTACATAACGTTATACGTTATATCGTAATGCTATATAACGTTATACGATATAACGTATTAGCATATAACGTTATACGTTATATCGCATTGCCACATAACGTTATACGTTATATCGTAATGCAACATAACGTTATACGTTATATCGTAATGCTACATAACGTTATACGCTATAACGTAACACTATATAACGTTATACGTTATATCGTAATGCTACATAACGCCATACGTTATAACGTATTATCATATAACGTTATACGTTATATCGTAATGCTACATAACGTTATACGTTATATCGTTTTGCTACATAACGTTATACGTTATAACGTAATGCTATATAACGTAGTACGTTATATCGTAATGCTACATAACGTTATACCTTATATCGTAATGCTACATAACGTTATACGTTATATAGTAATGCTACATAACGTTATATGTTATATCGTAATGCTACATAACGTTATACGTTATATCGTAATGTTACATAACGTTATACGATATAACGTATTAGCATATAACGTTATACGTTATATCGTAATGCCACATAACGTTATACGTTATATTGTAATGCTACATAACGTTATACGTTATAACGTATTATCATATAACGTTATACGTTATATCGTAATGCTACATAACGTTATACGTTATAACGTATTATCATATAACATTATACGTTATATCGTAATGCTACATAACGTTATACGTTATATCGTTATGCTACATAACGTTATACGTTATAACGTAATACTACATAACGATATACGCTATATCGTAATGCTACATAACGTTATACGTTATATCGTAATGCTACATATCGTTATACGTTATATCATAATGCTACATAACGTTATACGTTATATCGTAATGCTACATAACGTTATACGATATATCGTATTAGCATATAACGATATACGTTATATCGTAATGCAACATAACGTTATACGTTATATAGTAATGCTACATAACGTTATACGTTATATTGTAATACTACATAACGTTATACGTTATAACGTATTAGCATATAACGTTATACGTTATAATGTAATGCTACATAACGTTATACGTTATATCGTTATGCTACATAACGTTATAAGTTATAACGTAATACTATATAACTTTGAACGTTATATTGTAATGCTACATAACGTTATATGTTATATTGTAATGCTACATAACGTTATACGTTATATCATAATGCTGCATAACGTTATACGTTATATCGTACTGCAACATAACGTTATACGTTATAACGTAATACTACATAACGATATGCGCCATATCGTAATGCTACATAACGATATACGTTATATCGTAATGCTACATATCGTTATACGTTATATCATAATGCTACATAACGTTATACGTTATATCGTAATGCTATATAACGTTATACGATATAACGTATTAGCATATAACGTTATACGTTATATCGCATTGCCACATAACGTAATACGTTATATCGTAATGCAACGTAACGTTATACGTTATATCGTAATGCTACATAACGTTATACGCTATAACGTAACACTATATAACGTTATACGTTATATCGTAATGCTACATAACGCCATACGTTATAACGTATTATCATATAACGTTATACGTTATATCGTAATGCTACATAACGTTATACGTTATATCGTTATGCTACATAACGTTATACGTTATAACGTAATGCTATATAACGTAGTACGTTATATCGTAATGCTACATAACGTTATACCTTATATCGTAATGCTACATAACGTTATACGTTATATAGTAATGCTACATAACGTTATATGTTATATCGTAATGCTACATAACGTTATACGTTATATCGTAATGTTACATAACGTTATACGTTATATCGTTATGCTACATAACGTTATACGTTATAACGTAATGCTATATAACGTAGTACGTTATATCGTAATGCTACATAACGTTATACCTTATATCGTAATGCTACATAACGTTATACGTTATATCATAATGCTACATAACGTTATACGTTATATCGTAATGCTACATAACGTTATACGTTATATCGTAATGCTACATAACGTTATACGTTATATCGTAATGCCACATAACGTTATACGTTATATCGTAATGCTACATAAAGTTATACGTTATATCATAATGCTACATAACGCTATACGTTATATCGTAATGCTACATAACGTTATACGTTATATCGTAATGCTACATAACGTTATACGTTATATCGTAATGCTACATAACGCCATACGTTATAACGTAATACTACATAACGATATACGCTATATCCTAATGCTACATAACGTTATATGTTATATCGTAATGCTACATAACGTTATACGTTATATCGTAATGCTACATAACGCCATACGTTATAACGTAATGCTACATAACGTTATACGTTATATCGTAATGTTACATAACGTTATACGATATAACGTATTAGCATATAACGTTATACGTTATATCGTAATGCCACATAACGTTATACGTTATATTGTAATGCTACATAACGTTATACGTTATAACGTATTATCATATAACGTTATACGTTATATCGTAATGCTACATAACGTTATACGTTATAACGTATTATCATATAACATTATACGTTATATCGTAATGCTACATAACGTTATACGTTATATCGTTATGCTACATAACGTTATACGTTATAACGTAATACTACATAACGATATACGCTATATCGTAATGCTACATAACGTTATACGTTATATCGTAATGCTGCATATCGTTATACGTTATATCATAATGCTACATAACGTTATACGTTATATCGTAATGCTACATAACGTTATACGATATATCGTATTAGCATATAACGTTATACGTTATATCGCATTGCCACATAACGTTATACGTTATATCGTAATGCAACGTAACGTTATACGTTATATCGTAATGCTACATAACGTTATACGCTATAACGTAACACTATATAACGTTATACGTTATATCGTAATGCTACATAACGCCATACGTTATAACGTATTATCATATAACGTTATACGTTATATCGTAATGCTACATAACGTTATACGTTATATCGTTATGCTACATAACGTTATACGTTATAACGTAATGCTATATAACGTAGTACGTTATATCGTAATGCTACATAACGTTATACCTTATATCGTAATGCTACATAACGTTATACGTTATATAGTAATGCTACATAACGTTATATGTTATATCGTAATGCTACATAACGTTATACGTTATATCGTAATGTTACATAACGTTATACGTTATATCGTTATGCTACATAACGTTATACGTTATAACGTAATGCTATATAACGTAGTACGTTATATCGTAATGCTACATAACGTTATACCTTATATCGTAATGCTACATAACGTTATACGTTATATCATAATGCTACATAACGTTATACGTTATATCGTAATGCTACATAACGTTATACGTTATATCGTAATGCTACATAACGTTATACGTTATATCGTAATGCCACATAACGTTATACGTTATATCGTAATGCTACATAAAGTTATACGTTATATCATAATGCTACATAACGCTATACGTTATATCGTAATGCTACATAACGTTATATGTTATATCGTAATGCTACATAACGTTATACGTTATATCGTAATGTTACATAACGTTATGCGATATAGCGTATTAGCATATAACGTTATACGTTATATCGTAATGCCGCATAACGTTATACGTTATATCGTAATGCTACATATCGTTATACGTTATATCATAATGCCACATAACGTTATACGTTATATCGTAATGCTACATATCGTTATACGTTATATCATAATGCTACATAACGTTATACGTTATATCGTAATGCTACATAACGTTATACGTTATATCGTAATGCTATATAACGTTATACGATATAACGTATTAGCATATAACGTTATACGTTATATCGCATTGCCACATAACGTTATACGTTATATCGTAATGCAACGTAACGTTATACGTTATATCGTAATGCTACATAACGTTATACGCTATAACGTAACACTATATAACGTTATACGTTATATCGTAATGCTACATAACGCCATACGTTATAACGTATTATCATATAACGTTATACGTTATATCGTAATGCTACATAACGTTATACGTTATATCGTTATGCTACATAACGTTATACGTTATAACGTAATGCTATATAACGTAGTACGTTATATCGTAATGCTACATAACGTTATACCTTATATCGTAATGCTACATAACGTTATACGTTATATAGTAATGCTACATAACGTTATATGTTATATCGTAATGCTACATAACGTTATACGTTATATCGTAATGTTACATAACGTTATACGTTATATCGTTATGCTACATAACGTTATACGTTATAACGTAATGCTATATAACGTAGTACGTTATATCGTAATGCTACATAACGTTATACCTTATATCGTAATGCTACATAACGTTATACGTTATATCATAATGCTACATAACGTTATACGTTATATCGTAATGCTACATAACGTTATACGTTATATCGTAATGCTACATAACGTTATACGTTATATCGTAATGCCACATAACGTTATACGTTATATCGTAATGCTACATAAAGTTATACGTTATATCATAATGCTACATAACGCTATACGTTATATCGTAATGCTACATAACGTTATACGTTATATCGTAATGCTACATAACGTTATACGTTATATCGTAATGCTACATAACGCCATACGTTATAACGTAATACTACATAACGATATACGCTATATCCTAATGCTACATAACGTTATACGTTATATCGTAATGCTACATAACGCCATACGTTATAACGTAATGCTACATAACGATATACGCTATATCGTAATGCTACATAACGCCATACGTTATAACGTAATACTACATAACGTTATACGTTATAACGAATTATCATATAACGTTATACGTTATATCGTAATGCTACATAACGTTATACGTTATATCGTTATGCTACATAACGTTATACGTTATAACGTAATGCTATATAACGTAGTACGTTATATCGTAATGCTACATAACGTTATACCTTATATCGTAATGCTACATAACGTTATACGTTATATAGTAATGCTACATAACGTTATACATAATATCATAATGCTACATAACGTTATACGTTATATCGTAATGCTACATAACGTTATACGTTATATCGTAATGCCACATAACGTTATACGTTATATCGTAATGCTACATAAAGTTATACGTTATATCATAATGCTACATAACGCTATACGTTATATCGTAATGCTACATAACGTTATACGTTATATCGTAATGCTACATAACGTTATTCGTTATATCGTAATGCTACATAACGCCATACGTTATATAGTAATACTACATAACGATATACGCTATATCGTAATGCTACATAACGCTATACGTTATTTCGTAATGCTACATAACGTTATACGTTATATCGTAATGCTACATAACGTTATACGTTATATCGTAATGCTACATAACATTATACGTTATATAGTAATGCTACATAGCGTTATACGTTATATCGTAATGCTACATATCGTTATACGTTATATCGTAATGCTACATAACGTTATACGTTATATCGTAATGCTACATAACGTTATACGTTATATCGTAATGTTACATAACGTTATACGATATAACGTATTAGCATATAACGTTATACGTTATATCGTAATGCCACATAACGTTATACGTTATATCGTAATGCTACATAAAGTTATACGTTATATCGTAATGCTACATAACGCTATACGTTATATCGTAATGCTACATAACGTTATACGTTATATAGTAATGCTACATAACGTTATACGTTATATCGTAATGCTACATAACGCCATACGTTATAACGTAATACTACATAACGATATACGCTATATCGTAATGCTACATAACGTTATACGTTATATCGTAATGCTACATATCGTTATACGTTATATCATAATGCTACATAACGTTATACGTTATATCGTAATGCTACATAACGTTATACGATATATCGTATTAGCATATAACGATATACGTTATATCGTATTGCCACATAACGATATACGTTATATCGTAATGCAACATAACGTTATACGTTATATAGTAATGCTACATAACGTTATACGTTATATTGTAATGCTACATAACGTTATACGTTATATCGTTATGCTACATAACGTTATACGTTATATCGTAATGCTACATATCGTTATACGTTATATCATAATGCTACATAACGTTATACGTTATATCGTAATGCTACATAACGTTATACGATATATCGTATTAGCATATAACGATATACGTTATATCGTAATGCAACATAACGTTATACGTTATATAGTAATACTACATAACGTTATACGTTATATTGTAATGCTACATAACGTTATACGTTATAACGTATTATCATATAACGTTATACGTTATAATGTAATGCTACATAACGTTATACGTTATATCGTAATGCTACATATCGTTATACGTTATATCATAATGCTACATAACGTTATACGTTATATCGTAATGCTACATAACGTTATACGATATAACGTATTATCATATAACGTTATACGTTATATCGCATTGCCACATAACGTTATACGTTATATCGTAATGCAACATAACATTATACGTTATATCGTAATGCTACATAACGTTATACGTTATATTGTAATGCTAAATAACGTTATACGTTATAACGTATTATCATATAACGTTATACGTTATATCGCAATGCTACATAACGTTATACGTTATATCGTAATGGCACATAACGTTATACGTTATATCGTAATGCTACATAACGTTATACGTTATATAGTAATGCTACATAACGTTATACGTTATATCGTAATGCCACATAACGTTATACGTTATATCGTAATGCTACATAACGTTATACGTTATATAGTAATGCTACATAGCGTTATACGTTAAATCGTAATGCTACATAACGTTATATGTTATATCGTAATGCTACATAACGTTATACGTTATATCGTAATGTTACATAACGTTATGCGATATAGCGTATTAGCATATAACGTTATACGTTATATCGTAATGCCGCATAACGTTATACGTTATATCGTAATGCTACATATCGTTATACGTTATATCATAATGCCACATAACGTTATACGTTATATCGTAATGCTACATATCGTTATACGTTATATCATAATGCTACATAACGTTATACGTTATATCGTAATGCTACATAACGTTATACGTTATATAGTAATGCTACATAACGTTATACGTTATATCGTAATGCTACATAACGTTATATGTTGTATCGTAATGCTACATAACGTTCTACGTTATATCGTAATGTTACATAACGTTATACGATATAACGTATTAGCATATAACGTTATACGTTATATCGTAATGCCACATAACGATATACGCCATATCGTAATGCTACATAACGTTATACGTTATATCGTAATGCTACATATCGTTATACGTTATATCATAATGCCACATAACGTTATAAGTTATATCGTAATGCTACATAACATTATACGTTATATCGTAATGCTACATAAAGTTATACGTTATATCGTAATGCTACATAACGCTATACGTTATATCGTAATGCTACATAACGTTATACGTTATATAGTAATGCTACATAGCGTTATAAGTTATATCGTAATGCTACATAACGTTATACGTTATATCGTAATGCTATATAACGTTATACGTTATATCGTAATGCCACATAACGTTATACGTTATATCGTAATGCTACATAACGTT
This sequence comes from Bombus lapidarius, assembly GCA_936014575.1. NCBI lineage: Eukaryota > Metazoa > Arthropoda > Insecta > Hymenoptera > Apidae > Bombus > Bombus lapidarius. The sequence goes on along the minus strand of CAKXZU010000097.1, from coordinate 612,353 downwards.
ATATGTTGTATCGTAATGCTACATAACGTTCTACGCTATTATATCGTAATGTTACATAACGTTATACGATATAACGTATTAGCATATAACGTTATACGTTATATCGTAATGCTACATATCGTTATACGTTATATCATAATGCCACATAACGTTATACGTTATATCGTAATGCTACATATCGTTATACGTTATATCATAATGCTACATAACGTTATACGTTATATCGTAATGCCACATAACGTTATACGTTATATCGTAATGCTACATAAAGTTATACGTTATATCGTAATGCTACATAACGCTATACGTTATATCGTAATGCTACATAACGTTATACGTTATATAGTAATGCTACATAGCGTTATAAGTTATATCGTAATGCTACATAACGTTATACGTTATATCGTAATGCTATATAACGTTATACGTTATATCGTAATGCCACATAACGTTATACGTTATATCGTAATGCTACATAACGTTATATGTTGTATCGTAATGCTACATAACGTTCTACGCTATTATATCGTAATGTTACATAACGTTATACGATATAACGTATTAGCATATAACGTTATACGTTATATCGTAATGCCACATAACGTTATACGTTATATCGTAATGCTACATATCGTTATACGTTATATCATAATGCTACATAACGTTATACGTTATATCGTAATGCTACATAACGTTATACGTTATATAGTAATGCTACACAACGTTATACGTTATATCATAATGCTACATAACGTTATACGTTATATCGTAATGCTACATAACGTTATACGTTATATCGTAATGCCACATAACGTTATACGTTATATCGTAATGCTACATAACGTTATACGTTATATAGTAATGCTACATAGCGTTATACGTTATATCGTAATGCTACATAACGTTATATGTTATATCGTAATGCTACATAACGTTATACGTTATATCGTAATGTTACATAACGTTATACGATATAACGTATTAGCATATAACGTTATACGTTATATCGTAATGCCACATAACGATATACGCCATATCGTAATGCTACATAACGTTATACGTTATATCGTAATGCTACATATCGTTATACGTTATATCATAATGCTACATAACGTTATACGTTATATCGTAATGCTACATAACGTTATACGTTATATCGTAATGCCACATAACGTTATAAGTTATATCGTAATGCTACATAACATTATACGTTATATAGTAATGCCACATAGCGTTATACGTTATATCGTAGTGCTACATAACGTTATACGTTATATCGTAATGCTCCATAACGTTATACGTTATGTCGTAATGCTACAAAACGTTATACGTTATATCGTAATGCTACATAACGTTATACGTTATATCGTAATGCTACATAATATTATACGTTATATAGTAATGCTACATAGCGTTATACGTTATATCGTAATGCTACAAAACGTTATACGTTATATCGTAATGCTACATAACGTTATACGTTATATCGTAATGCTACATAACGTTATACGTTATATCGTAATGCTACATAGCGTTATACGTTATATCGTAATGCTACATAACGTTATATGTTATATCGTAATGCTACATAACGTTATACGTTATATCGTAATGTTACATAACGTTATACGATATAACGTATTAGCATATAACGTTATACGTTATATCGTAATGCCACATAACGATATACGCCATATCGTAATGCTACATAACGTTATACGTTATATCGTAATGCTACATAACGTTATACGTTATATCGTAATGCTACATAAAGTTATACGTTATATCGTAATGCTACATAACGCTATACGTTATATCGTAATGCTACATAACGTTATACGTTATATCGTAATGCTACATAACGTTATACGTTATATCGTAATGTTACATAACGTTATACGATATAACGTATTAGCATATAACGTTATACGTTATATCGTAATGCCACATAACGTTATACGTTATATCGTAATGCTACATAATATTATACGTTATATAGTAATGCTACATAGCGTTATACGTTATATCGTAATGCTACATAACGTTATACGTTATATGGTAATGCCACATAACGTTATACGTTATATCGTAATGTTACATAACGTTATACGATATAACGTATTAGCATATAACGTTATACGTTATATCGTAATGCCACATAACGTTATACGTTATATCGTAATGCTACATAATATTATACGTTATATAGTAATGCCTCATAGCGTTATACGTTATATCGTAATGCCACATAACGTTGTACGTTATATCGTAATGCTACATAACGTTATACTCTATATCGTAATGTTACATAACGTTATACGATATAACGTATTAGCATATAACGTTATACGTTATATCGTAATGCCACATAACGTTATACGTTATATCGTAATGCTACATAACGTTATACGTTATATCGTTATGCTACATAACGTTATACGTTATAACGTAATGCTATATAACGTAGTACGTTATATCGTAATGCTACATAACGTTATACCTTATATCGTAATGCTACATAACGCTATACGTTATATCGTAATGCCACATAACGTTATACGTTATATCGTAATGCTACATAAAGTTATACGTTATATCATAATGCTACATAACGTTATACGTTATATCGTAATGCTACATAACGCTATACGTTATATCGTAATGCCACATAACGTTATACGTTATATCGTAATGCTACATAAAGTTATACGTTATATCGTAATGCAACATAACGCTATACGTTATATCGTAATGCTACATAACGTTATACGTTATATCGTAATGCTACATAACGTTATACGTTATATCGTAATGCTACATAACGCCATACGTTATAACGTAATTCTACATAACGATATACGCTATATCGTAATGCTACATAACGCTATACGTTATATCGTAATGCTACATAACGTTATACGTTATATCGTAATGCTACATAACGTTATACGTTATATCGTAATGCTACATAGCGTTATACGTTATATAGTAATGCTACATAGCGTTATACGTTATATCGTAATGCTACATAACGTTATACGTTATATCGTAATGCTACATAACGTTATACGTTATATCGTAATGCTACATAACGTTATACGTTATATCGTAATGTTACATAACGTTATTCGATATAACGTATTAGCATATAACGTTATACGTTATATCGTAATGCCACATAACGTTATACGTTATATCGTAATGCTACATAACGCTATACGTTATATCGTAAAGCCACATAACGTTATACGTTATATCGTAATGCTACATAAAGTTATACGTTATATCGTAATGCTACATAAAGTTATACGTTATATCATAATGCTACATAACGTTATACGTTATATCGTAATGCTACATAACGCTATACGTTATATCGTAATGCCACATAACGTTATACGTTATATCGTAATGCTACATAAAGTTATACGTTATATCGTAATGCTACATAACGCTATACGTTATATCGTAATGCTACATAACGCTATACGTTATATCGTAATGCTACATAACGATATACGCTATATCGTATTGCTACATAACGCTATACGTTATATCGTAATGCTACATAACGTTATACGTTATATCGTAATGCTACATAACGTTATACGTTATATCGTAATGCTACATAGCGTTATACGTTATATAGTAATGCTACATAGCGTTATACGTTATATCGTAATGCTACATAACGCTATACGTTATATCGTAATGCTACATATCGGTATACGTTATATCATAATGCTACATAACGTTATACGTTATATCGTAATGCTACATAACGTTATACGATATATCGTATTAGCATATAACGATATACGTTATATCGTATTGCCACATAACGATATACGTTATATCGTAATGCAACATAAAGTTATACGTTATGTCGTAATGCAACATAACGCTATACGTTATATAGTAATGCTACATAACGTTATACGTTATATTGTAATGCTACATAACGTTATACGTTATAACGTATTATCATATAACGTTATACGTTATATTGTAATGCTACATAACGTTATATGTTATATTGTAATGCTACATAACGTTATACGTTATATCATAATGCTGCATAACGTTATACGTTATATCGTAGTGCAACATAACGTTATACTTTATAACGTAATACTACATAACGATATACGCCATATCGTAATGCTACATAACGATATACGTTATATCGTAATGCTACATATCGTTATACGTTATATCATAATGCTACATAACGTTATACGTTATATCGTAATGCTATATAACTTTATACGATGTAACGTATTAGCATATAACGTTACACGTTATATCGCATTGCCACATAACGTTATACGTTATATCGTAATGCAACATAACGTTATACGTTATATCGTAATGCTACATAACGTTATACGCTATAACGTAATGCTATATAACGTATTACGTTATATCGTAATGCTACATAACGTTATACCTTATATCGTAATGCTACATAACGTTATACGTTATATAGTAATGCTACATAACGTTATACGTTATATAGTAATGCTACATAACGTTATACGTTATATCATAATGCTACATAACGTTATACGTTATATCGTAATGCTACATAACGGTATACGTTATATCGTAATGCCACATAACGTTATACGTTATATCGTAATGCTACATAAAGTTATACGTTATATCGTAATGCTACATAACGCTATACGTTATATCGTAATGCTACATAACGTTATACGTTATATCGTAATGCTACATAACGCCATACGTTATAACGTAATACTACATAACGATATACGCTATATCGTAATGCTACATAACGCTATACGTTATATCGTAATGCTACATAACGTTATACGTTATATCGTAATGCTACATAACGTTATACGTTATATCGTAATGCTACATAACATTATACGTTATATAGTAATGCTACATATCGTTATACGTTATATCGTAATGCTACATAACGTTATACGTTATATCGTAATGCTACGTAACGTTATACGTTATATCGTAATGCTACATAACGTTATACGTTATATCGTAATGTTACATAACGTTATACGATATAACGTATTAGCATATAACGTTATACGTTATATCGTAATGCCACATAACGTTATACGTTATATCGTAATGCTACATAAAGTTATACGTTATATCGTAATGCTACATAACGCTATACGTTATATCGTAATGCTACATAACGTTATACGTTATATAGTAATGCTACATAACGTTATACGTTATATCGTAATGCTACATAACGCCATACGTTATAACGTAATACTACATAACGATATACGCTATATCGTAATGCTACATAACGTTATACGTTATATCGTAATGCTACATATCGTTATACGTTATATCATAATGCTACATAACGTTATACGTTAAATCGTAATGCTACATAACGTTATACGATATATCGTATTAGCATATAACGATATACGTTATATCGTATTGCCACATAACGATATACGTTATATCGTAATGCAACATAACGTTATACGTTATATCGTAATGCAACATAACGTTATACGTTATATAGTAATGCTACATAACGTTATACGTTATATTGTAATGCTACATAACGTTATACGTTATAACGTATTATCATATAACGTTATACGTTATAATGTAATGCTACATAACGTTATACGTTATATCGTTATGCTACATAACGTTATACGTTATAACGTAATACTATATAACTTTGAACGTTATATTGCAATGCTACATAACGTTATATGTTATATTGTAATGCTACATAACGTTATACGTTATATCATAATGCTGCATAACGTTATACGTTATATCGTAGTGCAACATAACGTTATACGTTATAACGTAATACTACATAACGATATACGCCATATCGTAATGCTACATATCGTTATACGTTATATCATAATGCTACATAACGTTATACGTTAAATCGTAATGCTACATAACGTTATACGATATATCGTATTAGCATATAACGATATACGTTATATCGTATTGCCACATAACGTTATACGTTATATCGTAATGCTACATAACATTATACGTTATATAGTAATGCCAAATAGCGTTATACGTTATATCGTAATGCTACATAACGTTATACGTTATATCGTAATGCTACATAACGTTATACGATATAACGTATTAGCATATAACGTTATACGTTATATCGTAATGCCACATAACGTTATACGTTATATCGTAATGCTACATATCGTTATACGTTATATTATAATGCTACATAACGTTGTACGTTATATCGTAATGCTACATAACGTTATACGTTATATCGTAATGCTACATAACGTTATACGTTATATCGTAATGCCACATAACGTTATACGTTATATCGTAATGCTACATAACGTTATATGTTGTATCGTAATGCTACATAACGTTCTACGTTATATCGTAATGTTACATAACGTTATACGATATAACGTATTAGCATATAACGTTATAAGTTATATCGTAATGCCACATAACGTTATACGTTATATCGTAATGCTACATATCGTTATACGTTATATTATAATGCTACATAACGTTGTACGTTATATCGTAATGCTACATAACGTTATACGTTATATAGTAATGCTACATAACGTTATACGTTATATCATAATGCTACATAACGTTATACGTTATATCGTAATGCTACATAACGTTATACGATATATCGTAATGCCACATAACGTTATACGTTATATCGTAATGCTACATAACGTTATACGTTACATAGTAATGCTACATAGCGTTATACGTTAAATCGTAATGCTACATAACGTTATATGTTATATCGTAATGCTACATAACGTTATACGTTATATCGTAATGTTACCTAACGTTATACGATATAACGTATTAGCATATAACGTTATATGTTATATCGTAATGCCACATAACGATATATGCCATATCGTAATGCTACATAACGTTATACGTTATATCGTAATGCTACATATCGTTATACGTTATATCATAATGCTACATAACGTTATACGTTATATCGTAATGCTACATAACGTTATACGTTATATCGTAATGCTACATAACGTTATACGTTATATCGTAATGCTACATAACGTTATACGTTATATCGTAATGCTACATAACGTTATACGTTATATTGTAATGCTACATAACGTTATACGTTATAATGTAATGCTACATAACGTTATACGTTATATCGTAATGCTTCATAACGTTATACGCTATAACGTAATACTATATAACGTTATACGTTATATCGTAATGCTACATAACGCCATACGTTATAACGTAATACTACATAACGGTATACGCTATATCGTAATGCTACATAACGTTATACGTTATATCGTAATGCTACATACCGTTATACGTTATATCATAATGCTACATAACGTTATACGTTATATCGTATTGCTACATAACGTTAAACGATATAACGTATTAGCATATAACGTTATACGTTATATCGCATTGCCACATAACGTTATACGTTATATCGTAATGCCACATAACGTTATACGTTATATCGTAATGCTACATAACGTTATACGTTATATTGTAATGCTAAATAACGTTATACGTTATAACGTATTATCATATAACGTTATACGTTATATCGTAATGCTACATAACGTTATACGTTATATCGTTATGCTACATAACGTTATACGTTATATCGTAATGCTACATAACGTTATACGATATATCGTAATGTTACATAACGTTATACGATATATCATAATGCTACATAACGTTATACGTTATATCGTAATGCCACATAACGTTATACGTTATATCGTAATGCTACATAACGTTATACGTTATATCGTAATGCCACATAACGTTATACGTTATATCGGAATGTTTCATAACGTTATACGATATAACGTATTAGCATATAACGTTATACGTTATATCGTAATGCCACATAACGTTATACGTTATATCGTAATGCTACATAACGCCATACGTTATAACGTAATACTACATAACGTTATACGTTATATCGTAATGCTACATAACGTTATACGTTATATAGTAATGCTACACAACGTTATACGTTATATCATAATGCTACATAACGTTATACGTTATATCGTAATGCTACATAACGTTATACGTTATATCGTAATGCCACATAACGTTATACGTTATATCGTAATGCTACATAACGTTATACGTTATATAGTAATGCTACATAGCGTTATACGTTATATCGTAATGCTACATAACGTTATATGTTATATCGTAATGCTACATAACGTTATACGTTATATCGTAATGTTACATAACGTTATACGATATAACGTATTAGCATATAACGTTATACGTTATATCGTTATGCTACATAACGTTATACGTTATAACGTAATACTATATAACTTTGAACGTTATATTGTAATGCTACATAACGTTATATGTTATATTGTAATGCTACATAACGTTATACGTTATATCATAATGCTATAATAACGTTTTACGTTATATCGTAATGCAACATAAGGTTATACGTTATAACGTAAAACTACATAACGATATACGCCATATCGTAATGCTACATAACGTTATACGTTATATCGTAATGCTACATATCGTTATACGCTATATCATAATGCTACATAACGTTATACGTTATATCGTAATGCTACATAACGTTATACGATATAACGTATTAGCATATAACGTTATACGTTATATCGCATTGCGACATAACGTTATACGTTATAACGTAAAACTACATAACGATATACGCCATATCGTAATGCTACATAACGTTATACGTTATATTGTAATGCTACATAACGTTATACGTTATATCGTTATGCTACATAACGTTATACGTTATATCGTAATGCTACATATCGTTATACGTTATATCATAATGCTACATAACGTTATACGTTATATCGTAATGCTACATAACGTTATACGTTATATCGTAATGCTACATAACGTTATACGTTATATCGTAATGCTACATAACGTTATACGTTATATCGTAATGCTACATAACGTTATACGTTATATTGTAATGCTACATAACGTTATACGTTATAATGTAATGCTACATAACGTTATACGTTATATCGTAATGCTTCATAACGTTATACGCTATAACGTAATACTATATAACGTTATACGTTATATCGTAATGCTACATAACGCCATACGTTATAACGTAATACTACATAACGGTATACGCTATATCGTAATGCTACATAACGTTATACGTTATATCGTAATGCTACATACCGTTATACGTTATATCATAATGCTACATAACGTTATACGTTATATCGTATTGCTACATAACGTTAAACGATATAACGTATTAGCATATAACGTTATACGTTACATCGCATTGCCACATAACGTTATACGTTATATCGTAATGCCACATAACGTTATACGTTATATCGTAATGCTACATAACGTTATACGTTATATTGTAATGCTAAATAACGTTATACGTTATAACGTATTATCATATAACGTTATACGTTATATCGTAATGCTACATAACGTTATACGTTATATCGTTATGCTACATAACGTTATACGTTATATCGTAATGCTACATAACGTTATACGTTATATTGTAATGCTAAATAACGTTATACGATATAACGTATTAGCATATAACGTTATACGTTATATCGCATTGCGACATAACGTTATACGTTATAACGTAAAACTACATAACGATATACGCCATATCGTAATGCTACATAACGTTATACGTTATAATGTAATGCCTAATAACGTTATACGTTATCTCGTTATGCTACATAACGTTATACGTTATAACGTAATACTATATAACTTTGAACGTTATATTGTACTGCTACATAACGTTATATGTTATATTGTAATGCTACATAACGTTATACGTTATATCATAATGCTATAATAACGTTTTACGTTATATCGTAATGCAACATAAGGTTATACGTTATAACGTAAAACTACATAACGATATACGCCATATCGTAATGCTACATAACGTTATACGTTATATCGTAATGCTACATATCGTTATACGCTATATCATAATGCTACATAACGTTATACGTTATATCGTAATGCTACATAACGTTATACGATATAACGTATTAGCATATAACGTTATACGTTATATCGCATTGCCACATAACGTTATACGTTATATCGTAATGCAACATAACGTTATACGTTATATCGTAATGCTACATAATGTTATACGTTATATTGTAATGCTAAATAACGTTATACGTTATAACGTATTATCATATAACGTTATACGTTATATCGTAATGCTACATAACGTTATACGTTATATCGTTATGCTACATAACGTTATACGTTATATCGTAATGCTACATAACGTTATACGATATATCGTAATGTTACATAACGTTATACGATATATCATAATGCTACATAACGTTATACGTTATATCGTAATGCTACATAACGTTATACGTTATATCGTAATGCTACATATCGTTATACGTTATATCATAATGCTACATGACGTTATACGTTATATCGTAATGCTACATAACGTTATACGTTATATTGTAATGCTACATAACGTTATACGTTATAACGTATTATCATATAACGTTATACGTTATAATGTAATGCTACATAACGTTATACGTTATATCGTTATGCTACATAACGTTATACGTTATAACGTAATACTATATAACTTTGAACGTTATATTGTAATGCTACATAACGTTATATGTTATATTGTAATGCTACATAACGTTATACGTTATATCATAATGCTATAATAACGTTTTACGTTATATCGTAATGCAACATAAGGTTATACGTTATATCGTAATGCTACATAACGTTATACGTTATATCGTAATGCTACATAACGTTATACGTTATATCGTAATGCTACATAACGTTATACGTTATATCGTAATGCTACATAACGTTATACGTTATATCGTAATGTTACATAACGTTATACGATATAACGTATTAGCATATAACGTTATACGTTATATCGTAATGCCACATAACGTTATACGTTATATCGTAATGCTACATAACGCCATACGTTATAACGTGATACTACATAACGATATACGCTATATCGTAATGCTACATAACGCTATACGTTATATCGTAATGCTACATAACGTTATACGTTATATCGTAATGCCACATAACGTTATACGTTATATCGTAATGCCACATAACGTTATACGTTATATCGTAATGCTACATAACGCCATACGTTATAACGTAATACTACATAACGTTATACGTTATATCGTAATGCTACATAACGTTATACGTTATATAGTAATGCTACACAACGTTATACGTTATATCATAATGCTACATAACGTTATACGTTATATCGTAATGCTACATAACGTTATACGTTATATCGTAATGCCACATAACGTTATACGTTATATCGTAATGCTACATAACGTTATACGTTACATAGAAATGCTACATAGCGTTATACGTTAAATCGTAATGCTACATAACGTTATATGTTATATCGTAATGCTACATAACGTTATACGTTATATCGTAATGTTACATAACGTTATACGATATAACGTATTAGCATATAACGTTATACGTTATATCGTAATGCCACATAACGATATATGCCATATCGTAATGCTACATAACGTTATACGTTATATCGTAATGCTACATATCGTTATACGTTATATCATAATGCTACATAACGTTATACGTTATATCGTAATGCTACATAACGTTATACGTTATATCGTAATGCTACATAACGTTATATGTTATATCGTAATGCTACATAACTTTATACGTTATATCGTAATGCTACATAACGTTATACGTTATATCGTAATGTTACATAACGTTATACGTTATATCGTAATGCTACATAACGTTATACGTTATACCGTAATGCTACATAACATTATACGTTATATAGTAATGCTACATAGCGTCATACGTTATATCGTAATGCTACATATCGTTATACGTTATATCGTAATGCTACATATCGTTATACGTTATATCATAATGCTACATAACGTTATACGTTATATCGTAATGCTACATAACGTTATACGATATGTCGTATTAGCATATAACGTTATACGTTATATCGTATTGCCACATAACGATATACGTTATATCGTAATGCAACATAACGTTATACGTTATATCGTAATGCAACATAACGTTATACGTTATATCGTAATGCTACATAACGTTATACGTTATATTGTAATGCTACATAACGTTATACGTTATAACGTATTATCATATAACGTTATACGTTATAATGTAATGCTACATAACGTTATACGTTATATCGTTATGCTACATAACGTTATACGATATAACGTAATACTATATAACTTTGAACGTTATATTGTAATGCTACATAACGTTATATGTTATATTGTAATGCTACATAACGTTATACGTTATATCATAATGCTATAATAACGTTTTACGTTATATCGTAATGCAACATAACGTTATACGTTATAACGTAAAACTACATAACGATATACGCCATATCGTAATGCTACATAACGTTATACGTTATATCGTAATGCTACATATCGTTATACGCTATATCATAATGCTACATAACGTTATACGTTATATCGTAATGCTACATAACGTTATACGATATAACGTATTAGCATATAACGTTATACGTTATATCGCATTGCGACATAACGTTATACGTTATATCGTAATGCAACATAACGTTATACGTTATATCGTAATGCTTCATAACGTTATACGCTATAACGTAATACTATATAACGTTATACGTTATATCGTAATGCTACATAACGCCATACGTTATAACGTAATACTACATAACGGTATACGCTATATCGTAATGCTACATAACGTTATACGTTATATCGTAATGCTACATACCGTTATACGTTATATCATAATGCTACATAACGTTATACGTTATATCGTATTGCTACATAACGTTAAACGATATAACGTATTAGCATATAACGTTATACGTTATATCGCATTGCCACATAACGTTATACGTTATATCGTAATGCCACATAACGTTATACGTTATATCGTAATGCTACATAACGTTATACGTTATATTGTAATGCTAAATAACGTTATACGTTATAACGTATTATCATATAACGTTATACGTTATATCGTAATGCTACATAACGTTATACGTTATATCGTTATGCTACATAACGTTATACGTTATATCGTAATGCTACATAACGTTATACGATATATCGTAATGTTACATAACGTTATACGATATATCATAATGCTACATAACGTTATACGTTATATCGTAATGCCACATAACGTTATACGTTATATCGTAATGCTACATAACGTTATACGTTATATTGTAATGCTAAATAACGTTATACGATATAACGTATTAGCATATAACGTTATACGTTATATCGCATTGCGACATAACGTTATACGTTATAACGTAAAACTACATAACGATATACGCCATATCGTAATGCTACATAACGTTATACGTTATAATGTAATGCTACATAACGTTATACGTTATCTCGTTATGCTACATAACGTTATACGTTATAACGTAATACTATATAACTTTGAACGTTATATTGTACTGCTACATAACGTTATATGTTATATTGTAATGCTACATAACGTTATACGTTATATCATAATGCTATAATAACGTTTTACGTTATATCGTAATGCAACATAAGGTTATACGTTATAACGTAAAACTACATAACGATATACGCCATATCGTAATGCTACATAACGTTATACGTTATATCGTAATGCTACATATCGTTATACGCTATATCATAATGCTACATAACGTTATACGTTATATCGTAATGCTACATAACGTTATACGATATAACGTATTAGCATATAACGTTATACGTTATATCGCATTGCCACATAACGTTATACGTTATATCGTAATGCAACATAACGTTATACGTTATATCGTAATGCTACATAATGTTATACGTTATATTGTAATGCTAAATAACGTTATACGTTATAACGTATTATCATATAACGTTATACGTTATATCGTAATGCTACATAACGTTATACGTTATATCGTTATGCTACATAACGTTATACGTTATATCGTAATGCTACATAACGTTATACGATATATCGTAATGTTACATAACGTTATACGATATATCATAATGCTACATAACGTTATACGTTATATCGTAATGCTACATAACGTTATACGTTATATCGTAATGCTACATATCGTTATACGTTATATCATAATGCTACATGACGTTATACGTTATATCGTAATGCTACATAACGTTATACGTTATATTGTAATGCTACATAACGTTATACGTTATAACGTATTATCATATAACGTTATACGTTATAATGTAATGCTACATAACGTTATACGTTATATCGTTATGCTACATAACGTTATACGTTATAACGTAATACTATATAACTTTGCACGTTATATTGTAAGGCTACATAACGTTATATGTTATATTGTAATGCTACATAACGTTATACGTTATATCATAATGCTATAATAACGTTTTACGTTATATCGTAATGCAACATAAGGTTATACGTTATATCGTAATGCTACATAACGTTATACGTTATATCGTAATGCTACATAACGTTATACGTTATATCGTAATGCTACATAACGTTATACGTTATATCGTAATGCTACATAACGTTATACGTTATATCGTAATGTTACATAACGTTATACGATATAACGTATTAGCATATAACGTTATACGTTATATCGTAATGCCACATAACGTTATACGTTATATCGTAATGCTACATAACGCCATACGTTATAACGTGATACTACATAACGATATACGCTATATCGTAATGCTACATAACGCTATACGTTATATCGTAATGCTACATAACGTTATACGTTATATCGTAATGCCACATAACGTTATACGTTATATCGTAATGCTACATAACGTTATATGTTGTATCGTAATGCTACATAACGTTCTACGTTATATCGTAATGTTACATAACGTTATACGATATAACGTATTAGCATATAACGTTATACGTTATATCGTAATGCCACATAACGTTATACGTTATATCGTAATGCTACATATCGTTATACGTTATATCATAATGCTACATAACGTTATACGTTATATCGTAATGCTACATAACGTTATACGTTATATAGTAATGCTACATAACGTTATACGTTATATCATAATGCTACATAACGTTATACGTTATATCGTAATGCTACATAACGTTATACGATATATCGTAATGCCACATAACGTTATACGTTATATCATAATGCTACATAACGTTATACGTTATATCGTAATGCTACATAACGTTATACGATATAACGTATTAGCATATAACGTTATACGTTATATCGTAATGCTACATAACGTTATACGTTATATCGTAATGCTACATAACGTTATACGTTATATCGTAATGTTACATAACGTTATACGATATAACGTATTAGCATATAACGTTATACGTTATATCGTAATGCCACATAACGTTATACGTTATATCGTAATGCTACATAACGCCATACGTTATAACGTGATACTACATAACGATATACGCTATATCGTAATGCTACATAACGCTATACGTTATATCGTAATGCTACATAACGTTATACGTTATATCGTAATGCTACATAACGTTATACGTTATACCGTAATGCTACATAACATTATACGTTATATAGTAATGCTACATAGCGTCATACGTTATATCGTAATGCAACATATCGTTATACGTTATATCGTAATGCTACATATCGTTATACGTTATATCATAATGCTACATAACGTTATACGTTATATCGTAATGCTACATAACGTTATACGATATGTCGTATTGGCATATAACGTTATACGTTATATCGTATTGCCACATAACGATATACGTTATATCGTAATGCAACATAACGTTATACGTTATATCGTAATGCAACATAACGTTATACGTTATATCGTAATGCTACATAACGTTATACGTTATATAGTAGTGCTACATAGAGTTATACGTTAAATCGTAATGCTACATAACGTTATATGTTATATCGTAATGCTACATAACGTTATACGTTATATCGTAATGCTACATAACGCCATACGTTATAACGTGATACTACATAACGATATACGCTATATCGTAATGCTACATAACGCTATACGTTATATCGTAATGCTACATAACGTTATACGTTATATCGTAATGCTACATAACGTTATACGTTATACCGTAATGCTACATAACATTATACGTTATATAGTAATGCTACATAGCGTCATACGTTATATCGTAATGCTACATATCGTTATACGTTATATCGTAATGCTACATATCGTTATACGTTATATCATAATGCTACATAACGTTATACGTTATATCGTAATGCTACATAACGTTATACGATATGTCGTATTGGCATATAACGTTATACGTTATATCGTATTGCCACATAACGATATACGTTATATCGTAATGCAACATAACGATATACGTTATATCGTAATGCTACATAACGTTATACGTTATATTGTAATGCTAAATAACGTTATACGATATAACGTATTAGCATATAACGTTATACGTTATATCGCATTGCGACATAACGTTATACGTTATAACGTAAAACTACATAACGATATACGCCATATCGTAATGCTACATAACGTTATACGTTATAATGTAATGCTACATAACGTTATACGTTATCTCGTTATGCTACATAACGTTATACGTTATAACGTAATACTATATAACTTTGAACGTTATATTGTACTGCTACATAACGTTATATGTTATATTGTAATGCTACATAACGTTATACGTTATATCATAATGCTATAATAACGTTTTACGTTATATCGTAATGCAACATAAGGTTATACGTTATAACGTAAAACTACATAACGATATACGCCATATCGTAATGCTACATAACGTTATACGTTATATCGTAATGCTACATATCGTTATACGCTATATCATAATGCTACATAACGTTATACGTTATATCGTAATGCTACATAACGTTATACGATATAACGTATTAGCATATAACGTTATACGTTATATCGCATTGCCACATAACGTTATACGTTATATCGTAATGCAACATAACGTTATACGTTATATCGTAATGCTACATAATGTTATACGTTATATTGTAATGCTAAATAACGTTATACGTTATAACGTATTATCATATAACGTTATACGTTATATCGTAATGCTACATAACGTTATACGTTATATCGTTATGCTACATAACGTTATACGTTATATCGTAATGCTACATAACGTTATACGATATATCGTAATGTTACATAACGTTATACGATATATCATAATGCTACATAACGTTATACGTTATATCGTAATGCTACATAACGTTATACGTTATATCGTAATGCTACATATCGTTATACGTTATATCATAATGCTACATGACGTTATACGTTATATCGTAATGCTACATAACGTTATACGTTATATTGTAATGCTACATAACGTTATACGTTATAACGTATTATCATATAACGTTATACGTTATAATGTAATGCTACATAACGTTATACGTTATATCGTTATGCTACATAACGTTATACGTTATAACGTAATACTATATAACTTTGAACGTTATATTGTAATGCTACATAACGTTATATGTTATATTGTAATGCTACATAACGTTATACGTTATATCATAATGCTATAATAACGTTTTACGTTATATCGTAATGCAACATAAGGTTATACGTTATATCGTAATGCTACATAACGTTATACGTTATATCGTAATGCTACATAACGTTATACGTTATATCGTAATGCTACATAACGTTATACGTTATATCGTAATGCTACATAACGTTATACGTTATATCGTAATGTTACATAACGTTATACGATATAACGTATTAGCATATAACGTTATACGTTATATCGTAATGCCACATAACGTTATACGTTATATCGTAATGCTACATAACGCCATACGTTATAACGTGATACTACATAACGATATACGCTATATCGTAATGCTACATAACGCTATACGTTATATCGTAATGCTACATAACGTTATACGTTATATCGTAATGCCACATAACGTTATACGTTATATCGTAATGCCACATAACGTTATACGTTATATCGTAATGCTACATAACGCCATACGTTATAACGTAATACTACATAACGTTATACGTTATATCGTAATGCTACATAACGTTATACGTTATATAGTAATGCTACACAACGTTATACGTTATATCATAATGCTACATAACGTTATACGTTATATCGTAATGCTACATAACGTTATACGTTATATCGTAATGCCACATAACGTTATACGTTATATCGTAATGCTACATAACGTTATACGTTATATAGTAATGCTACATAGCGTTATACGTTATATCGTAATGCTACATAACGTTATATGTTATATCGTAATGCTACATAACGTTCTACGTTATATCGTAATGTTAAATAACGTTATACGATATAACGTATTAGCATATAACGTTATACGTTATATCGTAATGCCACATAACGTTATACGTTATATCGTAATGCTACATAACGTTATACGTTATATTGTAATGCTTAATAACGTTATACGATATAACGTATTAGCATATAACGTTATACGTTATATCGCATTGCGACATAACGTTATACGTTATAACGTAAAACTACATAACGATATACGCCATATCGTAATGCTACATAACGTTATACGTTATAATGTAATGCTACATAACGTTATACGTTATCTCGTTATGCTACATAACGTTATACGTTATAACGTAATACTATATAACTTTGAACGTTATATTGTACTGCTACATAACGTTATATGTTATATTGTAATGCTACATAACGTTATACGTTATATCATAATGCTATAATAACGTTTTACGTTATATCGTAATGCAACATAAGGTTATACGTTATAACGTAAAACTACATAACGATATACGCCATATCGTAATGCTACATAACGTTATACGTTATATCGTAATGCTACATATCGTTATACGCTATATCATAATGCTACATAACGTTATACGTTATATCGTAATGCTACATAACGTTATACGATATAACGTATTAGCATATAACGTTATACGTTATATCGCATTGCCACATAACGTTATACGTTATATCGTAATGCAACATAACGTTATACGTTATATCGTAATGCTACATAATGTTATACGTTATATTGTAATGCTAAATAACGTTATACGTTATAACGTATTATCATATAACGTTATACGTTATATCGTAATGCTACATAACGTTATACGATATATCGTAATGTTACATAACGTTATACGATATATCATAATGCTACATAACGTTATACGTTATATCGTAATGCTACATATCGTTATACGTTATATCATAATGCTACATGACGTTATACGTTATATCGTAATGCTACATAACGTTATACGTTATATTGTAATGCTAAATAACGTTATACGTTATAACGTATTATCATATAACGTTATACGTTATATCGTAATGCTACATAACGTTATACGTTATATCGTTATGCTACATAACGTTATACGATATATCGTAATGTTACATAACGTTATACGATATATCATAATGCTACATAACGTTATACGTTATATCGTAATGCTACATAACGTTATACGTTATATCGTAATGCTACATATCGTTATACGTTATATCATAATGCTACATGACGTTATACGTTATATCGTAATGCTACATAACGTTATACGTTATATTGTAATGCTACATAACGTTATACGTTATAACGTATTATCATATAACGTTATACGTTATAATGTAATGCTACATAACGTTATACGTTATATCGTTATGCTACATAACGTTATACGTTATAACGTAATACTATATAACTTTGAACGTTATATTGTAATGCTACATAACGTTATATGTTATATTGTAATGCTACATAACGTTATACGTTATATCATAATGCTATAATAACGTTTTACGTTATATCGTAATGCAACATAAGGTTATACGTTATATCGTAATGCTACATAACGTTATACGTTATATCGTAATGCTACATAACGTTATACGTTATATCGTAATGCTACATAACGTTATACGTTATATCGTAATGCTACATAACGTTATACGTTATATCGTAATGTTACATAACGTTATACGATATAACGTATTAGCATATAACGTTATACGTTATATCGTAATGCCACATAACGTTATACGTTATATCGTAATGCTACATAACGCCATACGTTATAACGTGATACTACATAACGATATACGCTATATCGTAATGCTACATAACGCTATACGTTATATCGTAATGCTACATAACGTTATACGTTATATCGTAATGCCACATAACGTTATACGTTATATCGTAATGCTACATAACGTTATATGTTGTATCGTAATGCTACATAACGTTCTACGTTATATCGTAATGTTACATAACGTTATACGATATAACGTATTAGCATATAACGTTATACGTTATATCGTAATGCCACATAACGTTATACGTTATATCGTAATGCTACATATCGTTATACGTTATATCATAATGCTACATAACGTTATACGTTATATCGTAATGCTACATAACGTTATACGTTATATAGTAATGCTACATAACGTTATACGTTATATCATAATGCTACATAACGTTATACGTTATATCGTAATGCTACATAACGTTATACGATATATCGTAATGCCACATAACGTTATACGTTATATCATAATGCTACATAACGTTATACGTTATATCGTAATGCTACATAACGTTATACGATATAACGTATTAGCGTATAACGTTATACGTTATATCGTAATGCTACATAACGTTATACGTTATATCGTAATGCTACATAACGTTATACGTTATATCGTAATGTTACATAACGTTATACGATATAACGTATTAGCATATAACGTTATACGTTATATCGTAATGCCACATAACGTTATACGTTATATCGTAATGCTACATAACGCCATACGTTATAACGTGATACTACATAACGATATACGCTATATCGTAATGCTACATAACGCTATACGTTATATCGTAATGCTACATAACGTTATACGTTATATCGTAATGCTACATAACGTTATACGTTATACCGTAATGCTACATAACATTATACGTTATATAGTAATGCTACATAGCGTCATACGTTATATCGTAATGCTACATATCGTTATACGTTATATCGTAATGCTACATATCGTTATACGTTATATCATAATGCTACATAACGTTATACGTTATATCGTAATGCTACATAACGTTATACGATATGTCGTATTGGCATATAACGTTATACGTTATATCGTATTGCCACATAACGATATACGTTATATCGTAATGCAACATAACGTTATACGTTATATCGTAATGCAACATAACGTTATACGTTATATCGTAATGCTACATAACGTTATACGTTATATAGTAGTGCTACATAGAGTTATACGTTAAATCGTAATGCTACATAACGTTATATGTTATATCGTAATGCTACATAACGTTATACGTTATATCGTAATGTTACATAACGTTATACGTTATATCGTTATGCTACATAACGTTATACGTTATAACGTAATACTATATAACTTTGAACGTTATATTGTAATGCTACATAACGTTATATGTTATATTGTAATGCTACATAACGTTATACGTTATATCATAATGCTATAATAACGTTTTACGTTATATCGTAATGCAACATAACGTTATACGTTATAACGTAAAACTACATAACGGTATACGCCATATCGTAATGCTACATAACGTTATACGTTATATCGTAATGCTACATATCGTTATACGCTATATCATAATGCTACATAACGTTATACGTTATATCGTAATGCTACATAACGTTATACGATATAACGTATTAGCATATAACGTTATACGTTATATCGCATTGCGACATAACGTTATACGTTATATCGTAATGCAACATAACGTTATACGTTATATCGTAATGCTACATAACGTTATACGCTATAACGTAATACTATATAACGTTATACGTTATATCGTAATGCTACATAACGCCATACGTTATAACGTAATACTACATAACGGTATACGCTATATCGTAATGCTACATAACGTTATACGTTATATCGTAATGCTACATATCGTTATACGTTATATCATAATGCTACATAATGTTATACGTTATATCGTTATACTACATAACGTTATACGTTATAACGTAATACTATATAACTTTGAACGTTATATTGTAATGCTACATAACGTTATATGTTATATTGTAATGCTACATAACGTTATACGTTATATCATAATGCTATAATAACGTTTTACGTTATATCGTAATGCAACATAACGTTATACGTTATAACGTAAAACTACATAACGATATACGCCATATCGTAATGCTACATAACGTTATACGTTATATCGTAATGCTACATATCGTTATACGCTATATCATAATGCTACATAACGTTATACGTTATATCGTAATGCTACGTAACGTTATACGATATAACGTATTAGCATATAACGTTATACGTTATATCGCAATGCGACATAACGTTATACGTTATATCATAATGCAACATAACGTTATACGTTATATCGTAATGCTACATAACGTTATACGCTATAACGTAATACTATATAACGTTATACGTTATATCGTAATGCTACATAACGCCATACGTTATAACGTAATACTACATAACGGTATACGCTATATCGTAATGCTACATAACGTTATACGTTATATCGTAATGCTACAAAACGTTATACGTTATATTGTAATGCTAAATAACGTTATACGTTATAACGTATTATCATATAACGTTATACGTTATATCGTAATGCTACATAACGTTATAATTTATATCGTTATGCTACATAACGTTATACGTTATAACGTAATGCTATATGACGTAGTACGTTATATCGTAATGCTACATAACGTTATACGTTATATCGTAATGCTACATAACGTTATACGTTATATCGTAATGCCACATAACGTTATACGTTATATCGTAATGCTACATAACGTTATACGTTATATAGTAATGCTACATAACGTTATACGTTATCTCGTAATGCCACATAACGTTATACGTTATATCGTAATGCTACATAACGTTATACGTTATAACGTATTGCTATATAACGTAGTACGTTATATCGTAATGCTACACATCGTTATACGTTATATCGTAATGCTACATAACGTTAAACGTTATATCGTAATGCCACATAACGTTATACGTTATATCGTAATGCTACATAACGTTATACGATATATAGTAATGCTACATAACGTTATACGTTATATCGTAATGCCACATAATGTTATACGTTATATCGTAATGCTACATAACGTTATACGTTATATAGTAATGCTACATAGAGTTATACGTTAAATCGTAATGCTACATAACGTTATACGTTATATCGTTATGCTACATAACGTTATACGTTATAACGTATTGCTATATAACGTAGTACGTTATATCGTAATGCAACATAACGTTATACGTTATATCGTAATGCTACATAACGTTATACGTTATATCGTAATGCCACATAACGTTATACGTTATATCGTAATGCTACATAACGTTATACGTTATATAGTAATGCTACATAGCGTTATACGTTAAATCGTAATGCTACATGACGTCATATGTTATATCGTAATGCTACATAACGTTATACGTTATATCGTAATGTTACATAACGTTATACGATATAACGTATTAGCATATAACGTTATACGTTATATCGTAATGCCACATAACGATATATGCCATATCGTAATGCTACATAACGTTATACGTTATATCGTAATGCTACATATCGTTATACGTTATATCATAATGCTACATATCGTTATACGTTATATCGTAATGCTACATAACGTTATACGTTATATCGTAATGCTACATAACGTTATACGTTATATCGTAATGCTACATAACGTTATACGTTATATCGTAATGCTACATAACGTTATACGTTATATCGTAATGTTACATAACGTTATACGATATAACGTATTAGCATATAACGTTATACGTTATATCGTAATGCCACATAACGTTATACGTTATATCGTAATGCTACATAACGCCATACGTTATAACGTGATACTACATAACGATATACGTAATATCGTAATGCTACATAACGCCATACGTTATATCGTAATGCTACATAACGTTATACGCTATAACGTAATACTATATAACGTTATACGTAATATCGTAATGCTACATATCGTT
The DNA here is from genome assembly GCA_936014575.1 of Bombus lapidarius. Classification (NCBI taxonomy): domain Eukaryota; kingdom Metazoa; phylum Arthropoda; class Insecta; order Hymenoptera; family Apidae; genus Bombus; species Bombus lapidarius. The sequence continues at coordinate 587,975 of CAKXZU010000097.1, read as the reverse complement.
ATACGCTATATCATAATGCTACATAACGTTATACGTTATATTGTAATGCTACATAACGTTATACGTTATATCATAATGCTATAATAACGTTTTACGTTATATCGTAATGCAACATAACGTTATACGTTATAACGTAAAACTACATAACGATATACGCCATATCGTAATGCTACATAACGTTATACGTTATATCGTAATGCTACATATCGTTATACGCTATAACGTAATACTACATAACGTTATACGTTATAACGTACTACTATATAACTTTGAACGTTATATTGTAATGCTACATAACGTTATATGTTATATTGTAATGCTACATAACGTTATACGTTATATCATAATGCTATAATAACGTTTTACGTTATATCGTAATGCAACATAACGTTATACGTTATAACGTAAAACTACATAACGATATACGCCATATCGTAATGCTACATAACGTTATACGTTATATCGTAATGCTACATATCGTTATACGCTATATCATAATGCTACATAACGTTATACGTTATATCGTAATGCTACATAACGTTATACGATATAACGTATTAGCATATAACGTTATACGTTATATCGCATTGCGACATAACGTTATACGTTATATCATAATGCAACATAACGTTATACGTTATACCGTAATGCTACATAACGTTATACGCTATAACGTAATACTATATAACGTTATACGTTATATCGTAATGCTACATAACGCCATACGTTATAACGTAATACTACATAACGGTATACGCTATATCGTAATGCTACATAACGTTATACGTTATATCGTAATGCTACAAAACGTTATACGTTATATTGTAATGCTAAATAACGTTATACGTTATAACGTATTATCATATAACGTTATATGTTATCTCGTAATGCCACATAACGTTATACGTTATATCGTAATGCTACATAACGTTATACGTTATAACGTATTGCTATATAACGTAGTACGTTATATCGTAATGCTACATATCGTTATACGTTATATCGTAATGCTACATAACGTTAAACGTTATATCGTAATGCCACATAACGTTATACGTTATATCGTAATGCTACATAACGTTATACGATATATAGTAATACTACATAACGGTATACGCTATATCGTAATGCTAAATAACGTTATACGTTATATCGTAATGCTACAAAACGTTATACGTTATATTGTAATGCTAAATAACGTTATACGTTATAACGTATTATCATATAACGTTATACGTTATATCGTAATGCTACATAACGTTATACGTTATATCGTTATGCTACATAACGTTATACGTTATAACGTAATGCTATATGACGTAGTACGTTATATCGTAATGCTACATAACGTTATACGTTATATCGTAATGCTACATAACGTTATACGTTATATCGTAATGCCACATAACGTTATACGTTATATCGTAATGCTACATAACGTTATACGTTATATAGTAATGCTACATAACGTTATACGTTATCTCGTAATGCCACATAACGTTATACGTTATATCGTAATGCTACATAACGTTATACGTTATAACGTATTGCTATATAACGTAGTACGTTATATCGTAATGCTACACATCGTTATACGTTATATCGTAATGCTACATAACGTTAAACGTTATATCGTAATGCCACATAACGTTATACGTTATATCGTAATGCTACATAACGTTATACGATATATAGTAATGCTACATAATGTTATACGTTATATCGTAATGCCACATAATGTTATACGTTATATCGTAATGCTACATAACGTTATACGTTATATAGTAATGCTACATAGCGTTATACGTTAAATCGTAATGCTACATAACGTTATACGTTATATCGTTATGCTACATAACGTTATACGTTATAACGTATTGCTATATAACGTAGTACGTTATATCGTAATGCAACATAACGTTATACGTTATATCGTAATGCTACATAACGTTATACGTTATATCGTAATGCCACATAACGTTATACGTTATATCGTAATGCTACATAACGTTATACGTTATATAGTAATGCTACATAACGTTATACGTTATATCGTAATGCCACATTAATGTTATACGTTATATCGTAATGCTACATAACGTTATACGTTATATAGTAATGCTACATAGCGTTATACGTTAAATCGTAATGCTACATGACGTTATATGTTATATCGTAATGCTACATAACGTTATACGTTATATCGTAATGTTACATAACGTTATACGATATAACGTATTAGCATATAACGTTATACGTTATATCGTAATGCCACATAACGATATATGCCATATCGTAATGCTACATAACGTTATACGTTATATCGTAATGCTACATATCGCTATACGTTATATCATAATGCTACATATCGTTATACGTTATATCGTAATGCTACATAACGTTATACGTTATATCGTAATGCTACATAACGTTATACGTTATATCGTAATGCTACATAACGTTATACGTTATATCGTAATGCTACATAACGTTATACGTTATATCGTAATGTTACATCACGTTATACGATATAACGTATTAGCATATAACGTTATACGTTATATCGTAATGCCACATAACGTTATACGTTATATCGTAATGCTACATAACGCCATACGTTATAACGTGATACTACATAACGATATACGCTATATCGTAATGCTACATAACGCTATACGTTATATCGTAATGCTACATAACGTTATACGTTATATCGTAATGCTACATAACGTTATACGTTATACCGTAATGCTACATAACATTATACGTTATATAGTAATGCTACATAGCGTCATACGTTATATCGTAATGCTACATATCGTTATACGTTATATCGTAATGCTACATATCGTTATACGTTATATCATAATGCTACATAACGTTATACGTTATATCGTAATGCTACATAACGTTATACGATATGTCGTATTAGCATATAACGTTATACGTTATAACGTATTGCTATATAACGTAGTACGTTATATCGTAATGCTACATATCGTTATACGTTATATCGTAATGCTACATAACGTTAAACGTTATATCGTAATGCCACATAACGTTATACGTTATATCGTAATGCTACATAACGTTATACGATATATAGTAATACTACATAACGGTATACGCTATATCGTAATGCTAAATAACGTTATACGTTATATCGTAATGCTACAAAACGTTATACGTTATATTGTAATGCTAAATAACGTTATACGTTATAACGTATTATCATATAACGTTATACGTTATATCGTAATGCTACATAACGTTATACGTTATATCGTTATGCTACATAACGTTATACGTTATAACGTAATGCTATATGACGTAGTACGTTATATCGTAATGCTACATAACGTTATACGTTATATCGTAATGCTACATAACGTTATACGTTATATCGTAATGCCACATAACGTTATACGTTATATCGTAATGCTACATAACGTTATACGTTATATAGTAATGCTACATAACGTTATACGTTATCTCGTAATGCCACATAACGTTATACGTTATATCGTAATGCTACATAACGTTATACGTTATAACGTATTGCTATATAACGTAGTACGTTATATCGTAATGCTACACATCGTTATACGTTATATCGTAATGCTACATAACGTTAAACGTTATATCGTAATGCCACATAACGTTATACGTTATATCGTAATGCTACATAACGTTATACGATATATAGTAATGCTACATAACGTTATACGTTATATCGTAATGCCACATAATGTTATACGTTATATCGTAATGCTACATAACGTTATACGTTATATAGTAATGCTACATAGCGTTATACGTTAAATCGTAATGCTACATAACGTTATACGTTATATCGTTATGCTACATAACGTTATACGTTATAACGTATTGCTATATAACGTAGTACGTTATATCGTAATGCAACATAACGTTATACGTTATATCGTAATGCTACATAACGTTATACGTTATATCGTAATGCCACATAACGTTATACGTTATATCGTAATGCTACATAACGTTATACGTTATATAGTAATGCTACATAACGTTATACGTTATATCGTAATGCCACATTAATGTTATACGTTATATCGTAATGCTACATAACGTTATACGTTATATAGTAATGCTACATAGCGTTATACGTTAAATCGTAATGCTACATGACGTTATATGTTATATCGTAATGCTACATAACGTTATACGTTATATCGTAATGTTACATAACGTTATACGATATAACGTATTAGCATATAACGTTATACGTTATATCGTAATGCCACATAACGATATATGCCATATCGTAATGCTACATAACGTTATACGTTATATCGTAATGCTACATATCGTTATACGTTATATCATAATGCTACATATCGTTATACGTTATATCGTAATGCTACATAACGTTATACGTTATATCGTAATGCTACATAACGTTATACGTTATATCGTAATGCTACATAACGTTATACGTTATATCGTAATGCTACATAACGTTATACGTTATATCGTAATGTTACATCACGTTATACGATATAACGTATTAGCATATAACGTTATACGTTATATCGTAATGCCACATAACGTTATACGTTATATCGTAATGCTACATAACGCCATACGTTATAACGTGATACTACATAACGATATACGCTATATCGTAATGCTACATAACGCTATACGTTATATCGTAATGCTACATAACGTTATACGTTATATCGTAATGCTACATAACGTTATACGTTATACCGTAATGCTACATAACATTATACGTTATATAGTAATGCTACATAGCGTCATACGTTATATCGTAATGCTACATATCGTTATACGTTATATCGTAATGCTACATATCGTTATACGTTATATCATAATGCTACATAACGTTATACGTTATATCGTAATGCTACATAACGTTATACGATATGTCGTATTAGCATATAACGTTATACGTTATATCGTATTGCCACATAACGATATACGTTATATCGTAATGCAACATAACGTTATACGTTATATCGTAATGCAACATAACGTTATACGTTATATCGTAATGCTACATAACGTTATACGTTATATAGTAATGCTACATAGAGTTATACGTTAAATCGTAATGCTACATAACGTTATATGTTACATCGTAATGCTACATAACGTTATACGTTATATCGTAATGTTACATAACGTTATACGTTATATCGTTATGCTACATAACGTTATACGTTATAACGTAATACTATATAACTTTGAACGTTATATTGTAATGCTACATAACGTTATATGTTATATTGTAATGCTACATAACGTTATACGTTATATCATAATGCTATAATAACGTTTTACGTTATATCGTAATGCAACATAACGTTATACGTTATAACGTAAAACTACATAACGATATACGCCATATCGTAATGCTACATAACGTTATACGTTATATCGTAATGCTACATATCGTTATACGCTATATCATAATGCTACATAACGTTATACGTTATATCGTAATGCTACATAACGTTATACGATATAACGTATTAGCATATAACGTTATACGTTATATCGCATTGCGACATAACGTTATACGTTATATCGTAATGCAACATAACGTTATACGTTATATCGTAATGCTACATAACGTTATACGTTATATCATAATGCTACATAACGTTATACGTTATATCGTTATACTACATAACGTTATACGTTATAACGTAATACTATATAACGTTATACGTAATATCGTAATGCTACATAACGCCATACGTTATAACGTAATACTACATAACGGTATACGCTATATCGTAATGCTACATAACGTTATACGTTATATCGTAATGCTACATATCGTTATACGTTATATCATAATGCTACATAACGTTATACGTTATATCGTTATACTACATAACGTTATACGTTATAACGTAAAACTATATAACTTTGAACGTTATATTGTAATGCTACATAACGTTATATGTTATATTGTAATGCTACATAACGTTATACGTTATATCATAATGCTATAATAACGTTTTACGTTATATCGTAATGCAACATAACGTTATACGTTATAACGTAAAACTACATAACGATATACGCCATATCGTAATGCTACATAACGTTATACGTTATATCGTAATGCTACATATCGTTATACGCTATATCATAATGCTACATAACGTTATACGTTATATCGTAATGCTACATAACGTTATACAATATAACGTATTAGCATATAACGTTATACGTTATATCGCATTGCGACATAACGTTATACGTTATATCGTAATGCAACATAACGTTATACGTTATATCGTAATGCTACATAACGTTATACGCTATAACGTAATACTATATAACGTTATACGTTATATCGTAATGCTACATAACGCCATACGTTATAACGTAATACTACATAACGGTATACGCTATATCGTAATGCTACATAACGTTATACGTTATATCGTAATGCTACATATCGTTATACGTTATATCATAATGCTACATAACGTTATACGTTATATCGTTATACTACATAACGTTATACGTTATAACGTAATACTATATAACTTTGAACGTTATATTGTAATGCTACATAACGTTATATCTTATATTGTAATGCTACATAACGTTATACGTTATATCATAATGCTATAATAACGTTTTACGTTATATCGTAATGCAACATAACGTTATACGTTATAACGTAAAACTACATAACGATATACGCCATATCGTAATGCTACATAACGTTATACGTTATATCGTAATGCTACATATCGTTATACGCTATATCATAATGCTACATAACGTTATACGTTATATCGTAATGCTACATAACGTTATAAGATATAACGTATTAGCATATAACGTTATACGTTATATCGCATTGCGACATAACGTTATACGTTATATCGTAATGCTACATAACGCCATACGTTATAACGTAATACTACATAACGGTATACGCTATATCGTAATGCTACATAACGTTATACGTTATATCGTAATGCTACATATCGTTATACGTTATATCATAATGCTACATAACGTTATACGTTATATCGTTATACTACATAACGTTATACGTTATAACGTAATACTATATAACTTTGAACGTTATATTGTAATGCTACATAACGTTATATCTTATATTGTAATGCTACATAACGTTATACGTTATATCATAATGCTATAATAACGTTTTACGTTATATCGTAATGCAACATAACGTTATACGTTATAACGTAAAACTACATAACGATATACGCCATATCGTAATGCTACATAACGTTATACGTTATATCGTAATGCTACATATCGTTATACGCTATATCATAATGCTACATAACGTTATACGTTATATCGTAATGCTACATAACGTTATACGATATAACGTATTAGCATATAACGTTATACGTTATATCGCATTGCGACATAACGTTATACGTTATATCATAATGCAACATAACGTTATACGTTATATCGTAATGCTACATAACGTTATACGTTATATTGTAATGCTAAATAACGTTATACGTTATAACGTATTATCATATAACGTTATACGTTATATCGTAATGCTACATAACGTTATACGTTATATCGTTATGCTACATAACGTTATACGTTATAACGTAATGCTATATGACGTAGTACGTTATATCGTAATGCTACATAACGTTATACGTTATATCGTAATGCTACATAACGTTATACGTTATATCGTAATGCCACATAACGTTATACGTTATATCGTAATGCTACATAACGTTATACGTTATATAGTAATGCTACATAACGTTATACGTTATCTCGTAATGCCACATAACGTTATACGTTATATCGTAATGCTACATAACGTTATACGTTATAACGTATTGCTATATAACGTAGTACGTTATATCGTAATGCTACATATCGTTATACGTTATATCGTAATGCTACATAACGTTAAACGTTATATCGTAATGCCACATAACGTTATACGTTATATCGTAATGCTACATAACGTTATACGATATATAGTAATGCTACATAACGTTATACGTTATATCGTAATGCCACATAATGTTATACGTTATATCGTAATGCTACATAACGTTATACGTTATATAGTAATGCTACATAGCGTTATACGTTAAATCGTAATGCTACATAACGTTATATGTTATATCGTAATGCTACATAACGTTATACGTTATATCGTAATGTTACATAACGTTATACGATATAACGTATTAGCATATAACGTTATACGTTATATCGTAATGCCACATAACGTTATACGTTATATCGTAATGCTACATATCGTTATACGATATATCATAATGCTACATAACGTTATACGTTATATCGTAATGCTACATAACGTTATACGTTATATCGTAATGCTACATAACGCCATACGTTATAACGTAATACTACATAACGGTATACGCTATATCGTAATGCTACATAACGTTATACGTTATATCGTAATGCTACATATCGTTATACGTTATATCATAATGCTACATAACGTTATACGTTATATCGTTATACTACATAACGTTATACGTTATAACGTAATACTATATAACTTTGAACGTTATATTGTAATGCTACATAACGTTATATCTTATATTGTAATGCTACATAACGTTATACGTTATATCATAATGCTATAATAACGTTTTACGTTATATCGTAATGCAACATAACGTTATACGTTATAACGTAAAACTACATAACGATATACGCCATATCGTAATGCTACATAACGTTATACGTTATATCGTAATGCTACATATCGTTATACGCTATATCATAATGCTACATAACGTTATACGTTATATCGTAATGCTACATAACGTTATACGATATAACGTATTAGCATATAACGTTATACGTTATATCGCATTGCGACATAACGTTATACGTTATATCGTAATGCTACATAACGCCATACGTTATAACGTAATACTACATAACGGTATACGCTATATCGTAATGCTACATAACGTTATACGTTATATCGTAATGCTACATATCGTTATACGTTATATCATAATGCTACATAACGTTATACGTTATATCGTTATACTACATAACGTTATACGTTATAACGTAATACTATATAACTTTGAACGTTATATTGTAATGCTACATAACGTTATATCTTATATTGTAATGCTACATAACGTTATACGTTATATCATAATGCTATAATAACGTTTTACGTTATATCGTAATGCAACATAACGTTATACGTTATAACGTAAAACTACATAACGATATACGCCATATCGTAATGCTACATAACGTTATACGTTATATCGTAATGCTACATATCGTTATACGCTATATCATAATGCTACATAACGTTATACGTTATATCGTAATGCTACATAACGTTATACGATATAACGTATTAGCATATAACGTTATACGTTATATCGCATTGCGACATAACGTTATACGTTATATCATAATGCAACATAACGTTATACGTTATATCGTAATGCTACATAACGTTATACGTTATATTGTAATGCTAAATAACGTTATACGTTATAACGTATTATCATATAACGTTATACGTTATATCGTAATGCTACATAACGTTATACGTTATATCGTTATGCTACATAACGTTATACGTTATAACGTAATGCTATATGACGTAGTACGTTATATCGTAATGCTACATAACGTTATACGTTATATCGTAATGCTACATAACGTTATACGTTATATCGTAATGCCACATAACGTTATACGTTATATCGTAATGCTACATAACGTTATACGTTATATAGTAATGCTACATAACGTTATACGTTATCTCGTAATGCCACATAACGTTATACGTTATATCGTAATGCTACATAACGTTATACGTTATAACGTATTGCTATATAACGTAGTACGTTATATCGTAATGCTACATATCGTTATACGTTATATCGTAATGCTACATAACGTTAAACGTTATATCGTAATGCCACATAACGTTATACGTTATATCGTAATGCTACATAACGTTATACGATATATAGTAATGCTACATAACGTTATACGTTATATCGTAATGCCACATAATGTTATACGTTATATCGTAATGCTACATAACGTTATACGTTATATAGTAATGCTACATAGCGTTATACGTTAAATCGTAATGCTACATAACGTTATATGTTATATCGTAATGCTACATAACGTTATACGTTATATCGTAATGTTACATAACGTTATACGATATAACGTATTAGCATATAACGTTATACGTTATATCGTAATGCCACATAACGTTATACGTTATATCGTAATGCTACATATCGTTATACGATATATCATAATGCTACATAACGTTATACGTTATATCGTAATGCTACATAACGTTATACGTTATATCGTAATGCTACATAACGCCATACGTTATAACGTAATACTACATAACGGTATACGCTATATCGTAATGCTACATAACGTTATACGTTATATCGTAATGCTACATATCGTTATACGTTATATCATAATGCTACATAACGTTATACGTTATATCGTTATACTACATAACGTTATACGTTATAACGTAATACTATATAACTTTGAACGTTATATTGTAATGCTACATAACGTTATATCTTATATTGTAATGCTACATAACGTTATACGTTATATCATAATGCTATAATAACGTTTTACGTTATATCGTAATGCAACATAACGTTATACGTTATAACGTAAAACTACATAACGATATACGCCATATCGTAATGCTACATAACGTTATACGTTATATCGTAATGCTACATATCGTTATACGCTATATCATAATGCTACATAACGTTATACGTTATATCGTAATGCTACATAACGTTATACGATATAACGTATTAGCATATAACGTTATACGTTATATCGCATTGCGACATAACGTTATACGTTATATCGTAATGCTACATAACGCCATACGTTATAACGTAATACTACATAACGGTATACGCTATATCGTAATGCTACATAACGTTATACGTTATATCGTAATGCTACATATCGTTATACGTTATATCATAATGCTACATAACGTTATACGTTATATCGTTATACTACATAACGTTATACGTTATAACGTAATACTATATAACTTTGAACGTTATATTGTAATGCTACATAACGTTATATCTTATATTGTAATGCTACATAACGTTATACGTTATATCATAATGCTATAATAACGTTTTACGTTATATCGTAATGCAACATAACGTTATACGTTATAACGTAAAACTACATAACGATATACGCCATATCGTAATGCTACATAACGTTATACGTTATATCGTAATGCTACATATCGTTATACGCTATATCATAATGCTACATAACGTTATACGTTATATCGTAATGCTACATAACGTTATACGATATAACGTATTAGCATATAACGTTATACGTTATATCGCATTGCGACATAACGTTATACGTTATATCATAATGCAACATAACGTTATACGTTATATCGTAATGCTACATAACGTTATACGTTATATTGTAATGCTAAATAACGTTATACGTTATAACGTATTATCATATAACGTTATACGTTATATCGTAATGCTACATAACGTTATACGTTATATCGTTATGCTACATAACGTTATACGTTATAACGTAATGCTATATGACGTAGTACGTTATATCGTAATGCTACATAACGTTATACGTTATATCGTAATGCTACATAACGTTATACGTTATATCGTAATGCCACATAACGTTATACGTTATATCGTAATGCTACATAACGTTATACGTTATATAGTAATGCTACATAACGTTATACGTTATCTCGTAATGCCACATAACGTTATACGTTATATCGTAATGCTACATAACGTTATACGTTATAACGTATTGCTATATAACGTAGTACGTTATATCGTAATGCTACATATCGTTATACGTTATATCGTAATGCTACATAACGTTAAACGTTATATCGTAATGCCACATAACGTTATACGTTATATCGTAATGCTACATAACGTTATACGATATATAGTAATGCTACATAACGTTATACGTTATATCGTAATGCTACATAACGTTATACGTTATATCGTAATGCTACATAACGTTATACGTTATATCGTAATGTTACATAACGTTATACGATATAACGTATTAGCATGTAACGTTATGCGTTATATCGTAATGCTACATAACGTTATACGTTATATCGTAATGCTACATAACGTTATACGTTATATCGTAATGCCACATAACGTTATACGTTATATCGTAATGCTACATAACGTTATACGTTATATAGTAATGCTACATAACGTTATACGTTATCTCGTAATGCCACATAACGTTATACGTTATATCGTAATGCTACATAACGTTATACGTTATAACGTATTGCTATATAACGTAGTACGTTATATCGTAATGCTACATATCGTTATACGTTATATCGTAATGCTACATAACGTTAAACGTTATATCGTAATGCCACATAACGTTATACGTTATATCGTAATGCTACATAGCGTTATACGTTAAATCGTAAAGCTACATAACGTTATATGTTATATCGTAATGCTACATAACGTTATACGTTATATCGTAATGCTACATAACGTTATACGTTATATCGTAATGTTACATAACGTTATACGATATAACGTATTAGCATGTAACGTTATGCGTTATATCGTAATGCTACATAACGTTATACGTTATATCGTAATGCTACATAACGCCATACGTTATAACGTAATACTACATAACGATATACGCTATATCGTAATGCTACATAACGTTATACGTTATATCGTAATGCTACATAACGCCATACGTTATAACGTAATACTACATAACGATATACGCTATATCGTAATGCTACATAACGTTATACGTTATATCGTAATGCTACATATCGTTATACGTTATATCATAATGCTACATAACGTTATGCGTTATATCGTAATGCTACAAAACGTTATACGATATATCGTATTAGCATATAACGTTATACGTTATATCGTAATGCCACATAACGTTATACGTTATATAGTAATGCTACATAACGTTATACGTTATATTGTAATGCTACATAACGTTATACGTTATAACGTATTATCATATAACGTTATACGTTATATCGTTATGCTACATAACGTTATACGTTATAACGTAATACTATATAACGTAGTACGTTATATCGTAATGCTACATAACGTTATACGTTATATCGTAATGCTACATAACGATATACGTTATATCGTAATGCTACATAACGTTATACGTTATATCGTAATGCTACATAACGTTATATGTTATATCGTAATGGTACATAACGTTATACGTTATATCGTAATGTTACATAACGTTATACGATATAACGTATTAGCATATAACGTTATACGTTATATCGTAATGCCACATAACGTTATACGTTATATCGTAATGCTAAATAAAGTTATACGTTATATCGTAATGCTACATAACGCTATACCTTATATCGTAATGCTACATAACGTTATACGTTATATCGTAATGCTACATAACGTTATACGTTATATCGTAATGCCACATAACGTTATACGTTATATCGTAATGCTACATAACATTATACGTTATATAGTAATGCTACATAGCGTTATACGTTATATCGTAATGCTACATAACGTTATACGTTATATCGTTATGCTACATAACGTTATACGTTATAACGTAATACTATATAACGTAGTACGTTATATCGTAATGCTACATAGCGTTATACGTTATATAGTAATGCTACATAGCGTTATACGTTATATCGTAATGCTACATAACGTTATACGTTATATCGTAATGCCACATAACGTTATACGTTATATCGTAATGCTACATAAAGTTATACGTTATATCGTAATGCTACATAACGCTATACCTTATATCGTAATGCTACATAACGTTATACGTTATATCGTAATGCTCCATAACGTTATACGTTATATCGTAATGCCACATAACGTTATACGTTATATCGTAATGCTACATAACATTATACGTTATATAGTAATGCTACATAGCGTTATACGTTATATCGTAATGCTACATAACGTTATACGTTATATCGTAATGCTTCATAACGTTAGACGTTATATCGTAATGTTACATAACGTTATACGATATAACGTATTAGCATATAACGTTATACGTTATATCGTAATGCCACATAAGGTTATACGTTATATCGTAATGCTACATAAAGTTATACGTTATATCGTAATGCTTCATAACGCTATACGTTATATCCTAATGCTACATAACGTTATGCGTTATATCGTAATGCTACATAACGTTATACGTTATATCGTAATGCTACATAACGCCATACGTTATAACGTAATACTACATAACGATATACGCTATATCGTAATGCTACATAACGTTATACGTTGTATCGTAATGCTACATATCGTTATACGTTATATCATAATGCTACATAACGTTATGCGTTATATCGTAATGCTACATAACGTTATACGATATATCGTATTAGCATATAAAGTTATACGTTATATCGTAATGCCACATAACGTTATACGTTATATAGTAATGCTACATAACATTATACGTTATATAGTAATGCTACATAGCGTTATACGTTATATCGTAATGCTACATAACGTTATACGTTATATCGTAATGCTACATAACGTTATACGTTATATCGTAATGTTACATAACGTTATACGATATAACGTATTAGCATATAACATTATACGTTATATCGTAATGCCACATAACGTTATACGTTACATCGTAATGCTACATAAAGTTATACGTTATATCGTAATGCTACATAACGCTATACGTTATATCGTAATGCTACATAACGTTATACGTTATATCGTAATGCTACATAACGTTATACGTTATTTCGTAATGCTACATAACGCCATACGTTATAACGTAATACTATATAACGATATACGCTATATCGTAATGCTACATAACGTTATACGTTGTTACGTCCCGCGCTCCGCACGTGCCGTAACGAAAATTACGATTCGAAAATTCTACGAATCAAACAACCCGCGATTTGAATTAAAATAATCTATAATTTGACAATACAGATTACGATTTGAAAATTCTACCAATCAAGCAACCTGCGATTCGAATAAAATTAATTTATAATTTGACAATACAAATCACGATTCGAAAATTCTACCAATTAAACAACTCACGATTTGAATAAAAGTAATCTATAATTCGACAATACAAACTATGATTCGAAAATTCTACCAATAAAGCAACCCGTGATTTGAATAAAATTAATATATAATTCGACAATTCAAACTACGATTCGAAAATTCTACCAATCAAAGCAACCCGCGATTTGAATAAAAGTAATCTATAATTAGACAATTCAAACTACGATTCAAAAATCCTACCAATCAAACAGCCCGCGATTTGAATAAAAATAATCTGTAATTTGGCAATACAAATTACAATTCGAAAAATTCTACCAATCAAAGCAACCCGCGATTTGAATAAAAGTAATCTATCATTTGGCAATACAAATTACGATTCGAAAATTCTACCAATTAAACAATTCGCGATTTGAATAAAAGTAATCTATAATTTGACAATTCAAATTACGATTCGAAAATTCTATCAATCAAGAGCAACCTGCGATTTGAACAGTAATCAGTGATTCGACAAATTCAATCTACCATTTGAAATTCTATCAATCAAAATCAACTCGCGATCTGAACTGACTAATAAATTATGATTATGTACAAATTGACAATCCAAATGGTTAGCCAATTAATCAAGAATAATTCGCGATTTAAAATAAATAAACAAACTATGATTGAATATTACACAAAAAGAATAATTTATGATTTGACAATTCAAACTACAATTCGAAATTCTATCAAGAGCCACCTGCGATTTGAACAAACTAATTAATAAACTATGATTATGTACAAATTGACAATCCAAATGGTTAGCCGATTTGACAATTGAATAAACTACGATCTAAGACATTAACCAATCAAGATTAACTCGCGATTTGAATAAATTAAAAGGAAAAAGGAATAGACTAGGAATACATATTCTAATAACAAATGCGAAATACATAAAATATATATATATATTCCCTACCCTAGATAAATAACAATAAAATACATAAAATATGCAAATTACAATTTACTTGCGCAACTGGAAGAAGACACAATATCACATTATTAAAATTAATTCCATCGTGGGGAACATATATAAATATGTGAAAAGAATTAAAATACGCAATACTACATTATCGAAACTAGTTGACATGTTAGTAAACTTAAAGAAATTATATATAAAAGCAATATTGTAAAATATATATATATATATGTGTGTGTTTTATATTATCAGCAATCAATACTCCAGTAAATAAAAAAATATACAATTCGCGAAACTACAGTATTAAGACAAACTAGTATTTAAAATTGAGACACCTTATACAAGTTACACTGTGAAATACATACATACATACATATATATATATATATATATATATATATATATATATATATATATATATATATATATATATATATATATATATATATATATATAATAAATTTAGAAGAAATAAAATTATTAAAATCAATTTGAAGAATATCACATGAAAACTATATTGCTAAATATCATAAAACAACCAATAATTTAGAAAAGAATAAAAACAATTAAAATATACAATTCTACATTATTAAAACTAGTTAACATGTCAGTGAATTTAAACTACATATGAAAATACATTGTAAAAAAATATATATGTATATGTGTTTTACATTATTAAACCAAACGAGCAGTAATCTAGTAAATATAAAATACAATTACACTATTAAGACTAACTAACATTTTAACATTAAAAGAATTCCATACATTGTGAGACACAAATACATATAGATATATATATACACAACCTAACACATGTAAAAGAAATAAATGCACAATATCACACTATCGAAACGCAAAGAAATGTTACATTGTAAAATAAATATATATATATATATTACTATCAAATCAAACAACTAATAACCAAATAACCACAATGAAACAAAATACGAGACTACCTTGCAAATATTACATTACATTCAACTACACTGACTAAAGATTTAACCAACAAAATAATATATATATATATATATGAGCATCGAACATAATCAACGCAAATATCACACACTTCACACGTTGACTCCACCTTCTGGGACCACTCACAGGTTTTGGAATCCGTCTTCCTCTTGCGCTGAAACAACACATGTAGTAAATAAAAGATGAATGACACAAGACAAATTAAAAATAATAAAACAATACAAAAGAACGTACTGGGACAACTTGCATAAGGAACCTTTGACGAAGACACCTCCGTATTTACCATTTAAAATCAAAATCACCAAAACCTATACCGAAAAAACAATAAATCAAACAAGACACCAGAGGCAACAATCAAATGGAAATATTAACCAGATAAGTAAAATAACTTCAAAACACATCCCACGAAGTCACTCCATATACTGGAAGCATATAGCAGAGAAGATTGCTCTGACCAGAAGAGCAGTGACGCAGGAAAACATTCAGGAACCCGGCAGAAGCCTCCTGAGGGAAGTGAGGCTTCGCACAGTCATCTGTATCGTCTTCACGAGCCATCCACACATTTTTGGAATTTCTCCTCCCTTTTGCACTAAAAACAATACAAACAAGATCAAGCAGACAAACAGACGAAACACCATAGGAAAGAAGATAAAATTAAAATAAATAAAATATATACTCGTACAGGTTGGGCAAGTGCAGGAATTTTCACGTCCATAACCAACATAATCTGCACCCACGGAGGAAAACATAAAAACCCTAACAAACTAAAATATCGAGGAAACTTAAATAAAATAAAAATAAATAATAACCAACACTAAGAATAATTTACTTGATCCACAATATCGAACATAACCACCAAACTACATATTACCACGCATTAAAACCTATTATGAATAAAAAAGAAATACAAACTACTATATAAAGACGATCAAATGGATGAAATACCATAAGGAACCACTAAAATACCGAACGAACCTAAAATAAATAAATTAAACACTAGGAATAATTTGTTCGATCCACAATATCGACCCAAACCGTCAGATCACGCACTACCACACACAAACACACGTTAAAGCTTAATGGCGTATTCACAAACGAAAACATAAACTACTACATAAAAACGATAAAATGGACGAAAAACAATTAGAAATAAGACAAGGCTGAAATAAAATGATACAACAAACTAAAATACCGAGCAAATTTAAATAAAATAAAATAAATAAAAGGCAACATTAAGGATAATTTATTCAATCTGCAATATAGAACTAAACCGTCAAAACCACGCATTAAAAGAAAATGTAAACTACTACATAAAACAATCAAATGGATAGAAATAGGACAAGACTAAAATAAATAAATGATACATACGTATACAACACAACCTGTATCCACACAGAAAATATAAAAACCACAACAAACTAAAAAGTCAAGCAAACTCAATTAAGGAAAAATGGAGCAATACAAAATAATTTATTCAATCTACAAAACATACAAAATCTGCACTGCAGAATATGAAACATACGCTCACTGTAGCTTTATGCCAATATACTTAAAATTATCGATATACATATATATGTATACAACTAGGATATCATTATTAAATAAAATCAAAGTCACAAAACGGAGCATCCGGACACAGTTCATGAAACCGTTGTATACACCATGAAAATACTATAGATGAAAACCCCTTTTCACCAGAACGATGATGGCACAAATGAGCATCCAAAACCTCCGCAGGAATTTCCTCCGGGAACCGTATCTTTGCACAATTATTGGTATCTAGGACTTCGATCGCAGGAGAATTGGGTGGTAACTCAACCGCATCTTCATCAGACGAAGTCAAATCAATAACTGGAAAACTACCAGAATGAGACACCGACGACGAGGCTGTTATACCAGCTTGAGTAGCAGATACTTCCCTCAGTAATCTCAACTCTCTTTTTGGCGGCACAGCACACCACTACGCCAACCACGCCTTTGTAAACGATTTGGACTTCTCTTGAATGGTTTATGCTTCCAGTTCTTCCTTTTCTTCCTTTTCTTCTTCTTTCTCTCACACTGAAAACACAAGAAGAATAGAGTAAAGGATGAATATCGACTAAAGATATAAAAGGAAATGCAAAGAACAAATTTTACATACCTCCACGACTGGATTAGAAGACACAGGAGCTTCCATCACAAACACTCCCACACCTGAAATAAAACCAAAATATTCATATAGAACTCCAATAGACATAAACAAACAACAAACAGCCTAACCTAACGAACACACCGCTACGAGTACAAAGAAATAATCTCGATGGTAAACTCCACTGTATCAAAAACACTGAGTTGAATTATCATGACCACACAAAACCTAATAAAAATAAACTAATCGAATAACAAACCGATATCAAATCTAACGACTGATCAATACTCAAATAACGTAAACTAATATATAAATAGATGATCAAATCTATAAAAGCCACGCACCACTTCACACCACTTTTGTGGAAAAATACATATATCTAAAATTACTATTAAACAAATACCTTATGGGAGACACACGAAACAACACGTGCTACACGTACAGCAGCTCCACAGAACAATAAGAGTCCCATTACCACCTCCACTAAAAATTACAAGGAAGGTTCCAGAGGCACTCCTGATAACAATACACGTGGACTAAACCCCACCATTGGCATCGGCACAAGGTCCCCAGGCGCATCCCCAACAAGGACGCCCAGCCACGCGCCTGAACGTTCCCACAAGCATCAGCAGCAGGTTGCAGCAGCCTCCCAGACGCAACATCAGCGGTTATGATAAGACAAGAAACTAAGTCAGGCGACTGGCCTTGACGTTCCTTCACGTAGTAGAAATGAGAAATTAGGAATCTAATGCATCGGCAGTGAACAAGATGAGATATCAGCGACCACCAAAATCCACGTTCTCTCACGTACGCGGGCAGACTCCCAAAAATTGCAGCATTGCGATTCCCACGGGAACCAACTGTCATGTGACTGTTACCCTGTGGGGGATTTAGTTATAAATAAGCTTAGAAACATAGAAATTTTTTCAGTTTTTTTCAGTCAGTTAACCAGTTAGTTACCTGTCGATTATCCGAAACGTTACTCTGTCACTTTGTCAGTTGATTTTCGATTGAGTTGTTTTAATCAAATTTTATAAGTGTCGATAATAAGTAAAAGTTAGTCGTTCTTTACTTTCCGACGCGTTATATTGTCATTCTGTCAAGAAAAAGAGAGAGAGTCAAATATTGTAATTATTAACGTCCGAATCACCGTTTGGAAATTGAAGTGTTCGTATTGTTATTCACCAGTACAATCACCACTACCAACATCAAGTTAGTAAAATTGCGATAAGTATTAATAATTGTTATCATTTGTTAAATTATTGTTCGAAAATTTCTCTTTCCAATGTCAAAGAAAATTTAATAAATAAAAGTAAGAAGAAAATTCTTCACTCGAATCATAAGTATTAGTTATAACGCATTCACGAAAAGTAAAGTGTTCATATCGTTGTTCTCGAGTGTCAAAATTTAATAAACCTATATTTGTCTAAGGTGAGAATTTAAGTTGTATATTCTCTTCCCCAATAATTCTGCGGCTGCTTAATATTCATAAATCCAAGGGAAATTCTCGCTGTACATTCTAGTTCGCGAAGAATAAATAATTGTCTCTAAAGTGTGAGTTACTCGGATTAACGATTATACCCTGGGCTGGCCCGTGAACACGTAACTTCAATACTGATTTTCGCATTCCTCCTCCCACTGTTAGCAATTCGCTCATCTTTGGGCAAGGCTTGCGAAATCACACTCAGAGAGATAGAGAACTTCAATTAACGAATTAGTGCTCCGCAGCTCTGTTGAAAGTAAAACAATAGTCTTTAAATCTTAAAATCATTAAATAAAAATTCTGTTTCCTGTATCAACCTGTGTATAGGGGTGTTTTACCTGTCGAAAACGCCCATTGACCTTTTCGCATTCCTCCTCCCACTGTTAGCAATTCGCTCATCTTTGGGAAAGGCTTGCGAAGTCGCACAGGTTTTTGTACGGTGAGACATTGATCTAGTCGTCATATTTGTTCGTGTTCACGATCTCACGTGCTGTTGGGGCAAATCCATTGTCTTAGTACTGTATTACCGAAGTAAAACGCTCGTTCCCCGTGTTGACCTGTGTACAAGGGTGTTTGACTCATTGGAAAACACTACCGATTTTCGCACTCCTCCTCCCACTGCCAGCAACTCGCTCATCTTTGGGCAAGGCTTGCGAAATCGCACAGGCTCCACACAATAGAGAAATAAATAAATGCCGAAAGCAAAAAAGAATCGCAAAAATCAGAGTTACCTAAGCAGAAAGCGAGCCGAACAGTGGTATAAGAAACTTGTAGCTGCAGAAATTAAAAGGGAAGAGAAGAGGCGTTTGGAAGAATTGAGATTAATTAGAGAGGGCCCAGAACCCAGTTTCTCGCCCTCGAGCTCACCGATACCTGAGCATTCGAACGCGAATTACGACGAATCGCATTCTCTTCGATCTCGAACGCCATCACCTACAGTGTATGACGACGATTGTTATAATCCTTATTAAATCAGTCACCGGATCAATTTATAGATACATTCTGTTGGTAATAAAATAAAGTTAGACCAAACCCGTCTCATTGAAAACACATGCAAGATTAATTTAAATAGAGATTGGAATACTAATTATATTTATCTATAGATATTTGTATTTTATAACAATTAGAATCGTCTTTGTAATAATTCTCTACCGAGTAAAACCTGAATAAACTATAGTATATCAATACCGTCCCGACCCAACTGCACGAAATAATTCCGTGCATCCATATCAGTTATTTGATCCGAGTAACTTTAATCCTCTCCCGTGCTAGTATTCCTGCCTATAGCAGGTTAGCCGAAACGTGGAATATATTTAACCAGTCGCATTGAACGCTAGTTGACGCTACCAATGAATCTCTAAGTTGATGAATAAACCCCTAAGATACAACCCCTTGAATTAATTTGTAAATTATCTCTAAGTGCAACGAGGCGAAATACTCGAGGCGATACGTGCGCCAGTAAGGGCGTCGCTTAGTTTTGAGATTTCGTTCGAGTTGTCACGAAGAGTGCAAGACTAAGAGCAACAAGACGAAATACTCAGGGCGATACGTGCGCCAGTAAGGGCGTCGCTTAGTCTTGAGATTTCATTCAAGTTGTCGCAAAGAGTGCGAGGTTAAGGGCGACAAGACGAAATACTCGAGGCGATACGTGCGCCAGTAAAGGGCGTCGCTTAGTCTTGAGATTTCATTCAAGTTGTCGCAAAGAGTGCGAGGTTAAGGGCGACAAGACGAAATACTCGAGGCGATACGTGCGCCAGTAAAGGGCGTCGCTTAGTCTTGAGATTTTGTTCGAGTTGTCACGAAGGGTGTAAAGTAAAGTGAAGCAAGAGGAAATACTCGAGGCGATACGTGCGCCAGGAAGGGCGTCGCTTAGTCTTGAGATTTCATTCGAGTTGTCACGAAGAGTGCAAGGTGAAGTGCAGCAAGACGAAATACTCGAGGCGATACGTGCGCCGGTAAGGGCGTCGCTTAGTCTTGAGATTTTGTTCGAGTTGTCACGAAGGGTGTAAAGTAAAGTGAAACAAGAGGAAATACTCAAGGCGATATGTGCGCCAGGAAGGGCGTCGCTTAGTCTTGAGATTTCGTTCGAGTTTTCACGGAAGGTACGAAGTTAAGTGCAACAAGACGAAATACTCGAGACGATACGTGCGCCAGTAAAAGGCGTCGCTTAGTTTTGAGATTTCGTTCGAGTTGACACGAAGGGTGCGAAGCTAAGTGCAATAAGGCGAAATATTCGAGGCGATACGTGCGCCAGTAAAGGGCGTCGCTTAGTCTTGAGATTTCAACCGAATTGTCACGAAGAGTCGCCAAGATAATTAACTTGTAATCGTAAGTTATTAAAGCACTCGCAATATATCCACCTCTTTCAATAGTGGTAGCACAAACATATAGATATATATATATATATATATATATATATAATATCAAAAGGGGTAATAAAAGAAAATTAAGAACTGTGAAAGGAAAAATAATAATAAAGGATAAGAAAAGGGGAGAAAGAAAGAAAGAATATACATACATTCAGAAATATAAGAATATAATAAATAAATAAATAAATAAGAAATAAAAAAAAAAATTTTCGAAATAGTCCATAGACTATTTCTGGTGGCAGCAACTACCGTATTAATCGAAAGGTTTAAATTATATTTCAACCACTAGCGTTCAAAGTCCTTTTCGTTTAAATTGATTACAAATCAAAAACAAAAATTTGAAATATAGAAGCAAATACGTAACAACGTTATATCGTAATGCTACATATCGTTATACGTTATATCATAATGCTACATAACGTTATACGTTATATCGTAATGTTACATAACGTTATACGATATAACGTATTAGCATATAACGTTATACGTTATATCGTAATGCCACATAAGGTTATACGTTATATCGTAATGCTACATAACGTTATACGTTATATAGTAATGCTACATAACGTTATACGTTATATCATAATGCTACATAACGTTATACGTTATATCGTAATGCTACATAACGTTATACGTTATATCGTAATGCCACATAACGTTATACGTTATATCGTAATGCTACATAGCGTTATATGTTATATCGTAATGCTACATAACGTTATACGTTATATCGTAATGTTACATAACGTTATACGATATAACGTATTAGCATATAACGTTATACGTTATATCGCAATGCCACATAACGATATACGCTATATCGTAATGCTACATAACGTTATACGTTATATCGTAATGCTACATATCGTTATACGTTATATCATAATGCTACATAACGTTATACGTTATATCGTAATGCTACATAACGTTATACGATATATCGTAATGCTACATAACGTTATACGTTATATCGTAATGTTACATAACGTTATACGATATAACGTATTAGCATATAACGTTATACGTTATATCGCAATGCCACATAACGATATACGCTATATCGTAATGCTACATAGCGTTATACGTTATATCGTAATGCTACATAACGTTATACGTTATATCGCAATGCTACATAACGTTATACGTTATATCGTAATGCTACATAACGTTATACGTTATATCGTAATGCTACATATCGTTATACGTTATATCATAATGCTACATAACGTTATACCTTATATCGTAATGCTACATAACGTTATACGATATAACGTATTAGCATATAACGTTATACGTTATATCGCATTGCCACATAACGTTATACGTTATATCGTAATGCAACATAACGTTATACGTTATATCGTAATGCTACATAACGTTATACGTTATATTGTAATGCTACATAACGTTATACGTTATAACGTATTATCATATAACGTTATACGTTATATCGTAATGCTACATAACGTTATACGTTATATCGTAATGCTTCATAACGTTGTACGTTATATCGTAATGCTACATAACGTTATACGTTATATCGTAATGGTACATAACGTTATACGTTATATCGTAATGTTACATAACGTTATACGATATAACGTATTAGCATATAACGTTATACGTTATATCGTAATGCCACATAACGTCATACGTTATATCGTAATGCTACATAACGTTATACGTTATATCGTAATGCTACATAACGTTATACGTTATATCGTAATGCTACATAACGTTATACGTTATATCGTAATGCTACATAACGTTATACGTTATATCGTAATGCTACATAACGTTATACGTTATATCGTAATGTTACATAACGTTATACGGTATAACGTATTAGCATATAACGTTATACGTTATATCGTAATGCCACATAACGTTATACGTTATATCGTAATGCTACATAACGTTATACGTTATATCGTAATACTACATAACGTTATACGTTATATCGTAATGCCACATAACGTCATACGTTATATCGTAATGCTACATAACGTTATACGTTATATCGTAATGCTACATAACGTTATACGTTATATCGTAATGCTACATAACGTTATACGTTATATCGTAATGCTACATAACGTTATACGTTATATCGTAATACTACATAACGTTATACGTTATATAGTAATGCTACATAACGTTATACGTTATATCATAATGCCACATAACGTTATACGTTATATCGTAATGCCACATAACGTTATACGTTATATCGTAATGCTACATAACGTTATACGTTATATCATAATGCTACATAACGTTATACGCTATATCGTAATGCTACATAACGTTATACGCTATATCGTAATGCTATATAACGTTATACGTTATATCGTAATGCTACATAACGTTATACGATATATCGTAATGCAACATAACGTTATACGTTATATCGTAATGCTACATAACGTTATACGTTATATCGTAATGCTACATAACGTTATACGATATAACGTATTAGCATATAACGTTATACGTTATATAGTAATGCTACATAGCGTTATACGTTATATCGTAATGCTACATAACGTTATACGTTATATCGTAATGCTACATAACGTTATACGTTATATCGTAATGCTACATAACGTTATACGTTATATCGTAATGTTACATAACGTTATACGGTATAACGTATTAGCATATAACGTTATACGTTATATCGTAATGCCACATAACGTTATACGTTATATCGTAATGCTACATAACGTTATACGTTATATCGTAATGCTACATAACGTTATACGATATAACGTATTAGCATATAACGTTATTCGTTATATCGTAATGCCACATAACGTTATACGTTATATCGTAATGCAACATAACGTTATACGTTATATGGTAATGCTACATAACGTTATACGTTATATCGTAATGCTACATAACGTTATACGATATAACGTATTAGCATATAATGTTATACGTTATATCGTAATGCCACATAATGTCATACTTTATATTGTAAAACGTTATACCGTATTACGTTATAACGTAATACCACATAACGTTATACGTTTATATACTTATAGGTTGCGAACAGGGTGATGTGCCCTGTATAAAGAATCAAATGTGGAGTATTACGCGCATCGAATTGCCTAGATAACCCCAATAGCAGCGGAGATACGATCAATTAGATTTATTTGGCCTTGAAAATTTAAATACTATAATTGCATTGGATTTGACGGGGAAGAGAGTTAACATAGGGCAAACCAAACGATGTGCCCTGTATAAAGAATCAAATGTGGAGCATAACGCGCTCGAAAATGTCTTCGTAAACCCAATAGCGGCGGAGATACGATCAATTAGATTTATTTGGCCTTGAAAATTGAAATACTATAATTGCATTGGATTTGACAGGAAAGAGAGTTAACGTTGGGCAAAACGAACGATGAGCCCTGTATAAAGAATCAAATGTGCAGTATAACACGCTCCGAAATGTCTTCGTAACCCCAATAGCGGCGGAGATACGATCAATTAGATTTATTTGGCCCTGAAAATTTAAATACTATAATTGCATTGGATTTGACAGGGAAGAGAGTTAACGTTGGGCAAAACGAACGATGTGCCCTGTATAAAGAATCAAATGTGTAGTATAACACGCTCCGAAATGTCTTCGTAACCCCAATAGCGCCGGAGATACGATCAATTAGATTTATTTGGCCTTGAAAATTGAAATACTATAATTGCATTGGATTTGACAGGAAAGAGTGTTAACGTTTGGTAAACCGAACGATGTGCCCTGTATAAATAATCAAATGTGGAGTATAACGCTCTCCGAAATGTCTTTGTAACCACAATAGCAGCGGAGATAGGATCAATTAGATTTATTTGGCCTTGATAATTTAAATACTGTAATTGCATTGGATTTGACAGAGAAGTTAGTTAACATAGGGCAAACCGAACGATGTGCCCTGTATAAAGAATCAAATGTGGAGTATAACGCGCTCCAAAATGTCTTCGAACCCCAATAGCAGCGGAGATACGATCAATTAGATTTATTTGGCCTTGAAAATTTAAATACTATAATTGCATTGGATTTGACAGGGAAGAGAGTTAACGTTGGGCAAACCGAACGATGTGCTCTGTATAAAGAATCAAATGTGGAGTATAACGCGCTCCGAAATGTCTTCGTAACACCAATAGCGGCGGAGATACGATAAATTAGATTTATTTGGCCTTGAAAATTTAAATACTATAATTTCATTGGATTTGACGGGGAAGAGAGTTAACATAGGGCAAACCGAACGATATGCCCTGTATAAAGAATCAAATGTGGAGTATAACGCGCTCCGAATTGTCTTCGTAACCCCAATAGCAGCGGAGATACGATCAATTAGATTTATTTGGCCTTGAAAATTTAAATACTATAATTGCATTGGATTTGACAGAGAAGTGAGTTAACATAGGGCAATCCCAACGATTTGCCCTGTATAAAGAATCAAATGTGGGGTATAACGCGCATCGAATTTCCTAGATAACCACAATAGCAGCGGAGATAGGATCAATTAGATTTATTTGGCCTTGATAATTTAAATACTGTAATTGCATTGGATTTGACAGGGAAGAGAGTTAACGTTGGGCAAAACGAACGATGTGCCCTGTATAAAGAATCAAATGTGTAGTATAACACGCTCCGAAATGTCTTCGTAACCCCAATAGCGGCGGAGATACGATCAATTAGATTTATTTGGCCTTGAAAATTTAAATACTATAATTGCATTGGATTTGACAGGGAAGAGAGTTAACGTTGGGCAAAACGAACGATGTGCCCTGTATAAAAAATCAAATGTGTAGTATAACACGCTCCGAAATGTCTTCGTAACCCCAATAGCGGCGGAGATACGATCAATTAGATTTATTTGGCCTTGAAAATTTAAATACTATAATTGCATTGGATTTGACGGGGAAGAGAGTTAACGTTGGGCAAAACGAACGATGTGCCCTGTATAAAGAATCAAATGTGGAGTATAACGCGCTACGAAATGTCTTCGTAACCCCAATAGCGGCGGAGATACGATCAATTAGATTTATTTGGCCTTGAAAATTTAAATACTATAATTGCATTGGATTTGACAGGGAAGAGAGTTAACGTTGGGCAAAACGAACGATGTGCCCTGTATAAAGAATCAAATGTGGAGTATAACGCGCTCCGAAATGTCTTCGTAACCCCAATAGCGGCGGAGATACGATCAATTAGATTTATTTGGCCTTGAAAATTTAAATACTATAATTGCATTGGATTTGACGGGGAAGAGTGTTAACGTTGGGTAAACCGAACGATGTGCCCTGTATAAATAATCAAATGTGGAGTATAACGCTCTCCGAAATGTCTTTGTAACCACAATAGCAGCGGAGATAGGATCAATTAGATTTATTTGGCCTTGATAATTTAAATACTGTAATTGCATTGGATTTGACAGAGAAGTTAGTTAACATAGGGCAAACCCAACGATGTGCCCTGTATAAAGAATCAAATGTGGAGTATAACGCGCTCCGAAATGTCTTCGTAACCCCAATAGCGGCGGAGATACGATCAATTAGATTTATTTGGCCTTGAAAATTTAAATACTATAATTGCATTGGATTTGACAGAGAAGTGAGTTAACATAGGGCAAAACGAACGATGTGCCCTGTATAAAGAATCAAATGTGGAGTATAACGCGCTCCGAAATGTCTTCGTAACCCCAATAGCGGCGGAGATAGGATCAATTAGATTTATTTGGCCTTGAAAATTTAAATACTATAATTGCATTGGATTTGACAGAGAAGTGAGTTAACATAGGGCAAAACGAACGATGTGCCCTGTATAAAGAATCAAATGTGGAGTATTACGCGCATCGAATTGCCTAGATAACCCCAATAGCAGCGGAGATACGATCAATTAGATTTATTTGGCCTTGAAAATTTAAATACTATAATTGCATTGGATTTGACAGAGAGGTGAGTTAACATAGGGCAATCGCAACGATTTGCCCTGTATAAAGAATCAAATGTGGGGTATAACGCGCATCGAATTGCCTAGATAACCACAATAGCAGCGGAGATAGGATCAATTAGATTTATTTGGCCTTGATAATTTAAATACTGTAATTGCATTGGATTTGACAGGGAAGAGAGTTAACGTTGGGCAAAACCAACGATGTGCCCTGTATAAAGAATCAAATGTGGAGTATTACGCGCATCGAATTGCCTAGATAACCCCAATAGTAGCGGAGATACGTTCAAGTAGATTTATTTGGCCTTGATAATTTAAATACTGAAATTGCATTGGATTTGACGGGGAAGAGAGTTAACATAGGGCAAACCAAACGATGTGCCCTGTATAAAGAATCAAATGTGGAGTATGACGCGCTCCGAAATGTCTTCGTAACACCAATAGCGGCGGAGATACGATAAATTAGATTTATTTGGCCTTGAAAATTTAAATACTATAATTGCATTGGATTTGACGGGGAAGAGAGTGAACATAGGGCAAACCGAACGATATGCCCTGTATAAAGAATCAAATGCGGAGTATAACGCGCTCCGAAATGTCTTCGTAACCCCAATAGCAGCGGAGATACGATCAATTAGATTTATTTGGCCTTGAAAATTTAAATACTATAATTGCATTGGATTTGACAGAGAAGTGAGTTAACATAGGGCAATCCCAACGATTTGCCCTGTATAAAGAATCAAATGTGGGGTATAACGCGCATCGAATTGCCTAGATAACCACAATAGCAGCGGAGATAGGATCAATTAGATTTATTTGGCCTTGATAATTTAAATACTGTAATTGCATTGGATTTGACAGGGAAGAGAGTTAACGTTGGGCAAAACGAACGATGTGCCCTGTATAAAGAATCAAATGTGTAGTATAACACGCTCCGAAATGTCTTCGTAACCCCAATAGCGGCGGAGATACGATCAATTAGATTTATTTAGCCTTGAAAATTTAAATACTATAATTGCATTGGATTTGACGGGGAAGAGAGTTAACGTTGGGCAAAACGAACGATGTGCCCTGTATAAAGAATCAAATGTGGAGTATAACGCGCTACGAAATGTCTTCGTAACCCCAATAGCGGCGGAGATACGATCAATTAGATTTATTTGGCCTTGAAAATTTAAATACTGTAATTGCATTGGATTTGACAGAGAAGTTAGTTAACATAGGGCAAACCCAACGATGTGCCCTGTATAAAGAATCAAATGTGGAGTATAACGCGCTACGAAATGTCTTCGTAACCCCAATAGCGGCGGAGATACGATCAATTAGATTTATTTGGCCTTGAAAATTTAAATACTATAATTGCATTGGATTTGACAGGGAAGAGAGTTAACGTTGGGCAAAACGAACGATGTGCCCTGTATAAAGAATCAAATGTGGAGTATAACGCGCTCCGAAATGTCTTCGTAACCCCAATAGCGGCGGAGATACGATCAATTAGATTTATTTGGCCTTGAAAATTTAAATACTATAATTGCATTGGATTTGACGGGGAAGAGTGTTAACGTTGGGTAAACCGAACGATGTGCCCTGTATAAATAATCAAATGTGGAGTATAACGCTCTCCGAAATGTCTTTGTAACCACAATAGCAGCGGAGATAGGATCAATTAGATTTATTTGGCCTTGATAATTTAAATACTGTAATTGCATTGGATTTGACAGAGAAGTTAGTTAACATAGGGCAAACCCAACGATGTGCCCTGTATAAAGAATCAAATGTGGAGTATAACGCGCTCCGAAATGTCTTCGTAACCCCAATAGCGGCGGAGATACGATCAATTAGATTTATTTGGCCTTGAAAATTTAAATACTATAATTGCATTGGATTTGACAGAGAAGTGAGTTAACATAGGGCAAAACGAACGATGTGCCCTGTATAAAGAATCAAATGTGGAGTATAACGCGCTCCGAAATGTCTTCGTAACCCCAATAGCGGCGGAGATAGGATCAATTAGATTTATTTGGCCTTGAAAATTTAAATACTATAATTGCATTGGATTTGACAGAGAAGTGAGTTAACATAGGGCAAAACGAACGATGTGCCCTGTATAAAGAATCAAATGTGGAGTATTACGCGCATCGAATTGCCTAGATAACCCCAATAGCAGCGGAGATACGATCAATTAGATTTATTTGGCCTTGAAAATTTAAATACTATAATTGCATTGGATTTGACAGAGAGGTGAGTTAACATAGGGCAATCGCAACGATTTGCCCTGTATAAAGAATCAAATGTGGGGTATAACGCGCATCGAATTGCCTAGATAACCACAATAGCAGCGGAGATAGGATCAATTAGATTTATTTGGCCTTGATAATTTAAATACTGTAATTGCATTGGATTTGACAGGGAAGAGAGTTAACGTTGGGCAAAACCAACGATGTGCCCTGTATAAAGAATCAAATGTGGAGTATTACGCGCATCGAATTGCCTAGATAACCCCAATAGTAGCGGAGATACGTTCAAGTAGATTTATTTGGCCTTGATAATTTAAATACTGAAATTGCATTGGATTTGACGGGGAAGAGAGTTAACATAGGGCAAACCAAACGATGTGCCCTGTATAAAGAATCAAATGTGGAGTATGACGCGCTCCGAAATGTCTTCGTAACACCAATAGCGGCGGAGATACGATAAATTAGATTTATTTGGCCTTGAAAATTTAAATACTATAATTGCATTGGATTTGACGGGGAAGAGAGTGAACATAGGGCAAACCGAACGATATGCCCTGTATAAAGAATCAAATGCGGAGTATAACGCGCTCCGAAATGTCTTCGTAACCCCAATAGCAGCGGAGATACGATCAATTAGATTTATTTGGCCTTGAAAATTTAAATACTATAATTGCATTGGATTTGACAGAGAAGTGAGTTAACATAGGGCAATCCCAACGATTTGCCCTGTATAAAGAATCAAATGTGGGGTATAACGCGCATCGAATTGCCTAGATAACCACAATAGCAGCGGAGATAGGATCAATTAGATTTATTTGGCCTTGATAATTTAAATACTGTAATTGCATTGGATTTGACAGGGAAGAGAGTTAACGTTGGGCAAAACGAACGATGTGCCCTGTATAAAGAATCAAATGTGTAGTATAACACGCTCCGAAATGTCTTCGTAACCCCAATAGCGGCGGAGATACGATCAATTAGATTTATTTAGCCTTGAAAATTTAAATACTATAATTGCATTGGATTTGACGGGGAAGAGAGTTAACGTTGGGCAAAACGAACGATGTGCCCTGTATAAAGAATCAAATGTGGAGTATAACGCGCTACGAAATGTCTTCGTAACCCCAATAGCGGCGGAGATACGATCAATTAGATTTATTTGGCCTTGAAAATTTAAATACTGTAATTGCATTGGATTTGACAGAGAAGTTAGTTAACATAGGGCAAACCCAACGATGTGCCCTGTATAAAGAATCAAATGTGGAGTATAACGCGCTACGAAATGTCTTCGTAACCCCAATAGCGGCGGAGATACGATCAATTAGATTTATTTGGCCTTGAAAATTTAAATACTATAATTGCATTGGATTTGACAGGGAAGAGAGTTAACGTTGGGCAAAACGAACGATGTGCCCTGTATAAAGAATCAAATGTGGAGTATAACGCGCTCCGAAATGTCTTCGTAACCCCAATAGCGGCGGAGATACGATCAATTAGATTTATTTGGCCTTGAAAATTTAAATACTATAATTGCATTGGATTTGACGGGGAAGAGTGTTAACGTTGGGTAAACCGAACGATGTGCCCTGTATAAATAATCAAATGTGGAGTATAACGCTCTCCGAAATGTCTTTGTAACCACAATAGCAGCGGAGATAGGATCAATTAGATTTATTTGGCCTTGATAATTTAAATACTGTAATTGCATTGGATTTGACAGAGAAGTTAGTTAACATAGGGCAAACCCAACGATGTGCCCTGTATAAAGAATCAAATGTGGAGTATAACGCGCTCCGAAATGTCTTCGTAACCCCAATAGCGGCGGAGATACGATCAATTAGATTTATTTGGCCTTGAAAATTTAAATACTATAATTGCATTGGATTTGACAGAGAAGTGAGTTAACATAGGGCAAAACGAACGATGTGCCCTGTATAAAGAATCAAATGTGGAGTATAACGCGCTCCGAAATGTCTTCGTAACCCCAATAGCGGCGGAGATAGGATCAATTAGATTTATTTGGCCTTGAAAATTTAAATACTATAATTGCATTGGATTTGACAGAGAAGTGAGTTAACATAGGGCAAAACGAACGATGTGCCCTGTATAAAGAATCAAATGTGGAGTATTACGCGCATCGAATTGCCTAGATAACCCCAATAGCAGCGGAGATACGATCAATTAGATTTATTTGGCCTTGAAAATTTAAATACTATAATTGCATTGGATTTGACAGAGAGGTGAGTTAACATAGGGCAATCGCAACGATTTGCCCTGTATAAAGAATCAAATGTGGGGTATAACGCGCATCGAATTGCCTAGATAACCACAATAGCAGCGGAGATAGGATCAATTAGATTTATTTGGCCTTGATAATTTAAATACTGTAATTGCATTGGATTTGACAGGGAAGAGAGTTAACGTTGGGCAAAACCAACGATGTGCCCTGTATAAAGAATCAAATGTGGAGTATTACGCGCATCGAATTGCCTAGATAACCCCAATAGTAGCGGAGATACGTTCAAGTAGATTTATTTGGCCTTGATAATTTAAATACTGAAATTGCATTGGATTTGACGGGGAAGAGAGTTAACATAGGGCAAACCAAACGATGTGCCCTGTATAAAGAATCAAATGTGGAGTATGACGCGCTCCGAAATGTCTTCGTAACACCAATAGCGGCGGAGATACGATAAATTAGATTTATTTGGCCTTGAAAATTTAAATACTATAATTGCATTGGATTTGACGGGGAAGAGAGTGAACATAGGGCAAACCGAACGATATGCCCTGTATAAAGAATCAAATGCGGAGTATAACGCGCTCCGAAATGTCTTCGTAACCCCAATAGCAGCGGAGATACGATCAATTAGATTTATTTGGCCTTGAAAATTTAAATACTATAATTGCATTGGATTTGACAGAGAAGTGAGTTAACATAGGGCAATCCCAACGATTTGCCCTGTATAAAGAATCAAATGTGGGGTATAACGCGCATCGAATTGCCTAGATAACCACAATAGCAGCGGAGATAGGATCAATTAGATTTATTTGGCCTTGATAATTTAAATACTGTAATTGCATTGGATTTGACAGGGAAGAGAGTTAACGTTGGGCAAAACGAACGATGTGCCCTGTATAAAGAATCAAATGTGTAGTATAACACGCTCCGAAATGTCTTCGTAACCCCAATAGCGGCGGAGATACGATCAATTAGATTTATTTAGCCTTGAAAATTTAAATACTATAATTGCATTGGATTTGACGGGGAAGAGAGTTAACGTTGGGCAAAACGAACGATGTGCCCTGTATAAAGAATCAAATGTGGAGTATAACGCGCTACGAAATGTCTTCGTAACCCCAATAGCGGCGGAGATACGATCAATTAGATTTATTTGGCCTTGAAAATTTAAATACTGTAATTGCATTGGATTTGACAGAGAAGTTAGTTAACATAGGGCAAACCCAACGATGTGCCCTGTATAAAGAATCAAATGTGGAGTATAACGCGCTCCGAAATGTCTTCGTAACCCCAATAGCGGCGGAGATACGATCAATTAGATTTATTTGGCCTTGAAAATTTAAATACTATAATTGCATTGGATTTGACAGAGAAGTGAGTTAACATAGGGCAAAACGAACGATGTGCCCTGTATAAATAATCAAATGTGGAGTATAACGCTCTCCGAAATGTCTTTGTAACCCCAATAGCGGCGGAGATACGTTCAATTAGATTTATTTGGCCGTGATAATTTAAATACTATAATTGCATTGGACAGGGAAGAGTGTTAACGTTGGGCAAACCGAACGATGTGCCCTGTATAAAGAATCAAATGTGGAGTATAACACGCATCGAATTGTCTATATAATGCCAATAGCAGTGGAGATACGTTCAATTAGATATATTTGGGCTTTGAAATTCGAAAACGGTAACTGCATTGTATTTGCCGCTGAAACTTTAATCTAGGCTCGAGACTTTCTAATCGCAAACCAAAAAATAACTAATAAAGATGAAAGAAAAATATAAATCGCGGATGCTATTCCCAGTGCACATGGTCGACCAACGATCATTGCAACCGCTGTCCGTTCGCATGTACGTGCTCGAGCAATAAATGTTCGTTTCGAATCCCTCTCCGTACTCTCGCGACCACCATATTCGAAAAACCAATAGGCAAAGCTCAAGACAAATGGTATGCTCCATTCGTGATGCCTGCTTCGGAGACAATTTTTCAAATCAAATATCCTGAAACAGGTTGGACACGCGTAAACGCGGCTACCCGACGAGAGACTGTGCCAACCTGCCCCGCCCTACCTACTTATGGTTAACACTCATGCCAGAAAATATGCTACCTATCCTACCCGGAAACCTATATTTAAAATTAAAAAAATGGTAAAACAAGGACACCAACACATTCACTCCACGGTTCTCAATCATAACCCGGGCGCAAAGGCATACAGTAGATAGACGTCCCGGGACGCCTCCGACACCCGAGTTCGATATACAACTTTCACACTCTAAAGTACGTACCATTTTCCTGAAATCGACTGACGATGACTAGCGACCATTGTATGTATATCATGTAAAGAAATAATTTGACTAGAATAGATCGTCGTATTTTAATCAATGAAATTATCATTGTAGTTTAATACTGAGATTAGTAATATTATTATTTATAAACCACTTATTAACCCCATTTATTAACACTGTTTTTTTCAATGATAATTGGATTCATATTTCCCAATCCATAACTATTTCAAGATTATAATAAATAGCAAAAGCGACGCAATCCCACAGCCTAATCACATACACACGTAGTGGAAAATACGTCGTGCACGATACGCTAACGCAACGTCAGTCGCTGAAAAAATTGTTAAGCTTATAAACTACTCATCATGCCCATTGCCTTCCTCCCATCCAAGAAGCACCTGGGCACGTGAGTGAGATTCTGACAATAAACATGGAAGGGGTTAAACCTGAAAATCCTGTGCTAAAAATATGATTAGTCTATCTATTATATTTTGTATCTAACGGGCTAATATTCTTTGACTTTGCAATCTAATTTCATTTCAAATTTACTGTATTATTTTAATGAACAATTAAACTATTAAACTGAATGAAGATAATTAATGAAGAATATACCTATTCATTAAACATAAACTAAGGTTCAATACAAGTAATACTTATATCAATGAACAACAATGGACTCTAAATGAACTTTATTACTCGAAATATCCTCAGGCGATATCTTTATCAAAACACATCTTTGAAAACACAAAGAAACGTTCAAAATTTGTTTTGATTCTGAAACCAGCCTGTCGCGAAGTGTTCTCTTGCACGTGAAATTTGATAATATTTATTATAACGGACAGACAAAGTTAAACTTTAACATATACTTTTTATCATGTTCCATATCCCGAATTTTACCGAAATTATACTATTAAGTACACTGTGTATACTAAAATAATAAAACTGCTCCGTACGTAATTCATAAACATAAGTGAATTTCCATATTAACGAAGTCTGAAGGTATCAGACATCTTCACTACAAAATACTTAAACCAAGTCATTTCGTCGTTTATTTCAATACTCATATATATGCTCACATGGATACTTTGTCTTTATAAATATATAGTAATATTGAATATAATTTGATTTTATGAATAATTATAATTAATATATTGTGTAATTTTCAATCATATGCATATATATACTAATCATATCTAATAATATAATGATATAATTATATTATTATCAACATTATACTACTTACACAAAATACTTTATATTGTAATATGTAAATATCATACTTATATATATTATATATATATTATCATCAACATTTAAAAACGCGATGCGCAAGAAAACCTATCCTAAACTAATAAATAAAATATAGACAAAAAATGTTACTACTCAAGGGTATAATAAATACCCGCGGTCACTACGCTCGTCAAAAGTTCTACGTATACAACCAGTCACCCGTGTCGATTCGGACCTTTCATCCTTCCACATGATTGAGTGACCGGAGGAACAAAAACACATGCAACTCACGATTAGATGTGAAGTATGTTGTCCTGGATGTTGTTCGAATCCAAGGGAATTCGTCATCAAGCCATCATCAAATTGGAATCGTCGAATTCAATGGAAAAAAACTATAACAAGGCATAGAATATTCTAATTTACTCGTAGTGACGGTGTTAATTACTTTAAAAGTTTGAAATAATAGAAGACTAATTTCTATTAAATAAAATTTCTTAATAATAATATTCAATTTAAGAATGAAAAATTTACAAGTTTTAAAATCTTCAATTAAATTTTATTTTTTAAACTATCTAACTATTATTTATTTTAATTATTAAATGAAATACAAGGAATCGACTTAAATAAAATACAAAATACATAGTTACTTACATTTTTGGCTTTTGAAACACCACTAGGTCTTTTCCAAGAAACAGGAAGAAGGGAAAGAAGTGACATACCTTTAACAAAATATGAATCATTATAATTTGTTTTGAGAAATGCGATGGTTGATCAAAAAATTTAACATAATAAAATATGAAACTCTATGAGGACTTGAAACTTTAATAGCAAAAGAAATTAAAATTATAATAAACTCTAATTAAGATTGAAATTGAAATGCTGATATAAAAATTTAAAACTAGATTTTAGTTTTTAATTAATAACAATTACAGCGAAATACAAGGAATAAAGTTAATAAAATACAAAGAGTGAAGATTCTTACATGCTCAAATTTGAAACACCGCTACATCCTTCCCAAAGAAGAAGAAAAAAATGGAAGTTATGAAAAACCTGTAACAAAACATATTAAATATTATAATTTGTTCTTGAAAGCGTACTTGTGATTGTTAGAAAATTTAAGACAATGAAAAATAAAACTCTATTCAAACTTGAAATTTTAAGAATAAAAAGAATTGAAATTCTAATAAAGTTCACTGAATATATAAAAAGTGGAACTTTAACATAATAATGACTTAGAAATTGAGACTCTATCGATTTCTGAACGATGTCAAACATTTTTATTGTGTATTTCAAGAGCAAAATTTTAAGATTTTAGTTCGATAAATAAATTAAAATACAATGTACGACAATACTTACATTCTTGAGTTCCAGGAAAGGCTTTATCCTCTTGCGAGACCTACAACTCTACTACCGAAAACGAATGTTTAACAAAAAAAGAAAAAAAAAGAAGAAGATAGACTATTAACGCGTCCGTTATGTCAACTAACAATCGGCGAACACACTGACTCTAATTTCGCGTCTGATTATTATAATTACATTTAATAAAAGTTATTATGCTTTAAATCAATATTAAATGTGATGTAACGCAGCAAACACTGACTCTACCTTATTAGAGGTAGGGGATAGGGAAAGGAAATCTTTTTCTTTTTTCTGTCGAGTGTTTGTTTACGAAAATACTGCTTTCTTAGAACTACGAATTAATTATTATTTATTTACCATAGGTAGAATCATATATCATATCAAGAGCACGAAAATATACGTATAAATATCATACTAAGAATACGAAAGAAAATATATCGTTAGTATATTTAAAATATTTTTCAAAGTATTTTTTATCATTGTCAAATATATATATATGAATATTTCATAATACGATTGATTTGTAAAAATTATCCGCCAAATTGAATGTCCGCCATTACAACTTCAAATATTTTATGCATTACGTGACTTCGTTCTAATGCAACATGGCGCACTTTTCCTGACTGTTAAACAAATCTGCGCAATACGAAAAAGACACGATTCGCAGAACCTGTTCAAACTTGTCTGTGATAACGTACTTTCTCGAATGTAATAAAAGTTATTGAGAAAGACGAAATTAATTAACGAAATTAATAGTCAATATTATATTACAGACAATTTACGAATAATGAAGCAAAATGAAAAAGTTATTTGAATTTCTTACTCAAATGAAACAGAGTCGAGAGAATTCATGTTAAATTTATATTAAACGATCTATTCAATTTCTTCGGAAACATAATTTAATATATTCGAAAGAAAAAAATAATTTCTTTAATCTTGCCTTTTTCATCTTGGTATTCTTAATAAACCGTGAATTTAGAATTTGTTATATTAGATATTAATTAATATCACGAAATATTTATAAGAAATGGAGTTGATTTAATAGTGAATAAATATTACCTCATTTCGACGAAAAGTTATCAAATTCATCGTTAATCACCATGGCGTCCTTTTGACTTTCACCCCGTCCTTTCGAATTTCGTAGCATCCCTCTAATACATCAAAACTTCCCCCGAAATCAAATAATAGTAATCGGCACAAAAAAAGCAAAACATTAAAACAAATGTAACAACAAAAGTAACAATAGAGTGAGTTGGAACGGTAGAAAAATGTCTACCAAAGTGCCAAAGCCACTTGTCGCAAAATGACACGTATGGATATACGTCCGATCCCTCTGACTGTCCACGCTAAACTGACACCCCGTACCGCGATTTATCCAACGAGTTTCGGTTAGGGAGGAGTAGGGGGCTAGAGATGTCGGCTATCCGTGCATACACGAATAGGATTCGTCAAATTCCTGAAACACCTACACTCAAGGATATGTTTTTCAGTAATAAACATATTATGTTTCAAAACAAAGAACAATACGTTAGGCTGAACAGTGAGATGAACGTAAAAGGTATAGAGAGTAAACACAAATGATTTAATATCATTTTGACGGATAAAAATGAATCTGAAACGAAGATATCTGCGCTTATACGTTGTCACTTGATTAAATAAAACTGACTAATAGATAGAAAGTTGGAAAAATATAATTTTTTCAAACATAACATGTAATAGAATATTATAAAATATTAATGGCAATGGCCTTAGGCGATCCCATTATCAAAGCACGGCATTGAAAATGTAAAACTAAATCTAATTATAAAATATTAAATTATAAAAACGTTACATAGCAAACACTGTCTCTAAGACCACATTGCACCCGGTCACAAAAAATTTCCGAAAGTAAAACTGCATTAACAGAGAAGGATGGGGGAAGTGAGCGTCTTTTTCCAGAAAATACTGCTGTTTCCAATTAATTTATTCATCAATAAAAAATATTCTATTACGAAAATAGAATATATTTGAAATATTATTTGTGCTTTGTACGATATTTCCTGATATTGACAAGTATTTATAAACATTATAAATGTAATACAATCTATCTGAAAAAATTATACTACGGATGTTCGTTTCTTACTTATAAACTACATTTTTTTAATAAATATTCAAAAATGCTTGTGACAAACCAAAATTCTATATGTAAACATATCCGAGGATAGTGTCACGACCGGCTTACTTCAAAACCGGAGATAAAGATGTGGCACTTGGCAACTTGGCAAGCACTTGGCAACAATGTATATCGCCGAAGCGAAGTGCCTAATGAACCATCAATATCCCAACGGTCCTTCCGTCGAATGTTCGATAAGAAGGCGTGTGTGGCAACAGTCGCGGACGCCTAACGAACTCGTGGATAGTGGGGAGGATTGAGGGGTGACAAAGACAAATAACCGAATCCGATCGGAAGTCGAGTTGTAAGAGTCAGTCTTAAAGAGTCACGCATAGAGTTCGGAAGTAAATCGTAAACCCAGTGTTAGAAAAAAGTAAAGTTTCTTTTTTATTTTTCATCTTAAATTTCTTTTTTATTTTATTTGTCATTTTACGTGACAAAATCATCGACAAGTTCACTCCTGTAATGATTATGATCCTGTATGTAATGATTTTAAAAACAGTACGAGTTTACGGTTGTACGAACTATTTTACGAAAAAGATAGTTATCCGACGATGTTAAAATTCTGAGCATAATGTTGATGTACGTACAACAGATACTCATGGGAAAACCCAACGAAACTAATAATAAAATCAATGAATTAGAAAAAAAGAGCTATAGGCAAATATAATATACAGTAGCATAATCTGCATTTTATTATAAAATAATTGATCCGAGCAGAATCTATTATAAAAGAAGATTGCTGAATATGATAGACATTGTCGAATACTAATTGAATAAAATCATTTAATTAATTTTCAAAGAATTTGATATTTCTTCAAGGAATCAATAAGTCTCTCGCTAATAGCCTAATAGATCCTTTGATAGATCTAACGAAGAAATATCTAACCGCGATTACAGCCAATTAGTTCATATTATTCGCTACGTAATTAATATCTGTATCACGTGCAGCGATGCAGGCGGTATTGAAGAAAATAGCCATTTTATGTTACAACTATAACGAGTAAATTTACTCGTTTAACTTGAGAGGAATCAAAAAGGTACCTGACTTTTAAGTAAGCATTAAATAAGAATTTTAAATATCGCAAACAGTGATCCAGGTCTTATTCGAGAAAAAGGAACATTCTATTATTTAATTAGCACGAGTAAATGAACGAATATCGATAATATAATATAACGCTTAATATGAATTTTATCTGTCTGATTATTTAATACCTTAACTTATTTCACAGCAACGTCATCGACTGCCGTTAGGCTTTTCCTCCCTTTTTGTTCAAGCTAATTGATAGTCGAAAACTAGTATCAAAAAAGTATGAATTTAGTTTTAGCTTGTAGAAACTATTAAAATGATAAAAATGGATATCGTATTAAATGGTTAAAGACGCCTATTTACGATAAAAATTAAGAAATTGTTCGATTTGATTTTGTTATAATGGAAAAACCGCCTCTTGCTATGTAAAAAAATTGTTACCGTTTGATTAACATCCCGACACCTTGTCAAGCTATGTAAGGAACACGCAAGTCGCGCGCGAGCTTTTTCGTGCTTGAACTCCCGGAGAGTGAACATCGAAAAGGATCTTAAATATAAGGTAAGTAAAAAAAATATCAAACAATAACATTGAAACTAGTAATTTATAACGTCTAAGCCATTAATTTACAACGCTTAAGTAATTAATTTATAACATTTAAGCCATTAATTTATAACATTTAAACCATTAATAATTGAATTTTAACTATTAATTAATAACATTTAAGCTATTAATTTACAACATCCAGGCCATTAATTTAAAACATTTAAACTATTACTTTATACATTTAAACCATTAATTTCTAACATCCAAACTATTAATTTATAACATTTAAGCTATTAATTTGTAACCTATAAGCTATTAATTTACAACAATTGGACCATTAAATAACAACATTTAAAACTTTTATTTTAACATTTAAACTATTAATTAACAATATTAGAAACATTTATTTATTACATTTAAACCATTAATTTATAACATTTATACTATTAATTTATAACATTTAACCTATTAATTAATAACAATTAAACCATTAATTTATTACAATCAAACCATTAATTAACGACATTTTAACCATTATTTAATAGCAATTAAAGTATTAATTTATAATATTTAAACTGTTGAGAATTTTGGATCTTTGGAACCGAAGTAATGTTATAGGAACACAAAATTTACACTTTTAATTAATATTGAAATAGTTATACATTTATTTAATGGACGATTTCTGTTATATTTATCGATACATATTTGCACGCGTTTCAGCACTTTCTTCTATACCCGACTATTAACCGACTGTTCCAGATGCTTCTAACGACTGAACTGTTTACATTCATCTGTTTTCGAGACGCCGCGCACACGCATACTTCCACACACTGATACTCGCATACAAGTGCTCTTACTGCGCGTTTAACCTAGTCCAGCACAGAAAATTATACATATCACAACATAAACCACTAATTTATAACATTTGTACAACGATATCATGCTAAAAACTACTTTAATATAGTCTAGTCTAGATCATCCAAAACTGTTTGGTTTGGTTAACACACGTGTTAATTATAAAAAAAAATTATTGATAAATTAGGAAGCTGTAAATGTCCTTTTTAATTGAAATAAAGTCTTAAAGTCTTAAAGTCTGTCTGATACGTATAAAAAATCACTGAACGTTTTATTCTCAAACTTTTATATTAGAGTTTCAATTTACATATTTATTAGAGTTTAGTCTTTATTATTGCTAAAGTTCCATATCTTTCATTATGTATTAACGATATTAATGATACCTTATGTTTTGTTATAGATATATCACAGCTTCAACTTCTTTGTCTTCTTTAGGAATGCTGCAATGGTGGCTCAAAAGCCAAGAAACATAATCTTATTCGCAATTGTTACTGAATATTGTCCTAAATATGTTTTCTATTTCTCAATTTTATCAATTTGACTGTTTGAATACAATAAATTTGCGCGCGCTCGTGTATACGAAAATCGAGCGTTCCTATTGGTGGAATATATTGCGAAGTCATATCGGGCGTTCCTATTGGTTCGGAATATTGGAAAGACGTAGTTTCAACCGAGCCGAGCGGTGACACACTCCTGAAATTCGTGCAGCGAAAATTTGTCTTGTCGAGCGTTATCCTGCTGTTAGTACCTTCATTTCGACTTTATCAACGGTTCTACACTTTCATCTAGTTCATTCAAATAGCACGTTCGTATTTAATCGTTTATTGATTATAATCTTAGTAAAATTATACTGTATCTCGAAATTTTCTTTTACTTTTATCATTGACTGCGCATTTGGCAATTTACAGTTATTGATCGTTTATATTATC
Source organism: Bombus lapidarius (assembly GCA_936014575.1). Taxonomy (NCBI): domain Eukaryota; kingdom Metazoa; phylum Arthropoda; class Insecta; order Hymenoptera; family Apidae; genus Bombus; species Bombus lapidarius. The sequence continues at coordinate 544,036 of CAKXZU010000097.1, read as the reverse complement.
GATCTTTGAGGTAGAATTTGGGTTCTATTATTACTTTATTTCACTATAGTTAGTTTCATTGTTGTAAGTTATTGATTTATTGTACATTTATTTTTGACTGTATTTCTGTGGGGATTACGTTAAAATTATCGATAATTCACATTACCGGCCTTTACTATAATTTGTTCTGTTACTGAAAATTATTGGTTTTGTCGTACATTTATTTGAAATTGTTGGTTTTCTTTTGTGTAGATTATTGACTAGTCACTACTGAAAAGACTGAAAGAATACTGATTCACATGACAGATGCCACAAGCGATTAACAATCGATAATTCGGACTGAAACAAGATGGACGTCATAGATAATTATTTATATATCGAATCGTTGATTTCTCATGCAGATTTGGTAATGATTGCAATATTATAACAAAGCAGAGGTACGTACACGACTATTTTCTTTTTTTATTGGATCAATAGTAATCGATATTTGCTAAATAATTGCTATACAGCTTACGATTGGCATATAATAACATCATTTTATAAATAGTTGCATAATTTGTTGAAAATATTAGATTATCGTTAATAATCGGATATACTATTAAGTAATTAATTAATGTTTTTATATTAATATATAGCAAATTATGCAAATCATTTAATTGTTATTAGAAAACAATCTATTGCGAAGTTGTTATATTTTTGTATATTGAAATGAGAAAATATTAATATAATATAATATAATGAGAAAAATTTTTATAGTAATTAGATTTTAACACAATTTCAATTTGTATTGTTATTAATATTTCAAGTTTGAATAGAGTTTTATATTTCATTAGTTTATACTTCTTTAACAATAAACGATATATTTTTAAGAACAAATTATAATATTTCATATGTTTTGTTTCAGTTTTTCATAATTTCTACTTTTTCCTGTGCTTTGGAAAGGACGCAGTGATGCTTCAGAACTAAGCATGTAAGAATCTTTGCATATTGTATTCCAATTAATTTTATTCCTTGTATTTTGCTTTAATTATTCAAAATAACAAAAACAAGTCTGATTTTATACTTTAATATCAGAGTTTCAGTTGTTACAGTAATTAGAGTTCACTAACAATTTAACTTTTTTATTGTTATTAAAGTTTAAGGTTTTCATAAAATTCCATATTATGTTATTTAACATTTTTTGCTGAATCATTACTTAAGTTTCAAAATAAATTATTCACGCATGTATTATTTATATATCTATAAAAAGACATATGTTTTGTTAAAGGTTTATCATTCCTTCTTCTTCCTCCTGCTTCCTGAAAAGGACCTAGTGGTACTTCAAGAGCCAAGAATGTAAGTAATATGTAAATTATTTAATTGTATTGCTATGTATTTCAATTTGCTACTCCTAATTTGAATATTGTCATTAAAATTTTAATAGAGATTAATAGACATTAATCTTCCACTGCATTAAATTTTCCAATTAATTAACGTCATATTTAAGAGCAAATTATAATATTCCATACATCGTTACAGTGTTTTCCATGATGGGATTGCATGACTTCTCCTTGATAACGGTCTTCACGACGACTTTTCCTGGGCTACCATAGCATCGATGACTACGTTCCTCGCATCTTATCGCATGAGTCGCATGCATTTTTGTCCTTCTGGTCACTACTCAATCATGTCATAGGACGAAAGGTCCGAATCGATACGGGTGATTGGTTGTATACGTAGAACTTTCGACGAGCGTAGTGACCGCGGGTATTTATTATACCCGTAAATAGTAACATTTTCTTTTTCTATGTATTATTTATTAGTTCAGGATAGATCTTCTTGCATATCGCGTTTTTGTTTATGTTATTTACATGATAATGAACTATTTTATATTGACAATATTAATAATACTACTAACTGATAAAAATGATATTATATTAACAATTAATTTGAATATTTGTGATTGAAGACATGTATGTTCACTATAATCACTTTTAAAGTTGGAGTGTATTAAAAATGTATATCTACAGAGAGTTGCAATGATTTAATTAAATATTTCGTAGTGATGAAGTCGGATGCCCTCCGACTTCGTTGCATTAAAAATTTCAATTATTACATATTTAATAATAACGATAATAAATCATTTTTTATTTCACCTTCTTTTCTCTGATGGCACTATCATGATGGATTTAATTGTTTGCCATTCATTTTTGAATTTGAGTATTAATTTAAAATATACATATAGGGATAGTAAAGTTCAGTTCTGTCGTACAAATATGGAATTTTGTGTGCAAGAAGAAATTTCGCGACAGGAAAATTTTGGAATCAAAGCAACAAGTTTTGAATACTGCTTTTATACATTCGAAAATGTGCTTTGACGAAGGAATTGCCTGAGATTGTTTGCAATAATATCCAACTTTCGTAATACCACATTACGTTATACGTTATATCGTAATACCATATATACGTTATATGGTAATGCTACATAACGTTACACGTTATATGGTAATGCTACATAACGTTATACGTTATAACGTAATACTGTATAACGTTGTCCCGCGCTCCGCACGTGCCGTAACGGAAATTACAATATGCAAATAACGCGAGCAGAAATCTGACACATAATAAGATAAATAAAGTAGAATAAAATAAAATAAAACATGCTAGTAAAAGATTAATTAAAGGTAAATACGCGTAGTATTCACATAGCGGCGATTAGTAGATTAACAAATAGGGACATACCTGTGTAAGACACCCTAGTAGAACTTAGCAATAAATCAAAAATATGTTCGAACTAGCAGTGACTCGAACAAACCACAAAATAATCAAATAAGAATAATTGTATTCAAAATAATAATAAAGAAGTAAAATGGAATATAAAAATATACACTAGTAAATTACTAAAAACAACATAACCTGAACTAACTAGTAAGCCAGGTAAACCAATCAAAGCAACCTGCGATTTGAATAAAAGTAATCTATAATTTGACAATTCAAACTACGATTCGAAAATTCTATCAATCAAAGCAACCTATGATTTGAATAAAAGTAATCTATAATTTGACAATACAAATTACGATTCGAAAATTCTACCAATCAAAGCAACCTGCGATTTGAATAAAAGTAATCTATAATTTGACAATTCAAACTACAATTTGAAATTCTATCAATAAAAATCAACTCGCGATCTGAACTGACTAATAAACTATGATTATGTACGAGTTGACAATCCAAATGGTTAGCCAACTAATCAAGAATAATTCACGATTTAAAATAAATAAACAAACCATTATTGAATATTACACTAAGAATAATTTATGACAATTCAAACTACAATTCGAAATTCTATCAATCAAGAGCCACCCGCGATTTGAACAAACTAATTAATAAATTATGATTATGTACAAATTGACAATCCAAATGGTTAGCCGATTTGACAATTGGATGAACTACGATCTAAGATTTTAACCAATCAAGACTAACTCGCGATTTGAATTAAAGAAGGAAGGAAAAAGGAACAGACTAGGAATACATATTCTAATAACAAATGCGAAATACAAAAAATATATGTATATATATATAAATATATATATATTCCCTACCCTAGATAAATAGCAATAAAATACATAAAATATACAATACGCGAAACTACAGCATTAAGATAAACCAGCATTTAAAATTGAAACACTTTATACAAGTTACATTGTGAAACACATACATACATACATATATATATATATATATATGTATATATATATCAATATATACATATATATATATATATATATATATATATATGTATATATATGTATATATATATATATATGTCGGAGATGAAAGAACACCGAAGCCTCTCTTCGGAACTTGGGGAAAATCCCGTAATATTGTAATCCAGATTTTATCATAGCCATAATTAAACAATTGTCGTTCAATCCGATTGTGTTTATTCGAGATTTGTAACAATGAGTTTGGGCTCGAGGCGACACTCAGTCGCCAACGTAGCCGCGGTCAAGGGATAAACGTTTACCTAAACAAAGGCATAGAGTAACCGTATAGCTCTCCTTGAAAAAATATAGCAGCGGCACGCGACAGTAAACACTCCAACGAATTCTGTCCCGTGGCTCGCTACACAAAGACCGCATTCTTTGGACAAGATGATTACCAGATGTCGATGCATCTCCACAGTACATATTCAGCTAGCCTAAAGACCCGCTATAAATCTTAGAATTTATTTAGCTGAGGTTCTTCAAACTGACAAATAATCTTAGTCTTCGCAGCCCCTAAATCAGTCACCTACTGCGGAAAGATACGAGAAACCTTCTTTTCTCACGTACAACGCTTTCGCCAGCAACTCTCTCCCTCAAGGGCGGCTAGCATCCTTTTCTAACCACCGATATGGAAATTGACCAATTAACAGCAACGTCAATTTCCCTCACCTTCTGAACGAAGGCATCGCTCCACGAATCCGATGATCTCGTGCCCTTAGACACACCCCGTCATAGTTTTCCTCTGTGGCATCATCGCGACGGAAAGTCACTTCTTTCGTGCGATCTCATTGACGAGAAAGAATAACGTCTTTACGATCAGTGAATATTTCGCGTTTGCTAACCAAGATTCGGACTTAGAGTTTGTGAGAACATACATCTGTTATCCCGTTGACCGCGGATTCGTTATCGAACCTAGAATCATTGTCATTAGCGTCTGGAGTATCTAATTAACACGGTTACTTGTCGATATCTGTAACAATCATATTTGCTCTAGTCAATATCTCCTCTATTGCATAACGACAATGTATAATCACCACGAAGATTCGTTTCACGCCCTTAACCCCAACTCTAATCATAACGCTAACCCGACATCAGAAGTGGGATCAGTGCCGGTTATAACAGAGAAAGAGCTTACGACCATCGGGCGCGAGTTAACTCAGTCACCAGTGCAAAAAATCGAGTGCGGAATCTAACAATTTTTCGCCACCGCGTTCCAACCCTGAAACCACGAGCTCCGACCCTGCTGCATGGCGCGCAGTTGTCAATCTGGTTATGGAGGAAAATCCTTTACAAAGCAGTGCTCTGAAAGGAAACTATAATTTCGATAACGAGCGTCGAGTCGATTTCTACTTAGTGGATGCGTCAACTGCTAGATCAAGTCACCTGGGTGAGTCGTTTCCATTTTACTCCGATTCTGGAGCCGAGTGTTCGCTGATTAAAGAATCCGTGGTCTTGAGATTTTCTGGCAAAAGAACGATTGATATAGCAGCAAAGCGGGGAATAAGAAACATTTGTATTAAATGTACATCTCAAATCTTGTCCATCGTATGTATTAATGGTTTTACATTATGGATAAAGTCTCATGTCCTTACCGATAATTATTTAAAATATGATATCGTGATTGACCGTGAAATTTTAAACCCAATTTTTAACGTAATATTGCACAAGGTAGCCTCGCTATGTGTATAACAAAATTAATTAACGTCTGTAATAAAACCGCTGAAAACGAGATCGATATTATTGAAGTTGCCACTGACGTATATGGGAATGATAAAAGTCGATTAGCTTCTCTTCTCGAAAATTCAAATATTCATTCGTTACGGGTTTCCTACGTACTCGCGTAAATACAAGCCAGTTGGAAATTCGATTAATTGGCCCTAATATCACCGTACAGAGAAGTCCTTATAGACTTAGCGAGGAAAAGCGCAGAATAGCACGTGAGAAAATAAGCGAATTGGTTCGAGCAAAATCATAAGGCCTAGTAATTCACCGTTTACGAGCCCTATGCTACTCGTGGAAAAGAAAGATTCCTCAGATAGATTATGTGTAGATTTTCGAGGACTAAATGAAGATACGGTCGCGGATCGGTATCCTCTACCTCTTATTGCGGATCAAATTGCGAGGTTGCAAAAGCGAGATACTTTATTCATTTTTGATTCTACGAAGTATACAACATTTGTTACCCCCGACGGGCAATACGAGTATATAACGATGCCGTTTGGATTGAAAAAAATGTAACGTCCGTTTTTCATAAGGCCATTCTCAATGCCTTAGACGACCTCGCCTACTCGTACGTTATTGTTTACTAGATAACGTCCTAATTATTGCCGACTCGATAGATCAAGCCATAGAAAGATTGGACACGGTTTAAATACCTACGTAAAAGCCAGATTCTCTTTTAATTTTTCCAAATGCTCTTTTCTAAAGATATTGATACTCTATCTTGGGATATGTGATTCATAACGGAGAAGTTCGTCCCAACCCGGGTAAAATACACGCATGGAATTCTTTACCTGCGCTAACGACCATCACACAGCTTGGGCAATTCATAGGTTTAGCCTCCTACTTCCGAAAATTCGTCCCTAAATTTTCACAGGTAACGAAACCCCTGTATGTACTTACTTCTGGCAACAAAAACATAACTTGGACAGATAGTTTCTGTTCTGACTGACGAGCCGGTGTTAATGATATTCGACCCCAATTATCCGATAGAAATACACACTGACGCTAGTCCGGATGGATATAGGGCTATTTTAATGAATAAGATTGACGGTAAAACAGAGTAGTAGAATACTGTAGTAAGAAAACTAGTCCTGCGGAATCCAAGTATCACCTGCATGAACGAGAGACGTTAGCAGTTGTAAACGCCGTTAAACGTTTTCGCCACTATCTACATGGACGAGAACTTCTTGTTATCGACTGTAATTCTTCGTAGGCATCTAGCAATAAAGTGAATTTAAATGACAGAGTTTACAGGTAGTGGGCTTACCTACGAACTTTTAATTTTGATATTACGTATTGAGAAGGCAAACGAATGGCTCACGTAGATTTCTTCTAGCGGAATCCCATAGACGTGGATCACAGTATAACTAACGAAGTCGTAGATAAAGAAATTAATCTGGTCGAAATCTCAGGAGATTAGCTATTAGCCGAACGACGTCGCGATCCCCCAAATTCCCTAAATCGCCAATAAATTACAAAACGATGAGCTTGCGGAAGGCGTCGCAAATACGTACGAATTACGATCCAATACCTTTTACTGTAGAATACGAAGAAAAGGCAGAACTCTCTGCTTGCTCAGTGTTCCGATAGGTTTTAGGCGGCCCGTTATTAATCATGTGCATCAGTCAATTATGCACTTAGGATGGGATAAAACGCTCGAGAAGCTGTACGAGTATTATTGGTTCGAAGGAATGGCGAAGTATGTTCGTAAATTCGTAGAGAACTGTCGTGCTTGTCAAAGTTTCAAAGGCAAGTTCAGGTAAGATACAAGCCGAACTACATCCTATACCTAAGACCAGTATACCTTGGCATACAGTGCACATGGACGTATCGGGCAAACTAAGCGGTAAAAGTGAGTTGAAAGAATATGTTATTATTTTGGTCGATGCTTTCACTAAATTCGTGTACCTGCATCATACTTGTAAAATAGATTACCTTAGTGCCGTTAAAGCGCTTAAGTCCGCTATATTTTTATTCGAGCCCCTGCCGGATAATAGCAGATCAGGGAAGATGTTTTACGGTCAAAGAATTCCAAGATTTTGTCAAAGTAAGAATTATTAAACTCCACTTAATAGCAACCAGTGCTATAGAGTCAATGGACAGGTAGGACGTATTATGGGAACGCTGAAGAACATGTGTACAACAATAGATATGACCCGGCGGTATGACAAGACGCGATTGGGGAAATACAATTGTCCTTGAGTTGCACCACCAACCGCGCGACTAAGTCGAGTTCGTTAGAATTACTAACCGGTAAAACAGTAAGACCATACGGTTTATTGCTTTCCGACAACATTGGAGGAAGAGAAGTAGATATCTCCGATGTAACAGCAGGCAATAGAGGATATGGAGAATAGCGCTAAGTATGATAAAGAGAGATCTGACAAAACTAAAGTTATAATGGTTAGGTTTAATCTCTGTGATTTTGTACTACAAAAAATGAGGAAAGAAATCAAACCAAATTAGATCAAAATTCCGAGGTCCAATTGTGATAGCAGAAATTTTCGAAGGAGACAGGTATAGCTTAAAAACACTAGACGGTAAACGATCATACAAATACAGTCATGATAGATTGAAAAAATGCCAGATAGTTGTATTCCTGCTGAGTTGGACGTCTGTAGTGATGGCAACAACAGTGACCATGACGATGTGAGTACACCGGTCTCAGAGGATCATTAACACTATGTCAAATGCTGTGGTCACAGTAACACACCCAGTGCAGCGTCCGGCGCTTTCGTTCTACGCCTAATATGGTGTCCGGCGCTTTCGTATTACGCTCGCTGTGGTGTCCGCCGCTTTCGTTCTACGCCCAGTGCGGTGTCCGGCGCTTTCGTCCTACGCCCAGTGCAGCGTCCGGCGCTTTCGTTCTACGCCTAATATGGTGTCTGGCGCTTTCGTATTACGCTCGCTGTGGTGTCCGTCGCTTTCGTTCTACACCCACTGCGGCGTCCGGCTCATTCGTGACACAACCAGCATGATAGTGCGATTCAACAAACTGAGATTCATCCGTGTACGAAATCGAAAATGATCCATGATGTCATTACTGTCTGACTGGTGATTCACAGAATGCAACTAGCACCCTCAATACTAATCGCAACGTTCCTGATTTTTGTTTTCTTGTAGTCTGTTATTGAGCATCCGACCGAAGTTTCTGTTGTTGAACTGGACCCTTGGATTATTGGGACGTTTAGCTAACTTGCAAATAATGTTAGTTGTATCTAGTCTAATGTTAGAAAACTCAATATTTTAGTTATACCCGAGGACGTGTGATAGTCAGAATGGCCGTGTCGGAGATGAAAGAACACCGAAGCCTCTCTTCGGAACTTGGGGAAAATCCCGTAATATTGTAATCCAGATTTTATCATAGCCATAATTAAACAATTGTCGTTCAATCCGATTGTGTTTATTCGAGATTTGTAACAATGAGTTTGGGCTCGAGGCGACACTCAGTCGCCAACGTAGCCGCGGTCAAGGGATAAACGTTTACCTAAACAAAGGCATAGAGTAACCGTATAGCTCTCCTTGAAAAAATATAGCAGCGGCACGCGACAGTAAACACTCCAACGAATTCTGTCCCGTGGCTCGCTACACAAAGACCGCATTCTTTGGACAAGATGATTACCAGATGTCGATGCATCTCCACAGTACATATTCAGCTAGCCTAAAGACCCGCTATAAATCTTAGAATTTATTTAGCTGAGGTTCTTCAAACTGACAAATAATCTTAGTCTTCGCAGCCCCTAAATCAGTCACCTACTGCGGAAAGATACGAGAAACCTTCTTTTCTCACGTACAACGCTTTCGCCAGCAACTCTCTCCCTCAAGGGCGGCTAGCATCCTTTTCTAACCACCGATATGGAAATTGACCAATTAACAGCAACGTCAATTTCCCTCACCTTCTGAACGAAGGCATCGCTCCACGAATCCGATGATCTCGTGCCCTTAGACACACCCCGTCATAGTTTTCCTCTGTGGCATCATCGCGACGGAAAGTCACTTCTTTCGTGCGATCTCATTGACGAGAAAGAATAACGTCTTTACGATCAGTGAATATTTCGCGTTTGCTAACCAAGATTCGGACTTAGAGTTTGTGAGAACATACATCTGTTATCCCGTTGACCGCGGATTCGTTATCGAACCTAGAATCATTGTCATTAGCGTCTGGAGTATCTAATTAACACGGTTACTTGTCGATATCTGTAACAATCATATTTGCTCTAGTCAATATCTCCTCTATTGCATAACGACAATGTATAATCACCACGAAGATTCGTTTCACGCCCTTAACCCCAACTCTAATCATAACGCTAACCCGACATATATATATACAATAAATTTAGAAGAAATAAAATTATTAAAACCAACTTGAGGAATGTCACATGGAAATTATACACGATGCTACATTATTAAACTAATTGACACGTTAATATATATGCATGTGCACTTTATATTACTAGCCTAAACAATCAATAATTCAATAAATACGATAATACAGTACTCGAAATGATACTATTGAGATTAACTATCACTCTGAGATCTAAAGAACCTTTATGAAGCCACACTGTGAAATACATACATACATACATACATACATACATACATACATATATATATATATATATATATTTATAAAATAAATTCAGAAGAAATAAAATTATTAAAATCAATTTGAAGAATATCACATGAAAACTATATTGTTAAATATCATCAAACAACCAGTAATTTAGAAAAGAATAAAAAACAATTAAAATATATTATTCTACATTATTAAAACTAGTTAACATGTCAGTAAATTTAAACTATATATGAAAATATATTGTAAAATATATATATATATGTATATGTGTTTTACATTATTAAACCAAACAAGCAATAATCTAATAAATATAAAATACAATACAAGAAATTACACTATTAAGACTAACTAACATTTTAATATTAAAAGAATTCCATACATCGTGAGACACAAATACATATAGATATATATATACACAACCTAACACATGTAAAAGAAATAAAATGCACAATATCACACTATTGAAACTAATTAATATTTAGATAAACTCAAAGAAATTTTACATTGTAAAATAAATATATATATATATTACTATCAAGTCAAACAACTAATAACCAAATAAACACAATGAAATAAATATACTAGACTACCTTGTAAATATTACATTACATTCAACTAAACTGACTAAAAATTTAACCAACAAAATAATATATATATATATATAAGCATCAAACATAACACAAATGTCACACGATTCTTCGTTCCTGCCCAAGACACTTCACACGTTGACTACGCCTTCTGGGACCACTCACACATTTTGGAACCCATCTTCCTCTTGCGCTGAAACAACACATCTAGTAAATAAAAGATGAATGACACAAGACAAATTAAAAATAATAAAACAAAACAAAGAACGCACTGGGACAACCTGCATAAGGAACCTTTGACAAAGACACCTCCGTATTCACCATTTAAAATCATAATCACCAAAACCTATACCGAAAAAACAATAAATCAAACAAGACACCGGAGACAATAATCAAATGGATATATTAACCAGATAAGTAAAATAACTTCAAGACACATCTCACGAAGTCACTGCATATACTGAGAGCATACAGCAGAGAAGATTGCTCTGACCAGAAGAGCAGTGACACAGGAGAACATCCAGGATTCCGGTAGAAGTCTCCTGAGGAAAGTGAGGCTTCGCACAGTCATCTGTATCGTCTTCACAAGCCATCCACACATTTTTGGAATCTCTCCTCTTTTTTGCGCTAAAACAATACAAGCAAGATCAGGCAGACAAACAGACGAAACACCATAGGAAAGAGGATAAAGTTAAAATAAATAAAATAATATATACTCGTACAGGTTGGATAAGTGCAGGAATTTCCACGTCCATAACCAACATAACCTGCACCCACAGAGGAAAAAATAAAAACCCTAACAAACTAAAATATCGAGGAAACTTAAATAAAATAAAATAAATAATAACCAACACTAAGAATAATTTATTCGATCTACAATATCGAACATAACCGTCAAACTACACATTACCACGCACAAAACACGCATTAAAACCTACTATGAATCAAAAGAAATGTAAACTACTACATAAAGAAGATCAAATGGATGAAATACCATAAGGAACCACTAAAATACCAAACAAACCTAAAATAAATAAATTAAATACTAGGAATAATTTGTTCGATCTACAATATCGAGCTAAACCGTCAAATCACGCACTACCGCACACAAACACACGTTAAAGCTTAATGCCGTATTCACAAACGAAAATGTAAACTACTACATAAAAACGATAAAATGGACGAAATACCATTAGAAATAAGACAAGGCTGAAATAAAATGATACAACAAACTAAAATACCGAGAAAATTTAAATAAAATAAAATAAATAAAAGGCAACACTAAGAATAATTTATTCAATCTACAATATCGAACTAAACCGTCAAAACCACGCACTACCACGCACAACCACGCATTAAAAGAAAATGTAAAATATTACATAAAACGACCAAATGGATAGAAATAGGACAAGACTAAAATAAATAAAATAATACATACGTATACAACACAACCTGTACCCACACAGAAAATATAAAAACCACAACGAACTAAAAAGTCAAGCAAACTCAAGTAAGGAAAAATGGAGCAATACAAAAATATTTTATTCGATCTACAAAAAACATACAAAATCTACACTACAGAATATGAAACATACACTCACTGTAACCTTATGCTAATATACTTAAAATTATTGATATATATATATATATATATTTGTATATATATATATACAACTAGGATATTATTATTAAATAAAATCAAAGTCACAAAGCGGAGCATCCGGACACAGTTCATGAAACCGTTGCATACACCATGAAAGCACTATAGGTGAAACCCCCTTTTCACCAGAACGATGATGGCGCAAATGAGCATCCAAAACCTCCGCAGGAATTTCCTCCGGGAACCGTATCTTTGCACAATTATTGGTGTTTAGGACTTGGATCGGAGGAGAATTGGGTGGTAACTCAACCGTATCTTCATCAGACAAAGTCAAATCAACAACTGGAAAGCTACCAGAATGAGACACCGACGACGAGGCTGTTATACCAGTTTGAGTAGCAGATACTTCCCTCAGTAATCTCAACTCTCTTTTTTGGCGGCACAACACACCACTACGCCGATCACGCCTTCGTAAACGATTTGGACTTCTCTTGAATGGTTTATGCTTCCGATTCTTCCTTTTCTTCCGTTTCTTCTTCTTTCTCTCATACTGAAAACACAAGAAATAACGAGTAAAGGATGAATATCGACTAAAGATATAAAAAGGAAATGCAAAGAACAAATTTTACACACCTCCACGACTGGATTAGAAGACACAGGAGCTTCCATCAAAAACACTCCCACACCTGAAATAAAACCAAAATATTCATATAGAACTCCAATAAACATAAACAAACAACAAACAGCCTAACCTAACGAACACACCGCTACGAGTACAAAGAAATAACCTCGAAGGTAAACTCCACTGGATCAAAAACACTGAGTTGAATCATCATAACCACACACAACGTATTAAAAATAAACCGATCAAATAAAAAACCGATACCAAATCTAACGACTGATCAACACCCAAATAACGTAAACTAATAAATAAATAGATGATCAAATCTATAAAAGCCACGCATCACTTCACACCATTTTTATGGAAAATACATATATCTAAACTTACTATTAAACAAAATACCTTATGGGAGACACACGAAACAACACGTGCTACACGTAAAGCAGCTCCACAGAACAATAGGAGTCCCATTACCACCTCCACTAAAACTTACAAGGAAGGTTCCAGAGGCATCCCCTGATAACAATACACGTGGACTAAACCCCACCATTGGCATCAGCACGGAAAGTTCCACAAGGTCCCCAGGCGCATCCCCAACAAGGACACGCAACCACGCGCCTGAGCGTTCCCACAGGCATCAGCAAGAAGGTTGCAGCAGCCTCCCAGACGCAACATCAGCGGTTATGATAAGATAAGAAACTAAATCGGGCGACTGGTCTTGACATTCCTTCAGTAGCAACAATGAGAAATTAGGAATCTAATACATCGGTAGTAAACAAGACGAGATATCAGCGACCACCAAAATCCACGTTCTCTCACGTACGCGGGCAGACACCCTAAAACTGCAGCATTGCGATTCCCACAGGAGCCAACTGTCATGTGACTGTTGCCCCGTGGGGGATTTAGTTATAAATAAGCTTAGTAACATAGAAAACTTCGTAGTTACCTGTTGATTGTCCGAAGTGTTTACACTGTCACTCTGTCAGTTTGATTTTCGATTAAGTTGTTTCAATCAAATTTTATAAGTGACGATAACGAGTAAAAATTAGTTGTCCTTTACTTTCCGATGCGTTATATTGTCGCTCCGTCGATTATAAAAAAAAAGAGAGAGTTAGATATTGTAATTATTAGACTCCGAATCACCGTTTGGAAATTAAAGTGCTCGTATTGTCACTCGCCAATACAATCGCCACAACCAACATCAAGTTAGTAAAATTGCGATAAGTATTAATAATTGTTATCATTTGTTAAATTTATTGTTCGAAAAATTCCTCTTCTCATTGTCAAAAGAAAAATAAATAAATACAAGTAAAAAGAAAATTCTCCACTCGAAATCATAAGTGTTAGTTATAGTGTATTTACGAAAAATAAAGTGCTCGTATCGATGTTCTCGAGTGTCAAGATCCGATCAACCCCTGCCTGTCTAAGGTGAAAATTTAAGTTGCATATTCTCTTCTCCGATAATTCTGCGGCTGCTCAATATTCATAAATCAAAAAGAAAGTCCTCGCTGTACATTTTAGTTTGTTGAAGAATAAATAATTGTCTCTAAAGTGTGAGTTACTCGAACTAACGATTATACCCTGGGCCGACCCGTGAAAACGTACTTTCAAGTCATTGGAATACTTACTGATTTTCGTATTCTTCCTCCCACTGTTAGCAATTCGCTCGTCTTTGGGCAAGGCTTGCGAAATCACACGGGTCTTACTCAGAGAGATAGAGAAATTCGCTTAACAAATTCGTGCTCCGCAGCGCTGTTGAGAATAAAACAATAGTCTTCAAATCTTGGAATCATTAGAGAAAAATTTTGTTTCCTGTATCAACCTGTGTATAACGGTGTTTTACCTATTGAAAACACTTATTGACTCTCGCATTCCTCCTCCCACTGTTAGCAAATTCGCTCATCTTTGGGCAAGGCTTGCGAAGTCGCACAGGTTTCGTTCGGTGAGACATTGATTTAGTCGTCATATTGACGAAGAGTTGTCACAAAGAGTGCGTAGTTAAGGGCAACAAGACGAAATACTCGAGGCGATACGTGCGCCAGTATGGGCGTCGCTTAGTCTTGAGATTTCATTCAAGTTGTCACGCAGAGTGCGTAGTTAAGGGCAACAAGACGAAATACTCGAGGCGATACGTGCGCCAGTAAAGGCGTCGCTTAGTTTTGAGATTTCATCCGAGTTGTCACGAAGAGTCGCCAAGTTAATTAACTTGTAATCGTAAGTTATTAAAGCACTCGCAATATATCCACATCCTTCAATAGTATTAACATATATATATATATATATATATATGTATATGTTATATATATATATATATATATATATATATGTGGTACTGCCACATAACGTTATACGGTATATCGTACTGCTACATAACGTTGTACGTTATATCGTAATGCTACATAACGTTATACGTTATATCGTAATGGTACATAACGTTATACGTTATAACGTA
This sequence comes from Bombus lapidarius, assembly GCA_936014575.1. Lineage (NCBI taxonomy): Eukaryota > Metazoa > Arthropoda > Insecta > Hymenoptera > Apidae > Bombus > Bombus lapidarius. The sequence continues at coordinate 528,752 of CAKXZU010000097.1, read as the reverse complement.
TTACCATATAACGTTATACGTTATATCGTAATGCTACATAACGTTATACGTTATATCGTAATGCTACATAACGTTATACGTTATGTCGAACTGCTACATAACGTTATACGTTATATGGTAATGCTACATAACGTTATACGTTATAACGTATTACCATATAACGTTATACGTTACATCGTAATGCTACATAACGTTATACGTCATATCGTAATGCTACATAACGTTATACGTTATATCGTAATGCTACATAACGTTACACGCTATATCGTACTGCTACATAACGTTATACGTTATATCGTAATGCTACATAACGTTATACGTTACATCGTAATGCTACATAACGTTATACGTTGTATCGCAATGATACATAACGTTATACGTTATATCGTAATGCTACATAACGTTATACGTTATAACGTATTACCATATAACGTTATACGTTATATCGTAATGCTACATAACGTTATACGTTATATCGTAATGCTACATAACGTTATACGTTATGTCGAACTGCTACATAACGTTATACGTTATATGGTAATGCTACATAACGTTATACGTTATAACGTATTACCATATAACGTTATACGTTACATCGTAATGCTACATAACGTTATACGTCATATCGTAATGCTACATAACGTTATACGTTATATCGTAATGCTACATAACGTTACACGCTATATCGTACTGCTACATAACGTTATACGTTATATCGTAATGCTACATAACGTTATACGTTACATCGTAATGCTACATAACGTTATACGTTGTATCGCAATGATACATAACGTTATACGTTATATCGTAATGCTACATAACGTTATACGTTATAACGTATTACCATATCACGTTATACGTTATATCGTAATGCTACATAACGTTATACGTTATATCGTAATGCTACATAAAGTTAAACGCTATATCGTAATGCTACATAACGTTATACGTTATGTCGTAATGCTACAAAACGTTATACGTTATAACGTAATACCATATAGCGTTATAGGTTATATCGCAATGCTACATAACGTTATACGTTATAACGAATTACCATATAACGTTATACGTTACATCGTAATGCTACATAACGTTATACGCTATATCGTAATGCTACACAACGTTATACGTTATAACGTATTACCATATAACGTTATACGTTATATCGTAATGCTACATAACGTTATACGTTATATCGTAATGCTACACAACGTTATACGTTATATCGTAATGCTACATAACGTTATACGTTATATCGTGATGCTACATAACGTTATACGTTATAACGTATTACCATATCACGTTATACGTTATATCGTAATGCTACATAACGTTATACGTTATATGGTAATGCTACATAACGTTATACGTTATAACGTATTACCATATAACGTTATACATTACATAGTAATGCTACATAACGTTATACGTTATATCGTAATGCAACATAACGTTATACGTTATATCGTACTGCTACATAACGTAATACGATATAACGTAATGCTACATAACGTTATACGTTATGTCGTAATGCTACATAACGTTATACGTTATATCGTACTGCTACATAACGTTATACGTTATATCGTAATGCTACATAACATTATACGTTATATCGTAATGCTACATAACATTATACGTTATATCGTACTGCTACGTAACGTTATACGTTATATCGTAATGCTACATAACGTTATACGTTGTATCGTAATGCTACATAACGATATACGTTATATCTTAATGCTACATAACGTTATACGTTATATCGTAATGCTACATAACGTTATACGTTATATCGTACTGCTACATAACGTTATACGTTATATCGTAATGCTACATAACGTTATACGTTATATCGTAATGCTACATTACGTTATACGTTATAACGTATTACCATATCACGTTACACGTTATATCGTAATGCTACATAACGTTATACGTCATATCGTAATGCTACATAACGTTATACGTTATATCGTAATGCTACATAACGTTATACGCTATATCGTACTGCTACATAACGTTATACGTTATATCGTAATGCTACATAACGTTATACGTTGTATCGTAATGCTACAAAACGTTATACGTTATGTCGTAATGCTACATAACGTTATACGTTATATCGTAATGCTACATAACGTTATACGTTATAACGTATTACCATATCTCGTTATACGTTATATCGTAATACTACATAACGTTATACGTTATATCGTAATGCTACATAACGTTATACGTTATAACGTATTAACATATAACGTTTTACGTTATATCGTAATGCTACATAACGTTATACGTTATATCGTAATGCTACATAACGTTATACGTTATGTCGAACTGCTACATAACGTTATACGTTATATGGTAATGCTACATAACGTTATACGTTATAACGTATTACCATATATCGTTATACGTTATATCGTAATGCTACAAAACGTTATACGTTATAACGTATCACCATATAACGTTATACGTTACATCGTAACGCTACATAACGTTATACGTCATATCGTAATGCTACATAACGTTATACGTTACATCGTAATGCTACATAACGTTATACGCTATATCGTACTGCTACGTAACGTTATACGTTATATCGTAATGCTACATAACGTTATACGTTGTATCGTAATGCTACATAACGATATACGTTATATCGTAATGCTACATAACGTTATACCTTATATCGTAATGCTACATAACATTATACGTTATATCGTAATGCTACATAACATTATACGTTATATCGTACTGCTACGTAACGTTATACGTTATATCGTAATGCTACATAACGTTATACGTCATATCGTAATGCTACATAACGTTATACGTTATATCGTAATGCTACATAACGTTATACGCTATATCGTACTGCTACATAACGTTATACGTTATGTCGTAATGCTACATAACGTTATACGTTACATCGTAATGCTACATAACGTTATACGTTATAACGTATTACCATATCTCGTTATACGTTATATCGTAATACTACATAACGTTATACGTTATATCGTAATGCTACATAACGTTATACGTTATAACGTATTAACATATAACGTTATACGTTATATCGTAATGCTACATAACGTTATACGTTATATCGTAATGCTACATAACGTTATACGTTATGTCGAACTGCTACATAACGTTATACGTTATGTGGTAATGCTACATAACGTTATACGTTATAACGTATTACCATATATCGTTATACGTTATAACGTATTACCATATAACGTTATACGTTACATCGTAAAGCTACATAACGTTATACGTCATATCGTAATGCTACATAACGTTATACGTTACATCGTAATGCTACATAACGTTATACGCTATATCGTACTGCTACGTAACGTTATACGTTATATCGTAATGCTACATAACGTTATACGTTGTATCGTAATGCTACATAACGATATACGTTATATCGTAGTGCTACATAACGTTATACGTTGTATCGTAATGCTACATAACGTTATACGTTATATCGTACTGCTACATAACGTTATACGTTATATCGTAATGCTACATAACGTTATACGTTGTATCGCAATGATACATAACGTTATACGTTATATCGTAATGCTACATAACGTTATACGTTATAACGTATTACCATATCACGTTATACGTTATATCGTAATGCTACATAACGTTATACGTTATAACGTATTACCATATCACGTTATACGTTATATCGTAATGCTACATAAAGTTAAACGCTATATCGTAATGCTACATAACGTTATACGTTATATCGTAATGCTACATAACGTTATACGTTATGTCGTACTGCTACATAACGTTGTACGTTATATCGTAATGCTACATAACGTTATACGTTGTATCGTAATGATACATAACGTTATACGTTATATCGTAATGCTACATAACGTTATACGTAATATCGTGATGCTACATAACGTTATACGTTATATCGTAATGCTACATAACGTTATACGTTATATCGTATTGCTACATAACATTATACGTTATATCGTAATGCTACATAACATTATACGTTATATCGTACTGCTACGTAACGTTATACGTTATATCGTAATGCTACATAACGTTATACGTTGTATCGTAATGCTACATAACGATATACGTTATATCGTAATGCTACATAACGTTATACGTTATAACGTATTACCATATCACGTTATACGTTATATCGTAATGCTACATAACGTTATACGTTATGTCGTACTGCTACATAACGTTGTACGTTATATCGTAATGCTACATAACGTTATACGTTGTATCGTAATGATACATAACGTTATACGTTATATCGTAATGCTACATAACGTTATACGTAATATCGTGATGCTACATAACGTTATACGTTATATCGTAATGCTACATAACGTTATACGTTATATCGTATTGCTACATAACATTATACGTTATATCGTAATGCTACATAACATTATACGTTATATCGTACTGCTACGTAACGTTATACGTTATATCGTAATGCTACATAACGTTATACGTTGTATCGTAGTGCTACATAACGATATACGTTATATCGTAATGCTACATAACGTTATACGTTATATCGTAATGGTACATAACGTTATACGTTATAACGTATTACCATATAACGTTATACGTTATATCGTAATGCTACATAACGTTATACGTTATATCGTAATGCTACATAACGTTATACGTTATGTCGAACTGCTACATAACGTTATACGTTATATGGTAATGCTACATAACGTTATACGTTATAACGTATTACCATATAACGTTATACGTTACATCGTAATGCTACATAACGTTATACGTCATATCGTAATGCTACATAACGTTATACGTTATATCGTAATGCTACATAACGTTACACGCTATATCGTACTGCTACATAACGTTATACGTTATATCGTAATGCTACATAACGTTATACGTTACATCGTAATGCTACATAACGTTATACGTTGTATCGCAATGATACATAACGTTATACGTTATATCGTAATGCTACATAACGTTATACGTTATAACGTATTACCATATCACGTTATACGTTATATCGTAATGCTACATAACGTTATACGTTATATCGTAATGCTACATAAAGTTAAACGCTATATCGTAATGCTACATAACGTTATACGTTATGTCGTAATGCTACAAAACGTTATACGTTATAACGTAATACCATATAGCGTTATAGGTTATATCGCAATGCTACATAACGTTATACGTTATAACGAATTACCATATAACGTTATACGTTACATCGTAATGCTACATAACGTTATACGCTATATCGTAATGCTACACAACGTTATACGTTATAACGTATTACCATATAACGTTATACGTTATATCGTAATGCTACATAACGTTATACGTTATATCGTAATGCTACACAACGTTATACGTTATGTCGTACTGCTACATAACGTTGTACGTTATATCGTAATGCTACATAACGTTATACGTTGCATCGTAATGATACATAACGTTATACGTTATATCGTAATGCTACATAACGTTATACGTTATATCGTGATGCTACATAACGTTATACGTTATAACGTATTACCATATCACGTTATACGTTATATCGTAATGCTACATAACGTTATACGTTATATGGTAATGCTACATAACGTTATACGTTATAACGTATTACCATATAACGTTATTCATTACATAGTAATGCTACATAACGTTATACGTTATATCGTAATGCAACATAACGTTATACGTTATATCGTACTGCTACATAACGTAATACGATATAACGTAATGCTACATAACGTTATACGTTATGTCGTAATGCTACATAACGTTATACGTTATATCGTACTGCTACATAACGTTATACGTTATATCGTAATGCTACATAACATTATACGTTATATCGTAATGCTACATAACATTATACGTTATATCGTACTGCTACGTAACGTTATACGTTATATCGTAATGCTACATAACGTTATACGTTGTATCGTAATGCTACATAACGATATACGTTATATCTTAATGCTACATAACGTTATACGTTATATCGTAATGCTACATAACGTTATACGTTATATCGTACTGCTACATAACGTTATACGTTATATCGTAATGCTACATAACGTTATACGTTATATCGTAATGCTACATTACGTTATACGTTATAACGTATTACCATATCACGTTACACGTTATATCGTAATGCTACATAACGTTATACGTCATATCGTAATGCTACATAACGTTATACGTTATATCGTAATGCTACATAACGTTATACGCTATATCGTATTGCTACATAACGTTATACGTTATATCGTAATGCTACATAACGTTATACGTTGTATCGTAATGCTACAAAACGTTATACGTTATGTCGTAATGCTACATAACGTTATACGTTATATCGTAATGCTACATAACGTTATACGTTATAACGTATTACCATATCTCGTTATACGTTATATCGTAATACTACATAACGTTATACGTTATATCGTAATGCTACATAACGTTATACGTTATAACGTATTAACATATAACGTTTTACGTTATATCGTAATGCTACATAACGTTATACGTTATATCGTAATGCTACATAACGTTATACGTTATGTCGAACTGCTACATAACGTTATACGTTATATGGTAATGCTACATAACGTTATACGTTATAACGTATTACCATATATCGTTATACGTTATATCGTAATGCTACAAAACGTTATACGTTATAACGTATCACCATATAACGTTATACGTTACATCGTAACGCTACATAACGTTATACGTCATATCGTAATGCTACATAACGTTATACGTTATGTCGTAATGCTACATAACGTTATACGTTACATCGTAATGCTACATAACGTTATACGTTATAACGTATTACCATATCTCGTTATACGTTATATCGTAATACTACATAACGTTATACGTTATATCGTAATGCTACATAACGTTATACGTTATAACGTATTAACATATAACGTTATACGTTATATCGTAATGCTACATAACGTTATACGTTATATCGTAATGCTACATAACGTTATACGTTATGTCGAATTGCTACATAACGTTATACGTTATGTGGTAATGCTACATAACGTTATACGTTATAACGTATTACCATATATCGTTATACGTTATATCGTAATGCTACATAACGTTATACGTTATAACGTATTACCATATAACGTTATACGTTACATCGTAAAGCTACATAACGTTATACGTCATATCGTAATGCTACATAACGTTATACGTTACATCGTAATGCTACATAACGTTATACGCTATATCGTACTGCTACGTAACGTTATACGTTATATCGTAATGCTACATAACGTTATACGTTGTATCGTAATGCTACATAACGATATACGTTATATCGTAGTGCTACATAACGTTATACGTTGTATCGTAATGCTACATAACGTTATACGTTATATCGTACTGCTACATAACGTTATACGTTATATCGTAATGCTACATAACGTTATACGTTGTATCGCAATGATACATAACGTTATACGTTATATCGTAATGCTACATAACGTTATACGTTATAACGTATTACCATATCACGTTATACGTTATATCGTAATGCTACATAACGTTATACGTTATAACGTATTACCATATCACGTTATACGTTATATCGTAATGCTACATAAAGTTAAACGCTATATCGTAATGCTACATAACGTTATACGTTATATCGTAATGCTACATAACGTTATACGTTATGTCGTACTGCTACATAACGTTGTACGTTATATCGTAATGCTACATAACGTTATACGTTGTATCGTAATGATACATAACGTTATACGTTATATCGTAATGCTACATAACGTTATACGTAATATCGTGATGCTACATAACGTTATACGTTATATCGTAATGCTACATAACGTTATACGTTATATCGTATTGCTACATAACATTATACGTTATATCGTAATGCTACATAACATTATACGTTATATCGTACTGCTACGTAACGTTATACGTTATATCGTAATGCTACATAACGTTATACGTTGTATCGTAATGCTACATAACGATATACGTTATATCGTAATGCTACATAACGTTATACGTTATAACGTATTACCATATCACGTTATACGTTATATCGTAATGCTACATAACGTTATACGTTATGTCGTACTGCTACATAACGTTGTACGTTATATCGTAATGCTACATAACGTTATACGTTGTATCGTAATGATACATAACGTTATACGTTATATCGTAATGCTACATAACGTTATACGTAATATCGTGATGCTACATAACGTTATACGTTATATCGTAATGCTACATAACGTTATACGTTATATCGTATTGCTACATAACATTATACGTTATATCGTAATGCTACATAACATTATACGTTATATCGTACTGCTACGTAACGTTATACGTTATATCGTAATGCTACATAACGTTATACGTTGTATCGTAGTGCTACATAACGATATACGTTATATCGTAATGCTACATAACGTTATACGTTATATCGTAATGCTACATAACGTTATACGTTATATCGTACTGCTACATAACGTTATACGTTATATCGTAATGCTACATAACGTTATACGTTGTATCGCAATGATACATAACGTTATACGTTATATCGTAATGCTATATAAAGTTATACGTTATAACGTATTACCATATCACGTTATACGTTATATCGTAATGCTACATAACGTTATACGTCATATCGTAATGCTACATAACGTTATACGTTATATCGTAATGCTACATAACGTTATACGCTATATCGTACTGCTACATAACGTTATACGTTATATCGTAATGCTACATAACGTTATACGTTGTATCGTAATGCTACATAACGTTATACGTTATGTCGTAATGCTACATAACGTTATACGTTACATCGTAATGCTACATAACGTTATACGTTATAACGTATTACCATATCTCGTTATACGTTATATCGTAATACTACATAACGTTATACGTTATATCGTAATGCTACATAACGTTATACGTTATAACGTATTAACATATAACGTTATACGTTATATCGTAATGCTACATAACGTTATACGTTATATCGTAATGCTACATAACGTTATACGTTATGTCGATCTGCTACATAACGTTATACGTTATATGGTAATGCTACATAACGTTATACGTTATAACGTATTACCATATATCGTTATACGTTATATCGTAATGCTACATAACGTTATACGTTATAACGTATTACCATATAACGTTATACGTTACATCGTAAAGCTACATAACGTTATACGTCATATCGTAATGCTACATAACGTTATACGTCATATCGTAATACTACATAACGTTATACGTTATATCGTAATGCTACATAACGTTATACGCTATACCGTACTGCTACATAACGTTATACGTTATATCGTAATGCTACATAACGTTATACGTTGTATCGTAATGCTACATAACGTTATACGTTATGTCGTAATGCTACATAACCTTATACGTTACATCGTAATGCTACATAACGTTATACGTTATAACGTATTACCACATCTCGTTATACGTTATATCGTTATACTACATAACGTTATACGTTATATCGTAATGCTACATAACGTTATACGTTATAACGTATTAACATATAACGTTATACGTTATAACGTATTAACATATAACGTTATACGTTATATCGTAATGCTACATAACGTTATACGTTATATCGTAATGCTACATAACGTTATACGTTATATGGTAATGCTACATAACGTTATACGTTATAACGTATTACCATATATCGTTATACGTTATATCGTAATGCTACATAACGTTATACGTTATTACGTATTACCATATAACGTTATACGTTACATCGTAAAGCTACATAACGTTATACGTCATATCGTAATGCTACATAACGTTATACGTTACATCGTAATGCTACATAACGTTATACGCCATATCGTACTGCTACGTAACGTTATACGTTATATCGTAATGCTACATAACGTTATACGTTGTATCGTAATGCTACATAACGATATACGTTATATCGTAGTGCTACATAACGTTATACGATATATCGTAATGCTACATAACGTTATACGTTATATCGTACTGCTACATAACGTTATACGTTATATCGTAATGCTACATAACGTTATACGTTGTATCGCAATGATACATAACGTTATACGTTATATCGTAATGCTACATAACGTTATACGCTATAACGTATTACCATATCACGTTATACGTTATATCGTAATGCTACATAAAGTTAAACGCTATATCGTAATGCTACATAACGTTATACGTTATGTCGTAATGCTACAAAACGTTATACGTTATATCGTAATGCTACATAACGTTATACGTTATATCGTAATGCTACATAACGTTATACGTTATGTCGTACTGCTACATAACGTTGTACGTTATATCGTAATGCTACATAACGTTATACGTTGCATCGTAATGATACATAACGTTATACGTTATATCGTAATGCTACATAACGTTATACGTAATATCGTGATGCTACATATCGTTATACGTTATATCGTAATGCTGCATAACGTTATACGTTATATCGTAATGTTACATAACATTATACGTTATATCGTAATGCTACATAACATTATACGTTTTATCGTACTGCTACGTAACGTTATACGTTATATCGTAATGCTACATAACGTTATACGTTGTATCGTAATGCTACATAACGATATACGTTATATCGTAATGCTACATAACGTTATACGTTATATCGTAATGCTACATAACGTTATACGTTATATCGTACTGCTACATAACGTTATACGTTATATCGTAATGCTACATAACGTTATACGTTGTATCGCAATGATACATAACGTTATACGTTATATCGTAATGCTACATAACGTTATACGTTATAACGCATTACCATATCACGTTATACGTTATATCGTAATGCTACATAACGTTATACGTCATATCGTAATGCTACATAACGTTATACGTTATATCGCAATGCTACATAACGTTATACGCTATATCGTACTGCTACATAACGTTATACGTTATATCGTAATGCTACATAACGTTATACGTTGTATCGTAATGCTACATAACGTTATACGTTATTTCGTAATGCTACATAACGTTATACGTTTCATCGTAATGCTACATAACGTTATACGTTATAACGTATTACCATATCTCGTTATACGTTATATCGTAATACTACATAACGTTATACGTTATATCGTAATGCTACATAACGTTATACGTTATAACGTATTAACATATAACGTTATACGTTATAACGTATTAACATATAACGTTATACGTTATATCGTAATGCTACATAACGTTATACGTTATATCGTAATGCTACATAACGTTATAAGTTATGTCGAACTGCTACATAACGTTATACGTTATATGGTAATGCTACATAACGTTATACGTTATAACGTATTACCATATATCGTTATACGTTATATCGTAATGCTACATAACGTTATACGTTATAACGTATTACCATATAACGTTATACGTTACATCGTAAAGCTACATAACGTTATACGTCATATCGTAATGCTACATAACGTTATACGTTACATCGTAATGCTACATAACGTTATACGCTATATCGTACTGCTACGTAACGTTATACGTTATATCGTAATGCTACATAACGTTATACGTTGTATCGTATTGCTACATAACGATATACGTTATATCGTAGTGCTACATAACGTTATACGTTATATCGTAATGCTACATAACGTTATACGTTATATCGTACTGCTACATAACGTTATACGTTATATCGTAATGCTACATAACGTTATACGTTGTATCGCAATGATACATAACGTTATACGTTATATCGTAATGCTACATAACGTTATACGTTATAACGTATTACCATATCACGTTATACGTTATATCGTAATGCTACATAAAGTTAAACGCTATATCGTAATGCTACATAACGTTATACGTTATGTCGTAATGCTACAAAACGTTATACGTTATATCGTAATGCTACATAACGTTATACGTTATATCGTAATGCTACATAACGTTATACGTTATGTCGTACTGCTACATAACGATGTACGTTATATCGTAATGCTACATAACGTTATACGTTGTATCGTAATGATACATAACGTTATACGTTATATCGTAATGCTACATAACGTTATACGTAATATCGTGATGCTACATAACGTTATACGTTATAACGTATTACCATATCACGTTATACGTTATATCGTAATGCTACATAACGTTATACATTATATCGTAATGCTACATAACGTTATACGTTATATCGTACTGCTACATAACGTTATACGTTACATCGTAATGCTACATAACGTTATACGTTGTATCGCAATGATACATAACGTTATACGTTATATCGTAATGCTATATAACGTTATACGTTATATCGTAATGCTACATAAAGTTATACGTTATGTCGTAATGCTACAAAACGTTATACGTTATAACGTAATACCATATAACGTTATACGTTATATCGTGATGCTACATAACGTTATACATTATAACGTATTACCATATCACGTTATACGTTATATCGTAATGCTACATAACGTTATACGTTATATCGTAATGCTACATAACGTTATACGTTATATCGTACTGCTACATAACGTAATACGTTATATCGTAATGCTACATAACGTTATACGTTGTATCGCAATGATACATAACGTTATACGTTATATCGTAATGCTACATAACGTTATACGTTATATCGTAATGCTACATAACGTTATACGTTATGTCGAACTGCTACATAACGTTATACGTTATATGGTAATGCTACATAACGTTATACGTTATAACGTATTAAAATATATAGTTATACGTTATATCGAAATGCTACATAACGTTATACGTTATGACGTATTACCATATAACGTTATACGTTACATCGTAACGCCACATAACGTTATACGTCATATCGTAATGCTACATAACGTTATACGTTATATCGTAATGCTACATAACGTTATACGCTATATCGTACTGCTACGTAACGTTATGCGTTATAACGTATTACCATATAACGTTATACGTTATATCGTAATGCTACATAACGTTATACGTTATATCGTAATGCTACATAACGTTATACGTTGTATCGTATTGCCACATAACGATATACGTTATATCGTAATGCTACATAACGTTATACGTTATATCGTAATGCTACATAACGTTATACGTTATAACGTATTACCATATCTCGTTATACGTTATATTGTAATACTACATAACGTTATACGTTATATCGTAATGCTACATAACGTTATACGTTATAACGTATTACCATATGACGTTATACGTTATATCGTAATGCTACATAACGTTATACGTTATATCGTAATGCTACATAACGTTATACGTTATGTCGAACTGCTACATAACGTTATACGTTATATGGTAATGCTACATAACGTTATACGTTATAACGTATTAAAATATATAGTTATACGTTATATCGTAATGTTACATAACGTTATACGTTATGACGTATTACCATATAACGTTATACGTTACATCGTAACGCCACATAACGTTATACGTCATATCGTAATGCTACATAACGTTATACGTTATATCGTAATGCTACATAACGTTATACGCAATATCGTACTGCTACGTAACGTTATGCGTTATAACGTATTACCATATAACGTTATACGTTATATCGTAATGCTACATAACGTTATACGTTATATCGTAATGCTACATAACGTTATACGTTGTATCGTATTGCCACATAACGATATACGTTATATCGTAATGCTACATAACGTTATACGTTATATCGTAATGCTACATAACGTTAACCGTTATAACGTATTACCATATCTCGTTATACGTTATATTGTAATACTACATAACGTTATACGTTATATCGTAATGCTACATAACGTTATACGTTATAACGTATTACCATATAACGTTATACGTTATATCGTAATGCTACATAACGTTATACGTTATATCGTAATGCTACATAACGTTATACGTTATGTCGAACTGCTACATAACGTTATACGTTATATGGTAATGCTACATAACGTTATACGTTATAACGTATTAAAATATAGAGTTATACGTTATATCGTAATGCTACATAACGTTATACGTTATAACGTATTACCATATAACGTTATACGTTACATCGTAACGCCACAGAACGTTATACGTCATATCGTAATGCTACATAACGTTATACCTTATATCGTAATGCTACATAACGTTATACGCTATATCGTACTGCTACGTAACGTTATACATTATATCGTAATGCTACATAACGTTATACGTTGTATCGTAATGCTACATAACGATATACGTTATATCGTAATGCAACATAACGTTATACGTTATATCGTAATGCTACGTAACGTTATACGTTATATCGTACTGCTACATAACGTTATACGTTATATCGTAACGCTACATAACGTTATACGTTGTATCGCAATGATACCTAACGTTATACGTTATATCGTAATGCTACATAACGTTATACGTTATAACGTATTACCATATCACGTTATACGTTATATCGTAATGCTACATAACGTTATACGTTATATCGTAATGCTACATAAAGTTAAACGCTATATCGTAATGCTACATAACGTTATACGTTATGTCGTAATGCTACAAAACGTTATACGTTATAACGTAATACCATATAACGTTATACGTTATATCGCAATGCTACATAACGTTATACGTTATATCGTAATGCTACATAACGTTATACGTTATGTCGTACTGCTACATAACGTTATACGTTATAACGTAATACTACATAACGTTATACGTTATATTGTAATGCTACATAACGTTATACGTTATATCGTAATGCTACATAACGTTATACGTTATATCGTAATGCTACATAACGTTATACGTTATATTGTAATGCTACATAACGTTATACGTTATAACGTAATACTATATAACGTTATACGTCATATCTTAATGCTACATAACGTTATACGTTATAACGTATTACCATATAACGTTATACGTTACATCGTAATGCTACATAACGTTATACGCTATATCGTAATGCTACACAACGTTATACGTTATAACGTATTACCATATAACGTTATACGTTATATCGTAATGCTACATAACGTTATACGTTATATCGTACTGCTACATAACGTTATACGTTATATCGTAATGCTACATAACGTTATACGTTATATCGTAATGCTACATAACGTTATACGTTATATTGTAATGCTACATAACGTTATACGTTATAACGTAATACTACATAACGTTATACGTTATATCGTAAGGCTACATAACGTTATACGTTATATAGTAATGCTACATAACGTTATACGTTACATCGTAATGCTACATAACGTTATACGTTATATCTTACTGCTACATAACGTTACACGTTATAACGTAATACTACATAACGTTATACGTTATAACGTAATACTACTTAAAGTTATACGTTATATCGTAATACTACATAACGTTATACGTTATATCGTAATGCTACATAACGTTATACGTTATAACGTATTAACATATAACGTTATACGTTATAACGTATTAACATATAACGTTATACGTTATATCGTAATGCTACATAACGTTATACGTTATATCGTAATGCTACATAACGTTATACGTTATGTCTAACTGCTACATAACGTTATACGTTATATGGTAATGCTACATAACGTTATACGTTATAACGTATTACCATATATCGTTATACGTTATATCGTAATGCTACATAACGTTATACGTTATAACGTATTACCATATAACGTTATACGTTACATCGTAAAGCTACATAACGTTATACGTCATATCGTAATGCTACATAACGTTATACGTTACATCGTAATGCTACATAACGTTATGCGCTATATCGTACTGCTACGTAACGTTATACGTTATATCGTAATGCTACATAACGTTATACGTTGTATCGTAATGCTACATAACGATATACGTTATATCGTATTGCTACATAACGTTATACGTTATATCGTAATGCTACATAACGTTATACGTCATATCGTACTGCCACATAACGTTATACGTTATATCGTAATGCTACATAACGTTATACGTTGTATCGCAATGATACATAACGTTATACGTTATATCGTAATGCTACATAACGTTATACGTTATAACGTATTACCATATCACGTTATACGTTACATCGTAATGCTACATAAAGTTAAACGCTATATCGTAATGCTACATAACGTTATACGTTATGTCGTAATGCTACAAATCGTTATACGTTATATCGTAATGCTACATAACGTTATACGTTATATCGTAATGCTACATAACGTTATACGTTATGTCGTACTGCTACATAACGATGAACGTTATATCGTAATGCTACATAACGTTATACGTTGTATCGTAATGATACATAACGTTATACGTTATATCGTAATGCTACATAACGTTATACGTAATATCGTGATGCTACATAACGTTATACGTTATAACGTATTACCATATCACGTTATACGTTATATCGTAATGCTACATAACGTTATACGTTATATCGTAATGCCACATAACGTTATACGTTATATCGTACTGCTACATAACGTTATACGTTACATCGTAATGCTACATAACGTTATACGTTGTATCGCAATGATACATAACGTTATACGTTATATCGTAATGCTATATAACGTTATACGTTATATCGTAATGCTACATAAAGTTATACGTTATGTCGTAATGCTACAAAACGTTATACGTTATAACGTAATACCATATAACGTTATACGTTATATCGTGATGCTACATAACGTTATACGTTATAACGTATCACCATATCACGTTATACGTTATATCGTAATGCTACATAACGTTATACGTTATGTCGTAATGCTACAAAACGTTATACGTTATAACGTAATACCATATAACGTTATACGTTATATCGTGATGCTACATAACGTTATACGTTATAACGTATTACCATATCACGTTATACGTTATATCGTAATGCTACATAACGTTATACGTTATATCGTAATGCTACATAACGTTATACGTTATATCGTACTGCTACCTAACGTTATACGTTATATCGTAATGCTACATAAAGTTAAACGCTATATCGTAATGCTACATAACGTTATACGTTATATCGTAATGCTACATAACGTTATACGTTATGTCGTACTGCTACATAACGTTGTACGTTATATCGTAATGCTACATAACGTTATACGTTGTATCGTAATGATACATAACGTTATACGTCATATCGTAATGCTACATAACGTTATACGTTATGTCGTACTGCTACATAACGTTATACGTTATTACGTATTACCATATAACGTTATACGTTACATCGTAAAGCTACATAACGTTATACGTCATATCGTAATGCTACATAACGTTATACGTTACATCGTAATGCTACATAACGTTATACGCCATATCGTACTGCTACGTGACGTTATACGTTATATCGTAATGCTACATAACGTTATACGTTGTATCGTAATGCTACATAACGATATACGTTATATCGTAGTGCTACATAACGTTATACGATATATCGTAATGCTACATAACGTTATACGTTATATCGTACTGCTACATAACGTTATACGTTATATCGTAATGCTACATAACGTTATACGTTGTATCGCAATGATACATAACGTTATACGTTATATCGTAATGCTACATAACGTTATACGTTATAACGTATTACCATATCACGTTATACGTTATATCGTAATGCTACATAAAGTTAAACGCTATATCGTAATGCTACATAACGTTATACGTTATGTCGTAATGCTACAAAACGTTATACGTTATATCGTAATGCTACATAACGTTATACGTTATATCGTAATGCTACATAACGTTATACGTTATGTCGTACTGCTACATAACGTTGTACGTTATATCGTAATGCTACATAACGTTATACGTTGTATCGTAATGATACATAACGTTATACGTTATATCGTAATGCTACATAACGTTATACGTAATATCGTGATGCTACATAACGTTATACGTTATATCGTAATGCTACATAACGTTATACGTTATATCGTAATGTTACATAACATTATACGTTATATCGTAATGCTACATAACATTATACGTTATATCGTACTGCTACGTAACGTTATACGTTATATCGTAATGCTACATAACGTTATACGTTGTATCGTAATGCTACATAACGATATACGTTATATCGTAATGCTACATAACGTTATACGTTATATCGTAATGCTACATAACGTTATACGTTATATCGTACTGCTACATAACGTTATACGTTATATCGTAATGCTACATAACGTTATACGTTGTATCGCAATGATACATAACGTTATACGTTATATCGTAATGCTACATAACGTTATACGTTATAACGCATTACCATATCACGTTATACGTTATATCGTAATGCTACATAACGTTATACGTCATATCGTAATGCTACATAACGTTATACGTTATATCGCAATGCTATATAACGTTATACGCTATATCGTACTGCTACATAACGTTATACGTTATATCGTAATGCTACATAACGTTATACGTTGTATCGTAATGCTACATAACGTTATACGTTATTTCGTAATGCTACATAACGTTATACGTTACATCGTAATGCTACATAACGTTATACGTTATAACGTATTACCATATCTCGTTATACGTTATATCGTAATACTACATAAAGTTATACGTTATATCGTAATGCTACATAACGTTATACGTTATAACGTATTAACATATAACGTTATACGTTATAACGTATTAACATATAACGTTATACGTTATATCGTAATGCTACATAACGTTATACGTTATATCGTAATGCTACATAACGTTATACGTTATGTCGAACTGCTACATAACGTTATACGTTATATGGTAATGCTACATAACGTTATACGTTATAACGTATTACCATATATTGTTATACGTTATATCGTAATGCTACATAACGTTATACGTTATAACGTATTACCATATAACGTTATACGTTACATCGTAAAGCTACATAACGTTATACGTCATATCGTAATGCTACATAACGTTATACGTTACATCGTAATGCTACATAACGTTATACGCTATATCGTACTGCTACGTAACGTTATACGTTATATCGTAATGCTACATAACGTTATACGTTATATCGTACTGCTACATAACGTTATACGTTATATCGTAATGCTACATAACGTTATACGTTGTATCGCAATGATACATAACGTTATACGTTATATCGTAATGCTACATAACGTTATACGTTATAACGTATTACCATATCACGTTATACGTTATGTCGAACTGCTACATAACGTTATACGTTATATGGTAATGCTACATAACGTTATACGTTATGTCGTACTGCTACATAACGTTATACGTTACATCGTAATGCTACATAACGTTATACGTTGTATCGCAATGATACATAACGTTATACGTTATATCGTAATGCTACATAACGTTATACGTTATATCGTAATGCTACATAACGTTATACGTTATATCGTACTGCTACATAACGTTATACGTTATATCGTAATGCTACATAACGTTATACGTTGTATCGCAATGATACATAACGTTATACGTTATATCGTAATGCTACATAACGTTATACGTTATATCGTAATGCTACATAACGTTATACGTTATGTCGAACTGCTACATAACGTTATACGTTATATGGTAATGCTACATAACGTTATACGTTATAACGTATTAAAATATATAGTTATACGTTATATCGTAATGCTACATAACGTTATACGTTATGACGTATTACCATATAACGTTATACGTTACATCGTAACGCCACATAACGTTATACGTCATATCGTAATGCTACATAACGTTATACGTTATATCGTAATGCTACATAACGTTATACGCTATATCGTACTGCTACGTAACGTTATGCGTTATAACGTATTACCATATAACGTTATACGTTATATCGTAATGCTACATAACGTTATACGTTATATCGTAATGCTACATAACGTTATACGTTGTATCGTATTGCCACATAACGATATACGTTATATCGTAATGCTACATAACGTTATACGTTATATCGTAATGCTACATAACGTTATACGTTATAACGTATTACCATATCTCGTTATACGTTATATTGTAGTACTACATAACGTTATACGTTATATCGTAATGCTACATAACGTTATACGTTATAACGTATTACCATATAACGTTATACGTTATATCGTAATGCTACATAACGTTATACGTTATATCGTAATGCTACATAACGTTATACGTTATGTCGAACTGCTACATAACGTTATACGTTATATGGTAATGCTACATAACGTTATACGTTATAACGTATTAAAATATATAGTTATACGTTATATCGTAATGCTACATAACGTTATACGTTATGACGTATTACCATATAACGTTATACGTTACATCGTAACGCCACATAACGTTATACGTCATATCGTAATGCTACATAACGTTATACGTTATATCGTAATGCTACATAACGTTATACGCTATATCGTACTGCTACGTAACGTTATGCGTTATAACGTATTACCATATAACGTTATACGTTATATCGTAATGCTACATAACGTTATACGTTATATCGTAATGCTACATAACGTTATACGTTGTATCGTATTGCCACATAACGATATACGTTATATCGTAATGCTACATAACGTTATACGTTATATCGTAATGCTACATAACGTTATACGTTATAACGTATTACCATATCTCGTTATACGTTATATTGTAATACTACATAACGTTATACGTTATATCGTAATGCTACATAACGTTATACGTTATAACGTATTACCATATAACGTTATACGTTATATCGTAATGCTACATAACGTTATACGTTATATCGTAATGCTACATAACGTTATACGTTATGTCGAACTGCTACATAACGTTATACGTTATATGGTAATGCTACATAACGTTATACGTTATAACGTATTAAAATATAGAGTTTTACGTTATATCGTAATGCTACATAACGTTATACGTTATAACGTATTACCATATAATGTTATACGTTACATCGTAACGCCACATAACGTTATACGTCATATCGTAATGCTACATAACGTTATACCTTATATCGTAATGCTACATAACGTTATACGCTATATCGTACTGCTACGTAACGTTATACATTATATCGTAATGCTACATAACGTTATACGTTGTATCGTAATGCTACATAACGATATACGTTATATCGTAATGCAACATAACGTTATACGTTATATCGTAATGCTACGTAACGTTATACGTTATATCGTACTGCTACATAACGTTATACGTTATATCGTAATGCTACATAACGTTATACGTTGTATCGCAATGATACCTAACGTTATACGTTATATCGTAATGCTACATAACGTTATACGTTATATCGTACTGCTACATAACGTTATACGTTATGTCGTAATGCTACAAAACGTTATACGTTATAACGTAATACCATATAACGTTATACGTTATATCGCAATGCTACATAACGTTATACGTTATATCGTAATGCTACATAACGTTATACGTTATGTCGTACTGCTACATAACGTTATACGTTATAACGTAATACTACATAACGTTATACGTTATAACGTAATACTATATAACGTTATACGTCATATCTTAATGCTACATAACGTTATACGTTATATCGTAATGCTACATAACGTTATACGTTATAACGTATTAACATATAACGTTATACGTTATAACGTATTAACATATAACGTTATACGTTATATCGTAATGCTACATAACGTTATACGTTATATCGTAATGCTACATAACGTTATACGTTATGTCGAACTGCTACATAACGTTATACGTTATATGGTAATGCTACATAACGTTATACGTTATAACGTATTACCATATATCGTTATACGTTATATCGTAATGCTACATAACGTTATACGTTATAACGTATTACCATATAACGTTATACGTTACATCGTAAAGCTACATAACGTTATACGTCATATCGTAATGCTACATAACGTTATACGTTACATCGTAATGCTACATAACGTTATGCGCTATATCGTACTGCTACGTAACGTTATACGTTATATCGTAATGCTACATAACGTTATACGTTGTATCGTAATGCTACATAACGTTATACGTTATATCGTACTGCCACATAACGTTATACGTTATATCGTAATGCTACATAACGTTATACGTTGTATCGCAATGATACATAACGTTATACGTTATATCGTAATGCTACATAACGTTATACGTTATAACGTATTACCATATCACGTTATACGTTACATCGTAATGCTACATAAAGTTAAACGCTATATCGTAATGCTACATAACGTTATACGTTATGTCGTAATGCTACAAAACGTTATACGTTATATCGTAATGCTACATAACGTTATACGTTATATCGTAATGCTACATAACGTTATACGTTATGTCGTACTGCTTTATAACGATGAACGTTATATCGTAATGCTACATAACGTTATACGTTGTATCGTAATGATACATAACGTTATACGTTATATCGTAATGCTACATAACGTTATACGTAATATCGTGATGCTACATAACGTTATACGTTATAACGTATTACCATATCACGTTATACGTTATATCGTAATGCTACATAACGTTATACGTTATATCGTAATGCCACATAACGTTATACGTTATATCGTACTGCTACATAACGTTATACGTTACATCGTAATGCTACATAACGTTATACGTTGTATCGCAATGATACATAACGTTATACGTTATATCGTAATGCTATATAACGTTATACGTTATATCGTAATGCTACATAAAGTTATACGTTATGTCGTAATGCTACAAAACGTTATACGTTATAACGTAATACCATATAACGTTATACGTTATATCGTGATGCTACATAACGTTATACGTTATAACGTATTACCATATCACGTTATACGTTATATCGTAATGCTACATAACGTTATACGTTATATCGTAATGCTACATAACGTTATACGTTATATCGTACTGCTACCTAACGTTATACGTTATATCGTAATGCTACATAACGTTATACGTTGTATCGCAATGATACATAACGTTATACGTTATATCGTAATGCTACATAACGTTATACGTTATATCGTAATGCTACATAACGTTATACGTTATGTCGAACTGCTACATAACGTTATACGTTATATGGTAATGCTACATAACGTTATACGTTATAACGTATTAAAATATATAGTTATACGTTATATCGTAATGCTACATAACGTTATACGTTATATCGTATTACCATATAACGTTATACGTTACATCGTAACGCCACATAACGTTATACGTCATATCGTAATGCTACATAACGTTATACGTTATATCGTAATGCTACATAACGTTATACGCTATATCGTACTGCTACGTAACGTTATACGTTATAACGTATTACCATATAACGTCATACGTTATATCGTAATGCTACATAACGTTATACGTTATATCGTAATGCTACATAACGTTATACGTTGTATCGTATTGCCACATAACGATATACGTTATATCGTAATATTACATAACGTTATACGTTATATCGTAATGCTACATAACGTTATACGTGATAACGTATTACCATATCTCGTTATACGTTATATTGTAATACTACATAACGTTATACGTTATATCGTAATGCTACATAACGTTATACGTTATAACGTATTACCATATAACGTTATACGTTATATCGTAATGCTACATAACGTTATACGTTATATGGTAATGCTACATAACGTTATACGTTATAACGTATTAAAATATATAGTTATACGTTATATCGTAATGCTACATAACGTTATACGTTATAACGTAATACTACATAACGTTATACGTTATAACGTAATACTACATAACGTTATACGTTATATCGTAATGCTACATAACATTATACGTTATATCGGAATGCTACATAACATTATACGTTATATCGGAATGCTACATAACGTTATACGTTATATCGTAATGCTACATAACGTTATACGTTATATAGTAATGCTACATAACGTTATACGTTACATCGTAATGCTACATAACGTTATACGTTATATCTTACTGCTACATAACGTTACACGTTATAACGTAATACTACATAACGTTATACGTTATAACGTAATACTACTTAAAGTTATACGTTATATCGTAATGCTACTTAACGTTATACGTTATAACGTAATACTACATAACGTTATACGTTATAACGTAATACCATATAACGTTATACGTCATATCTTAATGCTACATAACGTTATACGTTATAACGTATTACCATATAACGTTATACGTTATATCGCAATGCTACATAACGTTATACGTTATATCGTAATGCTACATAACGTTATACGCTATATCGTAAAGCTACATAACGTTATACGTTATGTCGTAATGCTACAAAACGTTATAAGTTATAACGTATTACCATATAACGTTATACGTTATATCGCAATGCTACATAACGTTATACGCTATATCGTAATGCTACACAACGTTACACGTTATAACGTATTACCATATAACGTTATACGTTATATCGTAATGCTACATAACGTTATACGTTATAACGTATTACCATATCTCGTTATACGTTATATTGTAATACTACATAACGTTATACGTTATATCGTAATGCTACATAACGTTATACGTTATAACGTATTACCATATAACGTTATACGTTATATCGTAATGCTACATAACGTTATACGTTATATCGTAATGCTACATAACGTTATACGTTATGTCGAACTGCTACATAACGTTATACGTTATATGGTAATGCTACATAACGTTATACGTTATAACGTATTAAAATATATAGTTATACGTTATATCGTAATGCTACATAACGTTATACGTTATAACGTATTACCATATAACGTTATACGTTACATCGTAACGCCACATAACGTTATACGTCATATCGTAATGCTACATAACGTTATACGTTATATCGTAATGCTACATAACGTTATACGCTATATCGTACTGCTACGTAACGTTATACGTTATATCGTAATGCTACATAACGTTATACGTTATATCGTAATGCAACATAACGTTATACGTTATATCGTAATGCTACGTAACGTTATACGTTATATCGTACTGCTACATAACGTTATACGTTATATCGTAATGCTACATAACGTTATACGTTGTATCGCAATGATACATAACGTTATACGTTATATCGTAATGCTACATAACGTTATACGTTATAACGTATTACCATATCACGTTATACGTTATATCGTAATGCTACATAACGTTATACGTTATATCGTAATGCTACATAACGTTATACGTTGTATCGTATTGCCACATAACGATATACGTTATATCGTAATGCTACATAACGTTATACGTTATATCGCAATGCTACATAACGTTATACGTTATAACGTATTACCATATCTCGTTATACGTTATATTGTAGTACTACATAACGTTATACGTTATATCGTAATGCTACATAACGTTATGCGTTATAACGTATTACCACATAACGTTATACGTTATATCGTAATGCTACATAACGTTATACGTTATATCGTAATGCTACATAACGTTATACGTTATGTCGAACTGCTACATAACGTTATACGTTATATGGTAATGCTACATAACGTTATACGTTATAACGTATTAAAATATATAGTTATACGTTATATCGTAATGCTACATAACGTTATACGTTATAACGTATTACCATATAACGTTATACGTTACATCGTAACGCCACATAACGTTATACGTCATATCGTAATGCTACATAACGTTATACGTTATATCGTAATGCTACATAAAGTTATACGCTATATCGTACTGCTACGTAACGTTATACGCTATATCGTACTGCTACGTAACGTTATACGTTATATCGTAATGCTACATAACGTTATACGTTATAACGTATTACAATATAACGTTATACGTTATATCGTAATGCTACATAACGTTTTACGTTATAACGTATTACCATATCTCGTTATACGTTATATTGTAATACTACATAACGTTATACGTTATATCGTAATGCTACATAACGTTATACGTTATAACGTATTACCATATCACGTTATACGTTATATCGTAATGCTACATAACGTTATACGTTATATCGTAATGCTACATAAAGTTAAACGCTATATCGTAATGCTACATAACGTTATACGTTATATCGTAATGCTACATAACGTTATACGATATATCGTAATGCTACATAACGTTATACGTTGTATCGTGACGCTACATAACGTTATACGTTATATCGTAATGCTACATAACGTTATACGTTATAACGTAATGCTACATAACGTTATACGTTATATCGTAATGCTGCATAACGTTATACGTTATATCGTAATGCTACGTAACGTTATACGTTATATCGTACTGCTACATAACGTTATACGTTATATCGTAATGCTACATAACGTTATACGTTGTATCGCAATGATACATAACGTTATACGTTATATCGTAATGCTACATAACGTTATACGTTATAACGTATTACCATATCACGTTATACGTTATATCGTAATGCTACATAACGTTATACGTTATATCGTAATGCTACATAACGTTATACGTTGTATCGTATTGCCACATAACGATATACGTTATATCGTAATGCTACATAACGTTATACGTTATATCGCAATGCTACATAACGTTATACGTTATATCGTAATGCTACATAACGTTATACGTTGTATCGCAATGATACATAACGTTATACGTTATATCGTAATGCTACATAACGTTATACGTTATAACGTATTACCATATCACGTTATACGTTATATCGTAATGCTACATAACGTTATACGTTATATCGTAATGCTACATAACGTTATACGTTGTATCGTATTGCCACATAACGATATACGTTATATCGTAATGCTACATAACGTTATACGTTATATCGCAATGCTACATAACGTTATACGTTATAACGTATTACCATATCTCGTTATACGTTATATTGTAGTACTACATAACGTTATACGTTATATCGTAATGCTACATAACGTTATGCGTTG
The DNA here is from genome assembly GCA_936014575.1 of Bombus lapidarius. Taxonomy (NCBI): domain Eukaryota; kingdom Metazoa; phylum Arthropoda; class Insecta; order Hymenoptera; family Apidae; genus Bombus; species Bombus lapidarius. The sequence goes on along the minus strand of CAKXZU010000097.1, from coordinate 501,489 downwards.
TATCGTATTGCCACATAACGATATACGTTATATCGTAATGCTACATAACGTTATACGTTATATCGTACTGCTACATAACGTTATACGTTATATCGTAATGCTACATAACGTTATACGTTGTATCGCAATGATACATAACGTTATACGTTATATCGTAATGCTACATAACGTTATACGTTATAACGTATTACCATATCACGTTATACGTTATATCGTAATGCTACATAACGTTATACGTTATATCGTAATGCTACATAACGTTATACGTTGTATCGTATTGCCACATAACGATATACGTTATATCGTAATGCTACATAACGTTATACGTTATATCGCAATGCTACATAACGTTATACGTTATAACGTATTACCATATCTCGTTATACGTTATATTGTAGTACTACATAACGTTATACGTTATATCGTAATGCTACATAACGTTATGCGTTATAACGTATTACCACATAACGTTATACGTTATATCGTAATGCTACATAACGTTATACGTTATATCGTAATGCTACATAACGTTATACGTTATGTCGAACTGCTACATAACGTTATACGTTATATGGTAATGCTACATAACGTTATACGTTATAACGTATTAAAATATATAGTTATACGTTATATCGTAATGCTACATAACGTTATACGTTATAACGTATTACCATATAACGTTATACGTTACATCGTAACGCCACATAACGTTATACGTCATATCGTAATGCTACATAACGTTATACGTTATATCGTAATGCTACATAAAGTTATACGCTATATCGTACTGCTACGTAACGTTATACGCTATATCGTACTGCTACGTAACGTTATACGTTATATCGTAATGCTACATAACGTTATACGTTATAACGTATTACAATATAACGTTATACGTTATATCGTAATGCTACATAACGTTTTACGTTATAACGTATTACCATATCTCGTTATACGTTATATTGTAATACTACATAACGTTATACGTTATATCGTAATGCTACATAACGTTATACGTTATAACGTATTACCATATCACGTTATACGTTATATCGTAATGCTACATAACGTTATACGTTATATCGTAATGCTACATAAAGTTAAACGCTATATCGTAATGCTACATAACGTTATACGTTATGTCGTAATGCTACAAAACATTATACGTTATAACGTAATACCATATAACGTTATACGTTATATCGCAATGCTACATAACGTTATACGTTATATCGTAATGCTACATAACGTTATACGTTATGTCGTACTGCTACATAACGTTATACGTTATAACGTAATACTACATAACGTTATACGTTATAACGTAATACTATATAACGTTATATGTCATATCTTAATGCTACATAACGTTATACGTTATAACGTATTACCATATAACGTTATACGTTACATCGTAACGCCACATAACGTTATACGTCATATCGTAATGCTACATAACGTTATACGTTATATCGTAATGCTACATAACGTTATACGCTATATCGTACTGCTACGTAACGTTATACGTTATATCGTAATGCTACATAACGTTATACGTTATATCGTAATGCAACATAACGTTATACATTATATCGTAATGCTACGTAACGTTATACGTTATATCGTACTGCTACATAACGTTATACGTTACATCGTAATGCTACATAACGTTATACGCTATATCGTAATGCTACACAACGTTATACGTTATAACGTATTACCATATAACGTTATACGTTATATCGTAATGCTACATAACGTTATACGTTATATCGTACTGCTACATAACGTTATACGTTATATCGTAATGCTACATAACGTTATACGTTATATCGTAATGCTACATAACGTTATACGTTATAACGTAATACTACATAACGTTATACGTTATAACGTAATACTACATAACGTTATACGTTATATCGTAATGCTACATAACATTATACGTTATATCGTAATGCTACATAACATTATACGTTATATCGGAATGCTACATAACGTTATACGTTATATCGGAATGCTACATAACGTCATACGTTATATCTTAATGCTACATAACGTTATACGTTATATAGTAATGCTACATAACGTTATACGTTACATCGTAATGCTACATAACGTTATACGTTATATCTTACTGCTACATAACGTTACACGTTACAACGTAATACTACATAACGTTATACGTTATAACGTAATACTACTTAAAGTTATACGTTATATCGTAATACTACATAACGTTATACGTTATATCGTAATGCTACATAACGTTATACGTTATAACGTATTAACATATAACGTTATACGTTATATCGTAATGCTACATAACGTTATACGTTATATCGTAATGCTACATAACGTTATACGTTATGTCGAACTGCTACATAACGTTATACGTTATATGGTAATGCTGCATAACGTTATACGTTATAACGTATTACCATATATCGTTATACGTTATATCGTAATGCTACATAACGTTATACGTTATAACGTATTACCATATAACGTTATACGTTACATCGTAAAGCTACATAACGTTATACGTCATATCGTAATGCTACATAACGTTATACGTTACATCGTAATGCTACATAACGTTATACGCTATATCGTACTGCTACGTAACCTTATACGTTATATCGTAATGCTACATAACGTTATACGTTGTATCGTAATGCTACATAACGATATACGTTATATCGTAGTGCTACATAACGTTATACGTTATATCGTAATGCTACATAACGTTATACGTTATATCGTACTGCTACATAACGTTATACGTTATATCGTAATGCTACATAACGTTATACGTTGTATCGCAATGATACATAACGTTATACGTTATATCGTAATGCTACATAACGTTATACGTTATAACGTATTACCATATCACGTTATACGTTATATCGTAATGCTACATAAAGTTAAACGCTATATCGTAATGCTACAAAACGTTATACGTTATATCGTAATGCTACATAACGTCATACGTTATATCGTAATGCTACATAACGTTATACGTTATGTCGTACTGCTACATAACGATGTACGTTATATCGTAATGCTACATAACGTTATACGTTGTATCGTAATGATACATAACGTTATACGTTATATCGTAATGCTACATAACGTTATACGTAATATCGTGATGCTACATATCGTTATACGTTATAACGTATTACCATATCACGTTATACGTTATATCGTAATGCTACATAACGTTATACGTTACATCGTAATGCTACATAACGTTATACGTTATATCGTACTGTTACATAACGTTATACGTTACATCGTAATGCTACATAACGTTATACGTTGTATCGCAATGGTACATAACGTTATACGTCATATCGTAATGCTATATAACGTTATATGTTATATCGTAATGCTACATAAAGTTATACGTTATGTCGTAATGCTACAAAACGTTATACGTTATAACGTAATACCATATAACGTTATACGTTATATCGTGATGCTACATAACGTTATACGTTATAACGTATTACCATATCACATTATACGTTATATCGTAATGCTACATAACGTTATACGTTATATCGTAATGCTACATAACGTTATACGTTATATCGTACTGCTACCTAACGTTATACGTTATATCGTAATGCTACATAACGTTATACGTTATATCTTACTGCTACATAACGTTACACGTTATAACGTAATACTACATAACGTTATACGTTATAACGTAATACTACTTAAAGTTATACGTTATATCGTAATACTACATAACGTTATACGTTATATCGTAATGCTACATAACGTTATACGTTATAACGTATTAACATATAACGTTATACGTTATAACGTATTAACATATAACGTTATACGTTATAACGTATTACCATATAACGTTATACGTTACATCGTAACGCCACATAACGTTATACGTCATATCGTAATGCTACATAACGTTATACGTTATATCGTAATGCTACATAACGTTATACGCTATATCGTACTGCTACGTAACGTTATACGTTATAACGTATTACCATATAACGTTATACGTTATATCGTAATGCTACATAACGTTATACGTTATATCGTAATGCTACATAACGTTATACGTTGTATCGTATTGCCACATAACGATATACGTTATATCGTAATGCTACATAACGTTATACGTTATATCGTAATGCTACATAACGTTATACGTTATAACGTATTACCATATCTCGTTATACGTTATATTGTAATACTACATAACGTTATACGTTATATCGTAATGCTACATAACGTTATACGTTATAACGTATTACCATATAACGTTATACGTTATATCGTAATGCTACATAACGTTATACGTTATATCGTAATGCTACATAACGTTATACGTTATGTCGAACTGCTACATAACGTTATCCGTTATATGGTAATGCTACATAACGTTATACGTTATAACGTATTAAAATATATAGTTATACGTTATATCGTAATGCTACATAACGTTATACGTTATAACGTATTACCATATAACGTTATACGTTACATCGTAACGCCACATAACGTTATACGTCATATCGTAATGCTACATAACGTTATACGTTATATCGTAATGCTACATAACGTTATACGCTATATCGTACTGCTACGTAACGTTATACGTTATATCGTAATGCTACATAACGTTATACGTTGTATCGTAATGCTACATAACGATATACGTTATATCGTAATGCAACATAACGTTATACGTTATATCGTAATGCTACGTAACGTTATACGTTATATCGTACTGCTACATAACGTTATACGTTATATCGTAATGCTACATAACGTTATACGTTGTATCGCAATGATACATAACGTTATACGTTATATCGTAATGCTACATAACGTTATACGTTATAACGTATTACCATATCACGTTATACGTTATATCGTAATGCTACATAACGTTATACGTTATAACGTATTACCATATAACGTTATACGTTACATCGTAATGCTACATAACGTTATACGCCTTATCGTAATGCTACATAACGTTATACGATATATCGTAATGCTACATAACGTTATACGTTATAACGTAATACTACTTAACGTTATACGTCATATCGTAATGCTACATTACGTTATACGTTATATCGCACTGCTACATAACGTTATACGTTATATCGTACTGCTACATAACGTTATACGTTATATCGTAATGCAACATAACGTTGTACGTTATATCGTACTGCTACATAACGTTATACGATATATCGTAATGCTACATAACGTTATACGTTATGTCGTACTGCTACATAACATTATATGTTCTACGGTAATGCTACATAACGTTATACGTTATAACGTATTACTATATAACGTTATACATTACATCGTAATGCTACATAACGTTATCCGTTATATCGTAATGCTACATAACGTTATACGTTATATCGTAGAGCTACATAACGTTATACGTTATATCGTAATACTACATAACGTTATACGTTATAACGTAATACTATATAACGTTATACGTCATATCTTACTGCTACATAACGTTATACGTTATAACGTATTACCATATAACGTTATACGTTATATCGCAATGCTACATAACGTTATACGTTATATCGTAATGCTACATAACGTTATACGCTATATCGTAAAGCTACATAACGTTATACGTTATTTCGTAATGCTACATAACGTTATACGTTACATCGTAATGCTACATAACGTTATACGTTATATCTTACTGCTACATAACGTTATACGTTATATCGTAATGCTACATAACGTTATACGTTGTATCGTAATGCTACATAACGATATACGTTATATCGTAATGCAACATAACGTTATACGTTATATCGTAATGCTACGTAACGTTATACGTTATATCGTAATGCTACATAACGTTATACGTTGTATCGCAATGATACATAACGTTATACGTTATATCGTAATGCTACATAACGTTATACGTTATAACGTATTACCATATCACGTTATACGTTATATCGTAATGCTACATAACGTTATACGTTATAACGTATTACCATATAACGTTATACGTTACATCGTAATGCTACATAACGTTATACGCTATATCGTAATGCTACATAACATTATACGATATATCGTAATGCTACATAACGTTATACGTTATAACGTAATACTACTTAACGTTATACGTCATATCGTAATGCTACATTACGTTATACGTTATATCGTACTGCTACATAACGTTATACGTTATATCGTACTGCTACATAACGTTATACGTTATATCGTAATGCAACATAACGTTGTACGTTATATCGTACTGCTACATAACGTTATACGTTATGTCGTACTGCTACATAACATTATACGTTCTACGGTAATGCTACATAACGTTATACGTTATAACGTATTACTATATAACGTTATACATTACATCGTAATGCTACATAACGTTATCCGTTATATCGTAATGCTACATAACGTTATACGTTATATCGTAGAGCTACATAACGTTATACGTTATATCGTAATACTACATAACGTTATACGTTATAACGTAATACTATATAACGTTATACGTCATATCTTACTGCTACATAACGTTATACGTTATAACGTATTACCATATAACGTTATACGTTATATCGCAATGCTACATAACGTTATACGTTATATCGTAATGCTACATAACGTTATACGCTATATCGTAAAGCTACATAACGTTATACGTTATTTCGTAATGCTACATAACGTTATACGTTACATCGTAATGCTACATAACGTTATACGTTATATCTTACTGCTACATAACGTTATACGATATATCGTAATGCTACATAACGTTATACGTTATAACGTAATACTATTTAACGTTATACGTCATATCGTAATGCTACATTACGTTATACGTTATATCGTACTGCTACATAACGTTATACGTTATATCGTACTGCTACATAACGATATACGTTATATCGTAATGCAACATAACGTTATACGTTATATCGTACTGCTACATAACGTTATACGATATATCGTAATGCTACATAACGTTATACGTTATGTCGTACTGCTACATAACATTATACGTTCTACGGTAATGCTACATAACGTTATACGTTATAACGTATTACCATATAACGTTATACATTACATCGTAATGCTACATAACGTTATCCGTTATATCGTAATGCTACATAACGTTATACGTTATATCGTAGAGCTACATAACGTTATACGTTATATCGTAATGCTACATAACGTTATACGTTATAACGTATTACCATATCTCGTTATACGTTATATCGTAATACTACATAAAGTCACACGTTATATCGTAATGCTACATAACATTATACGTTGTATCGTAATGATACATAACCTTATACGTTATATCGTAATGCTACATAACGTTATACGTTATATCGTAATGCTACATAACGTATTACGTTATTTCGTAATGCTACATAACGTTATACGTTATATCGTAATGCTACATAACGTTATACGTTATAACGTATTACCATATCTCGTTTTACGTTATATCGTAATACTACATAACGTTACACGTTATATCGTAATGCTACATAACGTTATACGCTATATCGTAATGCTACATAACGTTATACGTTATGTCGTACTGCTACATAACATTATACGCTATATGGTAATGCTACATAACGTTATACGTTATAACGTATTACCACATAACGTTATACATTACATCGTAATGCTACATAACGTTATACGTTATATCGTAATGCTACATAACGTAATACGTTATATCGTAGAGCTACATGACGTTATACGTTATATCGTAATGCTACATATCGTTATACGTTGTATCGTAATGATACATAACGTTATACGTTATATCGTAATGCTACATAGCGTTATACGATATATCGTAATGCTACATAACGTTATATGTTATAACGTATTACCATATCACGTTATACGTTATATCGTTATGCTACATAACGTTCTACGTTATATCGTAATGCTACATAACGTTATACGCTATATCGTAATGCTACATAACGTTATATGTTATATCGTAATGCTACATAACGTTATAAGTTATATCGTAATGCTACATAACGTTATACGCTATATCGTAATGCTACATAACGTTATACGTTATAACGTAATACTACTTAACGTCATACGTCATATCGTAATGCTACATTACGTTATACGTTATATCGTACTGCTACATAACGTTATACGTTATATCGTACTGCTACATAACGTTATACGTTATATCGTAATGCAACATAACGTTATACGTTATATCGTACTGCTACATAACGTTATACGATATATCGTAATGCTACATAACGTTATACGTTATATCGTAATGCTACATAACGTTATACGTTATATCGTACTGCTACAGAACGTTATACGTTGTATCGTAATGCTACATAACGTTATACCTTATGTCGTAATGCTATATAACGTTATCCGTTATATCGTAATGCTACATAACGTTATACGTTATATCGTAGAGCTACATAACGTTATACGTTATATCGTAATACTACATAACGTTATACGTTATAACGTAATACTATATAACGTTATACGTCATATCTTACTGCTACATAACGTTATACGTTATAACGTATTACCATATAACGTTATACGTTATATCGCAATGCCACATAACGTTATACGTTATATCGTAATGCTACATAACGTTATACGCTATATCGTAAAGCTACATAACGTTATGCGTTATTTCGTAATGCTACATAACGTTATACGTTACATCGTAATGCTACATAACGTTGTACGTTATATCTTACTGCTACATAACGTTATACGATATATCGTAATGCTACATAACGTTATACGTTATAACGTAATACTATTTAACGTTATACGTCATATCGTAATGCTACATTACGTTATACGTTATATCGTACTGCTACATAACGTTATACGTTATATCGTACTGCTACATAACGATATACGTTATATCGTAATGCAACATAACGTTATACGTTATATCGTACTGCTACATAACGTTATACGATATATCGTAATGCTACATAACGTTATACGTTATGTCGTACTGCTACATAACATTATACGTTCTACGGTAATGCTACATAACGTTATACGTTATAACGTATTACCATATAACGTTATACATTACATCGTAATGCTACATAACGTTATCCGTTATATCGTAATGCTACATAACGTTATACGTTATATCGTAGAGCTACATAACGTTATACGTTATATCGTAATGCTACATAACGTTATACGTTATAACGTATTACCATATCTCGTTATACGTTATATCGTAATACTACATAACGTCACACGTTATATCGTAATGCTACATAACATTATACGTTGTATCGTAATGATACATAACCTTATACGTTATATCGTAATGCTACATAACGTTATACGTTATATCGTAATGCTACATAACGTATTACGTTATTTCGTAATGCTACATAACGTTATACGTTATATCGTAATGCTACATAACGTTATACGTTATAACGTATTACCATATCTCGTGTTACGTTATATCGTAATACTACATAACGTTACACGTTATATCGTAATGCTACATAACGTTATACGCTATATCGTAATGCTACATAACGTTATACGTTATGTCGTACTGCTACATAACATTATACGCTATATGGTAATGCTACATAACGTTATACGTTATAACGTATTACCACATAACGTTATACATTACATCGTAATGCTACATAACGTTATACGTTATATCGTAATGCTACATAACGTAATACGTTATATCGTAGAGCTACATGACGTTATACGTTATATCGTAATGCTACATATCGTTATACGTTGTATCGTAATGATACATAACGTTATACGTTATATCGTAATGCTACATAGCGTTATACGATATATCGTAATGCTACATAACGTTATATGTTATAACGTATTACGATATCACGTTATACGTTATATCGTTATGCTACATAACGTTATACGTTATATCGTAATGCTACATAACGTTATACGCTATATCTTAATGCTACATAACGTTATATGTTATATCGTAATGCTACATAACGTTATAAGTTATATCGTAATGCTACATAACGTTATACGCTATATCGTAATGCTACATAACGTTATACGTTATAACGTAATACTACTTAACGTTATACGTCATATCGTAATGCTACATTACGTTATACGTTATATCGTACTGCTACATAACGTTATACGTTATATCGTACTGCTACATAACGTTATACGTTATATCGTAATGCAACATAACGTTATACGTTATATCGTACTGCTACATAACGTTATACGATATATCGTAATGCTACATAACGTTATACGTTATATCGTAATGCTACATAACGTTATACGTTATATCGTACTGCTACAGAACGTTATACGTTGTATCGTAATGCTACATAACGTTATACCTTATGTCGTAATGCTATATAACATTATACGTTATATCGGAATGCTACATAACGTTATACGTTATATCGTAATGCTACATAACGTTATACGTTATATCGTAATGCAACATAACTTTATACGTTATATCGTACTGCTACATAACGTTATACGATATATCGCAATGCTACATAACGTTATACGTTATAACGTAATACTACTTAACGTTATACGTTATATCGTAATGCTACATAACGTTATACGTTATATCGTAATGCTACATAACGTTATACGTTATAACGTATTACCATATAACGTTATACGTTATATCGCAATGCTACATAACGTTTTACGTTATATCGTACTGCTACATAACGTTATACGTTACATCGTAATGCTACATAACGTTATACGCTATATCGTAATGCTACACAACGTTATACGTTATAACGTATTACCATATAACCTTATACGTTATATCGTAATGCTACATAACGTTATACGTTATATCGTAATGCTACATAACGTTATACGTTATGTCGTACTGCTACATAACGTTGTACGTTATATCGTAATGCTACATAGCGTTATACGTTGTATCATAATGATACATAACGTTATACGTTATATCGTAATGCTACATAACGTTATACGTTATAACGTATTACCATATCACGTTATACGTTATATCGTAACGCTACATAACGTTATACGTTATATCGTAATGCTACATAACGTTATACGTTATATCGTACTGCTACATAACGTTATACGTTATATGGTAATGCTACATAACGTTATACGTTATAGCGTAATGCTACATTACGTTATACGTTATATCGTAATGCTACATAACGTTGTACGTTATATCGTAATGCTACATAACGTTATACATTGTATCGTAATGATACATAACGTTATACGTTATTTCGTAATGCTACATAACGTTATACGTTATATCGTAATGCTACATAACGTTATACGTTATAACGTATTACCATATCTCGTTTTACGTTATATCGTAATACTACATAACGTTACACGTTATATCGTAATGCTACATAACGTTATACGCTATATCGTAATGCTACATAACGTTATACGTTATGTCGTACTGCTACATAACATTATACGCTATATGGTAATGCTACATAACGTTATACGTTATAACGTATTACCACATAACGTTATACATTACATCGTAATGCTACATAACGTTATACGTTATATCGTAATGCTACATAACGTAATACGTTATATCGTAGAGCTACATGACGTTATACGTTATATCGTAATGCTACATATCGTTATACGTTGTATCGTAATGATACATAACGTTATACGTTATATCGTAATGCTACATAGCGTTATACGATATATCGTAATGCTACATAACGTTATATGTTATAACGTATTACCATATCACGTTATACGTTATATCGTTATGCTACATAACGTTCTACGTTATATCGTAATGCTACATAACGTTATACGCTATATCGTAATGCTACATAACGTTATATGTTATATCGTAATGCTACATAACGTTATAAGTTATATCGTAATGCTACATAACGTTATACGCTATATCGTAATGCTACATAACGTTATACGTTATAACGTAATACTACTTAACGTCATACGTCATATCGTAATGCTACATTACGTTATACGTTATATCGTACTGCTACATAACGTTATACGTTATATCGTACTGCTACATAACGTTATACGTTATATCGTAATGCAACATAACGTTATACGTTATATCGTACTGCTACATAACGTTATACGATATATCGTAATGCTACATAACGTTATACGTTATATCGTAATGCTACATAACGTTATACGTTATATCGTACTGCTACAGAACGTTATACGTTGTATCGTAATGCTACATAACGTTATACCTTATGTCGTAATGCTATATAACGTTATCCGTTATATCGTAATGCTACATAACGTTATACGTTATATCGTAGAGCTACATAACGTTATACGTTATATCGTAATACTACATAACGTTATACGTTATAACGTAATACTATATAACGTTATACGTCATATCTTACTGCTACATAACGTTATACGTTATAACGTATTACCATATAACGTTATACGTTATATCGCAATGCCACATAACGTTATACGTTATATCGTAATGCTACATAACGTTATACGCTATATCGTAAAGCTACATAACGTTATGCGTTATTTCGTAATGCTACATAACGTTATACGTTACATCGTAATGCTACATAACGTTGTACGTTATATCTTACTGCTACATAACGTTATACGATATATCGTAATGCTACATAACGTTATACGTTATAACGTAATACTATTTAACGTTATACGTCATATCGTAATGCTACATTACGTTATACGTTATATCGTACTGCTACATAACGTTATACGTTATATCGTACTGCTACATAACGATATACGTTATATCGTAATGCAACATAACGTTATACGTTATATCGTACTGCTACATAACGTTATACGATATATCGTAATGCTACATAACGTTATACGTTATGTCGTACTGCTACATAACATTATACGTTCTACGGTAATGCTACATAACGTTATACGTTATAACGTATTACCATATAACGTTATACATTACATCGTAATGCTACATAACGTTATCCGTTATATCGTAATGCTACATAACGTTATACGTTATATCGTAGAGCTACATAACGTTATACGTTATATCGTAATGCTACATAACGTTATACGTTATAACGTATTACCATATCTCGTTATACGTTATATCGTAATACTACATAACGTCACACGTTATATCGTAATGCTACATAACATTATACGTTGTATCGTAATGATACATAACCTTATACGTTATATCGTAATGCTACATAACGTTATACGTTATATCGTAATGCTACATAACGTATTACGTTATTTCGTAATGCTACATAACGTTATACGTTATATCGTAATGCTACATAACGTTATACGTTATAACGTATTACCATATCTCGTGTTACGTTATATCGTAATACTACATAACGTTACACGTTATATCGTAATGCTACATAACGTTATACGCTATATCGTAATGCTACATAACGTTATACGTTATGTCGTACTGCTACATAACATTATACGCTATATGGTAATGCTACATAACGTTATACGTTATAACGTATTACCACATAACGTTATACATTACATCGTAATGCTACATAACGTTATACGTTATATCGTAATGCTACATAACGTAATACGTTATATCGTAGAGCTACATGACGTTATACGTTATATCGTAATGCTACATATCGTTATACGTTGTATCGTAATGATACATAACGTTATACGTTATATCGTAATGCTACATAGCGTTATACGATATATCGTAATGCTACATAACGTTATATGTTATAACGTATTACGATATCACGTTATACGTTATATCGTTATGCTACATAACGTTATACGTTATATCGTAATGCTACATAACGTTATACGCTATATCTTAATGCTACATAACGTTATATGTTATATCGTAATGCTACATAACGTTATAAGTTATATCGTAATGCTACATAACGTTATACGCTATATCGTAATGCTACATAACGATATACGTTATAACGTAATACTACTTAACGTTATACGTCATATCGTAATGCTACATTACGTTATACGTTATATCGTACTGCTACATAACGTTATACGTTATATCGTACTGCTACATAACGTTATACGTTATATCGTAATGCAACATAACGTTATACGTTATATCGTACTGCTACATAACGTTATACGATATATCGTAATGCTACATAACGTTATACGTTATATCGTAATGCTACATAACGTTATACGTTATATCGTACTGCTACAGAACGTTATACGTTGTATCGTAATGCTACATAACGTTATACCTTATGTCGTAATGCTATATAACATTATACGTTATATCGGAATGCTACATAACGTTATACGTTATATCGTAATGCTACATAACGTTATACGTTATATCGTAATGCAACATAACTTTATACGTTATATCGTACTGCTACATAACGTTATACGATATATCGCAATGCTACATAACGTTATACGTTATAACGTAATACTACTTAACGTTATACGTTATATCGTAATGCTACATAACGTTATACGTTATATCGTAATGCTACATAACGTTATACGTTATAACGTATTACCATATAACGTTATACGTTATATCGCAATGCTACATAACGTTTTACGTTATATCGTACTGCTACATAACGTTATACGTTACATCGTAATGCTACATAACGTTATACGCTATATCGTAATGCTACACAACGTTATACGTTATAACGTATTACCATATAACCTTATACGTTATATCGTAATGCTACATAACGTTATACGTTATATCGTAATGCTACATAACGTTATACGTTATGTCGTACTGCTACATAACGTTGTACGTTATATCGTAATGCTACATAGCGTTATACGTTGTATCATAATGATACATAACGTTATACGTTATATCGTAATGCTACATAACGTTATACGTTATAACGTATTACCATATCACGTTATACGTTATATCGTAACGCTACATAACGTTATACGTTATATCGTAATGCTACATAACGTTATACGTTATATCGTACTGCTACATAACGTTATACGTTATATGGTAATGCTACATAACGTTATACGTTATAGCGTAATGCTACATTACGTTATACGTTATATCGTAATGCTACATAACGTTGTACGTTATATCGTAATGCTACATAACGTTATACATTGTATCGTAATGATACATAACGTTATACGTTATATCGTAATGCTACATAACGTTATACGTTATATCGTAATGCTACATAACGTTATACGTTATAACGTATTACCATATCTCGTTATACGTTATATCGTAATACTACATAACGTTACACGTTATATCGTAATGCTACACAACGTTATACGCTATATCATAATGCTACATAACGTTATACGTTATGTCGTACTGCTACATAACATTATACGTTCTACGGTAATGCTACATAACGTTATACGTTATAACGTATTACCATATAACAATATACATTACATCGTAATGCTACATAACGTTATCCGTTATATCGTAATGCTACATAACGTTATACGTTATATCGTAGAGCTACATAACGTTATACGTTATATCGTAATGCTACATAACGTCATACGTTATAACGCATTACCATATCTCGTTATACGTTATATCGTAATACTACATAACGTTACACGTTATATCGTAATGCTACATAACATTATACGTTGTATCGTAATGATACATAACCTTATACGTTATATCGTAATGCTACATAACGTTATACGTTATATCGTAGTGCTACATAACGTATTACGTTATTTCGTAATGCTACATAACGTTATACGTTATATCGTAATGCTACATAACGTAATACGTTATAACGTAATGCTACATAACGTTATACGTTATATCGTAATGCTACATAACGTTATACGCTATATCGTAATGCTACACAACGTTATACGTTATAACGTATTACCATATAACGTTATACGTTATATCGTAATGCTACATAACGTTATACGCTATATTGTAATGCTACATAACGTTATACGTTATACCGTAATGCTACATAACGTTATACGCTATATCGTAATGCTACACAACGTTATACGTTATAACGTATTACCATATAACGTTATACGTTATATCGTAATGCTACATAACGTTATACGGTATATCGTAAAGCTACATAACGTTATACGTTATGTCGTACTGCTACACAACGTTGTACGTTATATCGTAATGCTACATAACGTTATACATTGTATCGTAATGATACATAACGTTATACGTTATATCGTAATGCTACATAACGTTATACGTTATATCGTAATGCTATATAACGTTATACGTTATATCATAATGCTACATAACGTTATACGTTATAACGTAATACTACATAACGTTATACGTTATAACGTAATACTACATAACGTTATACGTCATATCTTAATGCTACATAACGTTATACGTTATAACGTATTACCATATAACGTTATACGTTATATCGCAATGCTACATAACGTTATACGTTATATCGTAATGCTACATAACGTTATACGCTATATCGTAAAGCTACATAACGTTATACGTTATGTCGTAATGGTACATAACGTTATACGTTACATCGTAATGCTACATAACGTTATACGTTATATCTTACTGCTACATAACGTTATACGTTATAACGTAATACTACATAACGTTATACGTTATAACGTAATACTATATAACGTTATACGTCATATCTTAATGCTACATAACGTTATACGTTATTTCGTAATGCTACATAACGTTATACGTTACATCGTAATGCTACATAACGTTATACGTTATATCTTACTGCTACATAACGTTATACGATATATCGTAATGCTACATAACGTTATACGTTATAACGTAATACTACTTAACGTTATACGTCATATCGTAATGCTACATTACGTTATACGTTATATCGTACTGCTACATAACGTTATACGTTATATCGTACTGCTACATAACGTTATACGTTATATCGTAATGCAACATAACGTTATACGTTATATCGTACTGCTACATAACGTTATACGATATATCGTAATGCTACATAACGTTATACGTTATGTCGTACTGCTACATAACATTATACGTTCTACGGTAATGCTACATAACGTTATACGTTATAACGTATTACCATATAACGTTATACATTACATCGTAATGCTACATAACGTTATCCGTTATATCGTAATGCTACATAACGTTATACGTTATATCGTAGAGCTACATAACGTTATACGTTATATCGTAATACTACATAACGTTATACGTTATTACGTAATACTATATAACGTTATACGTCATATCTTACTGCTACATAACGTTATACGTTATAACGTATTACCATATAACGTTATACGTTATATCGCAATGCTACATAACGTTATACGTTACATCGTAATGCTACATAACGTTATACGTTATATCTTACTGCTACATAACGTTATACGATATATCGTAATGCTACATAACGTTATACGTTATAACGTAATACTACTTAACGTTATACGTCATATCGTAATGCTACATTACGTTATACGTTATATCGTACTGCTACATAACGTTATACGTTATATCGTACTGCTACATAACGATATACGTTATATCGTAATGCAACATAAC
Organism: Bombus lapidarius; assembly: GCA_936014575.1. Taxonomy (NCBI): domain Eukaryota; kingdom Metazoa; phylum Arthropoda; class Insecta; order Hymenoptera; family Apidae; genus Bombus; species Bombus lapidarius. The sequence continues at coordinate 483,830 of CAKXZU010000097.1, read as the reverse complement.
GTTATACGTTATATCGTACTGCTACATAACGTTATACGATATATCGTAATGCTACATAACGTTATACGTTATGTCGTACTGCTACATAACATTATACGTTCTACGGTAATGCTACATAACGTTATACGTTATAACGTATTACCATATAACGTTATACATTACATCGTAATGCTACATAACGTTATCCGTTATATCGTAATGCTACATAACGTTATACGTTATATCGTAGAGCTACATAACGTTATACGTTATATCGTAATGCTACATAACGTTATACGTTATAACGTATTACCATATCTCGTTATACGTTATATCGTAATACTACATAACGTCACACGTTATATCGTAATGCTACATAACATTATACGTTGTATCGTAATGATACATAACCTTATACGTTATATCGTAATGCTACATAACGTTATGCGTTATATCGTAATGCTACATAACGTATTACGTTATTTCGTAATGCTACATAACGTTATACGTTATATCGTAATGCTACATAACGTTATATGTCATAACGTATTACCATATCTCGTTTTACGTTATATCGTTATGCTACATAACGTTATACGTTATATCGTAATGCTACATAACGTTATACGCTATATCGTATTACCATATAACGTTATACATTACATCGTAATGCTACATAACGTTATCCGTTATATCGTAATGCTACATAACGTTATACGTTATATCGTAGAGCTACATAACGTTATACGCTATATGGTAATGCTACATAACCTTATACGTTATAACGTATTACCACATAACGTTATACATTACATCGTAATGCTACATAACGTTATACGTTATATCGTAATGCTACATAACGTAATACGTTATATCGTAGAGCTACATGACGTTATACGTTATATCGTAATGCTACATATCGTTATACGTTGTATCGTAATGATACATAACGTTATACGTTATATCGTAATGCTACATAGCGTTATACGATATATCGTAATGCTACATAACGTTATATGTTATAACGTATTACCATATCACGTTATACGTTATATCGTTATGCTACATAACGTTATACGTTATATCGTAATGCTACATAACGTTATACGCTATATCGTAATGCTACATAACGTTATATGTTATATCGTAATGCTACATAACGTTATAAGTTATATCGTAATGCTACATAACGTTATACGCTATATCGTAATGCTACATAACGTTATACGTTATAACGTAATACTACTTAACGTTATACGTCATATCGTAATGCTACATTACGTTATACGTTATATCGTACTGCTACATAACGTTATACGTTATATCGTACTGCTACAGAACGTTATACGTTGTATCGTAATGCTACATAACGTTATACCTTATGTCGTAATGCTTTATAACATTATACGTTATATCGGAATGCTACATAACGTTATACGTTATATCGTAATGCTACATAACGTTATACGTTATATAGTAATGCTACATAACGTTATACGTTACATCGTAATGCTACATAACGTTATACGTTATATCCTACTGCTACATAACGTTATACGATATATCGTAATGCTACATAACGTTATACGTTATAACGTAATACTACTTAAGGTTATACGTTATATCGTAATGCTACATAACGTTATACGTTATATCGTAATGCAACATAACGTTATACGTTATATCGTACTGCTACATAACGTTATACGATATATCGCAATGCTACATAACGTTATACGTTATAACGTAATACTACTTAACGTTATACGTTATATCGTAATGCTACATAACGTTATACGTTATATCGTAATGCTACATAACGTTATACGTTATAACGTATTACCATATAACGTTATACGTTATATCGCAATGCTACATAACGTTATACGTTATATCGTACTGCTACATAACGTTATACGTTACATCATAATGCTACATAACGTTATACGCTATATCGTAATGCTACACAACGTTATACGTTATAACGTATTACCATATAACCTTATACGTTATATCGTAATGCTACATAACGTTATACGTTATATCGTAATGCTACATAACGTTATACGTTATGTCGTACTGCTACATAACGTTATACGTTATATCGTAATGCTACATATCGTTATACGTTGTATCGTAATGATACATAACGTTATACGTTATATCGTAATGCTACATAGCGTTATACGATATATCGTAATGCTACATAACGTTATATGTTATAACGTATTACCATATCACGTTATACGTTATATCGTTATGCTACATAACGTTATACGTTATATCGTAATGCTACATAACGTTATACGCTATATCGTAATGCTACATAACGTTATATGTTATATCGTAATGCTACATAACGTTATAAGTTATATCGTAATGCTACATAACGTTATACGCTATATCGTAATGCTACATAACGTTATACGTTATAACGTAATACTACTTAACGTTATACGTCATATCGTAATGCTACATTACGTTATACGTTATATCGTACTGCTACATAACGTTATACGTTATATCGTACTGCTACAGAACGTTATACGTTGTATCGTAATGCTACGTAACGTTATACCTTATGTCGTAATGCTATATAACATTATACGTTATATCGGAATGCTACATAACGTTATACGTTGTATCGTAATGCTACATAACGTTATACGTTATATAGTAATGCTACATAACGTTATACGTTATATCCTACTGCTACATAACGTTATACGATATATCGTAATGCTACATAACGTTATACGTTATAACGTAATACTACTTAACGTTATACGTTATATCGTAATGCTACATAACGTTATACGTTATATCGTAATGCAACATAACGTTATACGTTATATCGTACTGCTACATAACGTTATACGATATATCGCAATGCTACATAACGTTATACGTTATAACGTAATACTACTTAACGTTATACGTTATATCGTAATGCTACATAACGTTATACGTTATATCGTAATGCTACATAACGTTATTCGTTATAACGTATTACCATATAACGTTATACGTTATATCGCAATGCTACATAACGTTATACGTTATATCGTACTGCTACATAACGTTATACGTTACATCGTAATGCTACATAACGTTATACGCTATATCGTAATGCTACACAACGTTATACGTTATAACGTATTACCATATAACCTTATACGTTATATCGTAATGCTACATAACGTTATACGTTATATCGTAATGCTACATAACGTTATACGTTATGTCGTACTGCTACATAACGTTGTACGTTATATCGTAATGCTACATAGCGTTATACGTTGTATCATAATGATACATAACGTTATACGTTATATCGTAATGCTACATAACGTTATACGTTATATCGTAATGCTACATAACGTTATACGTTATAACGTATTACCATATCACGTTATACGTTATATCGTAAAGCTACATAACGTTATACGTTATATCGTAATGCTACATAACGTTATACGTTATATCGTACTGCTACATAACGTTATACGTTATATGGTAATGCTACATAACGTTATACGTTATAGCGTAATGCTACATTACGTTATACGTTTTATCGTAATGCTACATAACGTTATACGTTATATCGTAATGCTACATATCGTTATACGTTATAACTTACTGCTACATAACGTTATACGTTATATTGTAATGCTACATAACGTTATACGTTATATCGTAATGCTACATAACGTTATACGTTATAACGTATTACCATATCTCGTTATACGTTATATCGTAATACTACATAACGTTACACGTTATATCGTAATGCTACACAACGTTATACGCTATATCATAATGCTACATAACGTTATACGTTATGTCGTACTGCTACATAACATTATACGTTCTACGGTAATGCTACATAACGTTATACGTTATAACGTATTACCATATAACAATATACATTACATCGTAATGCTACATAACGTTATCCGTTATATCGTAATGCTACATAACGTTATACGTTATATCGTAATGCTACATAACGTTATACGTTATATCGTAATGCTACATGACGTTATACGTTATAACGTATTACCATATCACGTTATACGTTATATCGTAATGCTACATAACGTTATACGTTATATCGTAATGCTACATAACGTTATACGTTATATCGTAATGCTACATAACGTTATACGCTATATCGTAAAGCTACATAACGTTATACGTTATGTCGTAATGGTACATAACGTTATACGTTACATCGTAATGCTACATAACGTTATACGTTATATCTTACTGCTACATAACGTTATACGTTATAACGTAATACTACATAACGTTATACGTTATAACGTAATACTATATAACGTTATACGTCATATCTTAATGCTACATAACGTTATACGTTATTTCGTAATGCTACATAACGTTATACGTTACATCGTAATGCTACATAACGTTATACGTTATATCTTACTGCTACATAACGTTATACGATATATCGTAATGCTACATAACGTTATACGTTATAACGTAATACTACTTAACGTTATACGTCATATCGTAATGCTACATTACGTTATACGTTATATCGTACTGCTACATAACGTTATACGTTATATCGTACTGCTACATAACGTTATACGTTATATCGTAATGCAACATAACGTTATACGTTATATCGTACTGCTACATAACGTTATACGATATATCGTAATGCTACATAACGTTATACGTTATGTCGTACTGCTACATAACATTATACGTTCTACGGTAATGCTACATAACGTTATACGTTATAACGTATTACCATATAACGTTATACATTACATCGTAATGCTACATAACGTTATCCGTTATATCGTAATGCTACATAACGTTATACGTTATATCGTAGAGCTACATAACGTTATACGTTATATCGTAATACTACATAACGTTATACGTTATAACGTAATACTATATAACGTTATACGTCATATCTTACTGCTACATAACGTTATACGTTATAACGTATTACCATATAACGTTATACGTTATATCGCAATGCTACATAACGTTATACGTTATATCGTAATGCTACATAACGTTATACGCTATGTCGTAAAGCTACATAACGTTATACGTTATTTCGTAATGCTACATAACGTTATACGTTACATCGTAATGCTACATAACGTTATACGTTATATCTTACTGCTACATAACGTTATACGATATATCGTAATGCTACATAACGTTATACGTTATAACGTAATACTACTTAACGTTATACGTCATATCGTAATGCTACATTACGTTATACGTTATATCGTACTGCTACATAACGTTATACGTTATATCGTACTGCTACATAACGATATACGTTATATCGTAATGCAACATAACGTTATACGTTATATCGTACTGCTACATAACGTTATACGATATATCGTAATGCTACATAACGTTATACGTTATGTCGTACTGCTACATAACATTATACGTTCTACGGTAATGCTACATAACGTTATACGTTATAACGTATTACCATATAACGTTATACATTACATCGTAATGCTACATAACGTTATCCGTTATATCGTAATGCTACATAACGTTATACGTTATATCGTAGAGCTACATAACGTTATACGTTATATCGTAATGCTACATAACGTTATACGTTATAACGTATTACCATATCTCGTTATACGTTATATCGTAATACTACATAACGTCACACGTTATATCGTAATGCTACATAACATTATACGTTGTATCGTAATGATACATAACCTTATACGTTATATCGTAATGCTACATAACGTTATGCGTTATATCGTAATGCTACATAACGTATTACGTTATTTCGTAATGCTACATAACGTTATACGTTATATCGTAATGCTACATAACGTTATACGTTATAACGTATTACCATATCTCGTTTTACGTTATATCGTAATACTACATAACGTTACACGTTACATCGTAATGCTACATAACGTTATACGTTATATCGTAATGCTACATAACGTAATACGTTATATCGTAGAGCTACATGACGTTATACGTTATATCGTAATGCTACATATCGTTATACGTTGTATCGTAATGATACATAACGTTATACGTTATATCGTAATGCTACATAGCGTTATACGATATATCGTAATGCTACATAACGTTATATGTTATAACGTATTACCATATCACGTTATACGTTATATCGTTATGCTACATAACGTTATACGTTATATCGTAATGCTACATAACGTTATACGCTATATCGTAATGCTACATAACGTTATATGTTATATCGTAATGCTACATATCGTTATAAGTTATATCGTAATGCTACATAACGTTATACGCTATATCGTAATGCTACATAACGTTATACGTTATAACGTAATACTACTTAACGTTATACGTCATATCGTAATGCTACATTACGTTATACGTTATATCGTACTGCTACATAACGTTATACGTTATATCGTACTGCTACAGAACGTTATACGTTGTATCGTAATGCTACATAACGTTATACCTTATGTCGTAATGCTATATAACATTATACGTTATATCGGAATGCTACATAACGTTATACGTTATATCGTAATGCTACATAACGTTATACGTTATATAGTAATGCTACATAACGTTATACGTTACATCGTAATGCTACATAACGTTATACGTTCTATCCTACTGCTACATAACGTTATACGATATATCGTAATGCTACATAACGTTATACGTTATAACGTAATACTAGTTAACGTTATACGTTATATCGTAATGCTACATAACGGTATACGTTATATCGTAATGCAACATAACGTTATACGTTATATCGTACTGCTACATAACGTTATACGATATATCTTACTGCTACATAACGTTATACGTTATAACGTAATACTACATAACGTTATACGTTATAACGTAATACTATATAACGTTATACGTCATATCTTAATGCTACATAACGTTATACGTTATTTCGTAATGCTACATAACGTTATACGTTACATCGTAATGCTACATAACGTTATACGTTATATCTTACTGCTACATAACGTTATACGATATATCGTAATGCTACATAACGTTATACGTTATAACGTAATACTACTTAACGTTATACGTCATATCGTAATGCTACATTACGTTATACGTTATATCGTACTGCTACATAACGTTATACGTTATATCGTACTGCTACATAACGTTATACGTTATATCGTAATGCAACATAACGTTATACGTTATATCGTACTGCTACATAACGTTATACGATATATCGTAATGCTACATAACGTTATACGTTATGTCGTACTGCTACATAACGTTATACGTTATATCGTAATGCTACATAACGTTATACGTTATAACGTATTACCATATCACGTTATACGTTATATCGTAATGCTACATAACGTTATACGTTATATCGTAATGCTACATAACGTTATACGTTATATCGTACTGCTACATAACGTTATACGTTATATGGTAATGCTACATAACGTTATACGTTATAGCGTAATGCTACATTACGTTATACGTTATATCGTAATGCTACATAACGTTATACGTTATATCGTAATGCTACATATCGTTATACGTTATAACTTACTGCTACATAACGTTATACGTTATATTGTAATGCTACATAACGTTATACGTTATATCATAATGCTACATAACGTTATACGTTATAACGTATTACCATATCTCGTTATACGTTATATCGTAATACTACATAACGTTACACGTTATATCGTAATGCTACACAACGTTATACGCTATATCATAATGCTACATAACGTTATACGTTATGTCGTACTGCTACATAACATTATACGTTCTACGGTAATGCTACATAACGTTATACGTTATAACGTATTACCATATAACAATATACATTACATCGTAATGCTACATAACGTTATCCGTTATATCGTAATGCTACATAACGTTATACGTTGTATCGTAATGATACATAACGTTATACGTTATATCGTAATGCTACATAGCGTTATACGATATATCGTAATGCTACATAACGTTATATGTTATAACGTATTACCATATCACGTTATACGTTATATCGTTATGCTACATAACGTTATACGTTATATCGTAATGCTACATAACGTTATACGCTATATCGTAATGCTACATAACGTTATATGTTATATCGTAATGCTACATATCGTTATAAGTTATATCGTAATGCTACATAACGTTATACGCTATATCGTAATGCTACATAACGTTATACGTTATAACGTAATACTACTTAACGTTATACGTCATATCGTAATGCTACATTACGTTATACGTTATATCGTACTGCTACATAACGTTATACGTTATATCGTACTGCTACAGAACGTTATACGTTGTATCGTAATGCTACATAACGTTATACCTTATGTCGTAATGCTATATAACATTATACGTTATATCGGAATGCTACATAACGTTATACGTTATATCGTAATGCTACATAACGTTATACGTTATATAGTAATGCTACATAACGTTATACGTTACATCGTAATGCTACATAACGTTATACGTTCTATCCTACTGCTACATAACGTTATACGATATATCGTAATGCTACATAACGTTATACGTTATAACGTAATACTAGTTAACGTTATACGTTATATCGTAATGCTACATAACGTTATACGTTATATCGTAATGCAACATAACGTTATACGTTATATCGTACTGCTACATAACGTTATACGATATATCTTACTGCTACATAACGTTATACGTTATAACGTAATACTACATAACGTTATACGTTATAACGTAATACTATATAACGTTATACGTCATATCTTAATGCTACATAACGTTATACGTTATTTCGTAATGCTACATAACGTTATACGTTACATCGTAATGCTACATAACGTTATACGTTATATCTTACTGCTACATAACGTTATACGATATATCGTAATGCTACATAACGTTATACGTTATAACGTAATACTACTTAACGTTATACGTCATATCGTAATGCTACATTACGTTATACGTTATATCGTACTGCTACATAACGTTATACGTTATATCGTACTGCTACATAACGTTATACGTTATATCGTAATGCAACATAACGTTATACGTTATATCGTACTGCTACATAACGTTATACGATATATCGTAATGCTACATAACGTTATACGTTATGTCGTACTGCTACATAACGTTATACGTTATATCGTAATGCTACATAACGTTATACGTTATAATGTATTACCATATCACGTTATACGTTATATCGTAATGCTACATAACGTTATACGTTATATCGTAATGCTACATAACGTTATACGTTATATCGTACTGCTACATAACGTTATACGTTATATGGTAATGCTACATGACGTTATACGTTATAGCGTAATGCTACATTACGTTATACGTTATATCGTAATGCTACATAACGTTATACGTTATATCGTAATGCTACATATCGTTATACGTTATAACTTACTGCTACATAACGTTATACGTTATATTGTAATGCTACATAACGTTATACGTTATATCATAATGCTACATAACGTTATACGTTATAACGTATTACCATATCTCGTTATACGTTATATCGTAATACTACATAACGTTACACGTTATATCGTAATGCTACACAACGTTATACGCTATATCATAATGCTACATAACGTTATACGTTCTGTCGTACTGCTACATAACATTATACGTTCTACGGTAATGCTACATAACGTTATACGTTATAACGTATTACCATATAACAATATACATTACATCGTAATGCTACATAACGTTATCCGTTATATCGTAATGCTACATAACGTTATACGTTATATCGTAGAGCTACATAACGTTATACGTTATATCGTAATGCTACATAACGTTATACGTTATAACGCATTACCATATCTCGTTATACGTTATATCGTAATACTACATAACGTTACACGTTATATCGTAATGCTACATAACATTATACGTTGTATCGTAATGATACATAACCTTATACGTTATATCGTAATGCTACATAACGTTATACGTTATATCGTAATGCTACATAACGTATTACGTTATTTCGTAATGCTACATAACGTTATACGTTATATCGTAATGCTACATAACGTTATACGTTATAACGTATTACCATATCTCGTTTTACGTTATATCGTAATACTACATAACGTTACACGTTATATCGTAATGCTACATAACGTTATACGCTATATCGTAATGCTACATAACGTTATACGTTATGTCGTACTGCTATATAACATTATACGCTATATGGTAATGCTACATAACGTTATACGTTATAACGTATTACCACATAACGTTATACATTACATCGTAATGCTACATAACGTTATACGTTATATCGTAATGCTACATAACGTAATACGTTATATCGTAGAGCTACATGACGTTATACGTTATATCGTAATGCAACATAACGTTATACGCTATATTGTAATGCTACATAACGTTATATGTTATGTCGTACTGTTACATAACATTATACGCTATATGGTAATGCTACATAACGTTATACGTTATAACGTATTACCACATAACGTTATACATTACATCGTAATGCTACATAACGTTATAGGTTATATCGTAATGCTACATAACGTAATACGTTATATCGTAGAGCTACATGACGTTATACGTTATATCGTAATGCAACATAACGGTATACGCTATATTGTAATGCTACATAACGTTATATGTTATGTCGTACTGTTACATAACGTTATACGTTATATGGTACTGCTACATAACGTTATACGTTATAACGTAATGCTACATAACGTTATACGCTATATGGTAATGCTACATACCGTTATACGTTATAACGTATTACCATATCATGTTATACGTTATATCGTAATGCTACATAACGTTATACGCTATATTGTAATGCTACATAACGTTATATGTTATGTCGTACTGTTACATAACGTTATACGTTATATGGTACTGCTACATAACGTTATACGTTATAACGTAATGCTACATAACGTTATACGTTATAACGTAATGCTACATAACGTTATACGTTATATCGTAATGCTACATAACGTGATACGTTATGTCGTACTGCTACATAACGTTATACGTTATATGGTAATGCTACATAACGTTATACGTTATATCGTAATACTACATAACGTTACACGTTATATCGTAATGCTACATAACGTTATACGCTATATCGTAATGCTACATATCGTTATACGTTATGTCGCACTGCTACATAACATTATACGTTATATGGTAATGCTACATAACGTTATACGTTATAACGTATTACCATATAACGTTATACATTACATCGTAATGCTACATAACGTTATACGTTATATCGTAATGCTACATAACGTTATACCTTATATCGTAGAGCTACATAACGTTATACGTTATATCGTAATGCTACATAACGTTATACGTTATAACGTATTACCATATCTCGTTATACGTTATATCGTAATACTACATAACGTTACACGTTATATCGTAATGCTAGATAACGTTATACGTTGTATCGTAATGATACATAACCTTATACGTTATATCGTAATGCTACATAACGTCATACGTTATATCGTAATGCTACATAACGTATTACGTTATTTCGTAATGTTACATAACGTTATACGTTATATCGTAATGCTACATAACGTTATACGTTACATCGTAATGCTACATAACGTTATACGTTATATCTTTCTGCTACATAACGTTATACGTTATATCGTAATGCTACATAACGTTATACGTTATAACGTATTACCATATCTCGTTTTACGTTATATCGTAATACTACATAACGTTACACGTTATATCGTAATGCTACATAACGTTATACGTTATAACGTATTACCATATCTCGTTTTACGTTATATCGTAATGCTACATAACGTATTACGTTATTTCGTAATGTTACATAACGTTATACGTTATATCGTAATGCTACATAACGTTATACGTTACATCGTAATGCTACATAACGTTATACGTTATATCTTTCTGCTACATAACGTTATACGTTATATCGTAATGCTACATAACGTTATACGTTATAACGTATTACCATATCTCGTTTTACGTTATATCGTAATACTACATAACGTTACACGTTATATCGTAATGCTACATAACGTTATACGCTATATCGTAATGCTACATAACGTTATACGTTATGTCGTACTGCTACATAACATTATACGCTATATGGTAATGGTACATAACGTTATACGTTATAACGTATTACCACATAACGTTATACGTTACATCGTAATGCTACATAACGTTATACGTTATATCGTAATGCTACATAACGTTATACGTTATATCGTAGAGCTACATATCGTTATTCGTTATATCGTAATGCTACATAACGTTATACGTTATATCGTTATGCTACATAACGTTATACGTTATATCGTAATGCTACATAACGTTATACGCTATATCGTAATGCTACATAACGTTATACGTTATATCGTAATGCTACATAACGTTATAAGTTATATCGTATTGCTACATAACGTTATACGCTATATCGTAATGCTACATAACGTTATACGTTATGTCGTACTGATACATAATGTTATACGTTATAACGTATTATCATATCACGTTATACGTTATATCGTAATGCTACATAACGTTATACGCTATTTTGTAATGCTACATAACGTTATATGTTATGTCGTACTGTTACATAACGTTATACGTTATATGGTAATGCTACAAAACGTTATCCGTTATAACGTAATGCTACATAATGTTATACGTTATATCGTAATGCTACATAACGTTATACGTTATATCGTAATGCTACATAACGTTATACGTTATACCGTAATGCTACATAACGTTGTACGTTATATCGTAATGCTACATAACGTTATACGTTACATCGTAATGCTACATAACGTTATACGCTATATCGTAATGCTACACAACGTTATACATTATAACGTATTACCATATAACGTTATACGTTATATCGTAATGCTACATAACGTTATACGTTATATCGTAATGCTACATAACGTTATACGTTATGTCGTACTGCTACTCAACGTTGTACGTTATATCGTAATGCTACATAGCGCTATACGTTGTATCGTAATGATACATAACGTTATACGTTATATCGTAATGCTACATAACGTTATACGTTATATCGTAATGCTACATAACGTTATACGTTATAACGTATTACCATATCACGTTATACGTTATATCGTAATGCGACATAACGTTATACGTTATATCGTAATGCTACATAACGTTATACGTTATATCGTACTGCTACATAACGTTATACGTTATATCGTAATGCTACATAACGATATACGTTATAGCGTACTGCTACATAACGTTATACGTTATATCGTAATGCAACATAACGTCATACGCTATTTTGTAATGCTACATAACGTTATACGTTATATCGTAATGCTACATAACGTTATACGCTATTTTGTAATGCTACATAACGTTATATGTTATGTGGTACTTTTACATAACGTTATACGTTATATGGTAATGCTACAAAACGTTATACGTTACAACGTAATGCTACATAACGTTATACGTTATATCGTAATGCTACATAACGTTATACGTTATAGCATACTGCTACATAACGTTATACGTTATATCGTAATGCTACATAACGTTATACGTTATATCGTAATGCTACATAACGTTATACGTTATATCGTAATGCTACATAACGTTATACGCTATTTTGTAATGCTACATAACGTTATATGTTATGTCGTACTGTTACATAACGTTATACGTTATATGGTAATGCTACACAACGTTATACGTTATATCGTAATGCTACATAACGTAATACATTATATCGTAATGCTACATAACGTTATACGTTATAACGTATTACCATATCACGTTATACGTTATATCGTAATGCTACATAACGTTATACGTTATATCGTAATGCTACATAACGTTATACGTTATATCGTACTGCTACATAACGTTATACGTTATATGGTAATGCTACATAACGTTATACGTTATAGCGTAATGCTACATTACGTTATACGTTATATCGTAATGCTACATAACGTTATACGTTATATCGTAATGCTACATATCGTTATACGTTATAACGTACTGCTACATAACGTTATACGTTATATCGTAATGCTACATAACGTAATACATTATATCGTAATGCTACATAACGTTATACGTTATAACGTATTACCATATCACGTTATACGTTATATCGTAATGCGACATAACGTTATACGTTATATCGTAATGCTACATAACGTTATACGTTATATCGTACTGCTACATAACGTTATACGTTATATCGTAATGCTACATAACGATATACGTTATAGCGTACTGCTACATAACGTTATACGTTATATCGTAATGCAACATAACGTCATACGCTATTTTGTAATGCTACATAACGTTATACGTTATATCGTAATGCTACATAACGTTATACGCTATTTTGTAATGCTACATAACGTTATATGTTATGTCGTACTTTTACATAACGTTATACGTTATATGGTAATGCTACAAAACGTTATACGTTATAACGTAATGCTACATAACGTTATACGTTATATCGTAATGCTACATAACGTTATACGTTATAGCATACTGCTACATAACGTTATACGTTATATCGTAATGCTACATAACGTTATACGTTATATCGTAATGCTACATAACGTTATACGCTATTTTGTAATGCTACATAACGTTATATGTTATGTCGTACTGTTACATAACGTTATACGTTATATGGTAATGCTACACAACGTTATACGTTATATCGTAATGCTACATAACGTAATACATTATATCGTAATGCTACATAACGTTATACGTTATAACGTATTACCATATCACGTTATACGTTATATCGTAATGCTACATAACGTTATACGTTATATCGTAATGCTACATAACGTTATACGTTATATCGTACTGCTACATAACGTTATACGTTATATGGTAATGCTACATAACGTTATACGTTATAGCGTAATGCTACATTACGTTATACGTTATATCGTAATGCTACATAACGTTATACGTTATATCGTAATGCTACATATCGTTATACGTTATAACGTACTGCTACATAACGTTATACGTTATATCGTAATGCTACATAACGTAATACATTATATCGTAATGCTACATAACGTTATACGTTATAACGTATTACCATATCACGTTATACGTTATATCGTAATGCTACATAACGTTATACGTTATATCGTAATGCTACATATCGTTATACGTTATAACGTACTGCTACATAACGTTATACGTTATAACGTACTGCTACATAACGTTATACGCTATATGGTAATGCTACATAACGTTATACGTTATGTCGTACTGCTACATAACATTATACGCTATATGGTAATGCTACATAACGTTATACGTTATAACGTATTTCCACATAACGTTATACATTACATCGTAATGCTACATAACGTTATACGTTATATCGTAATGCTACATAACGTAATACGTTATATCGTAGAGCTACATGACGTTATACGTTATATCGTAATGCTACATATCGTTATACGTTGTATCGTAATGATACATAACGTTATACGTTATATCGTAATGCTACATAGCGTTATACGATATATCGTAATGCTACATAACGTTATATGTTATAACGTATTACCATATCACGTTATACGTTATATCGTTATGCTACATAACGTGATACGTTATATCGTAATGCTACATAACGTTATACGTTATATCGTAATGCTACATAACGTATTACGTTATTTCGTAATGCTACATAACGTTATACGTTATATCGTAATGCTACATAACGTTATACGTTACATCGTAATGCTACATAACGTTATACGTTATATCTTTCTGCTACATAACGTTATACGTTATATCGTAATGCTACATAACGTTATACGTTATAACGTATTACCATATCTCGTTTTACGTTATATCGTAATACTACATAACGTTACACGTTATATCGTAATGCTACATAACGTTATACGCTATATCGTAATGCTACATAACGTTATACGTTATGTCGTACTGCTACATAACATTATACGCTATATGGTAATGGTACATAACGTTATACGTTGTATCGTAATGATACATAACGTTATACGTTATATCGTAATGCTACATAACGTTATACCTTATATCGTAATGCTACATAACATTATACGTTATATCGGAATGCAACATAACGTTATACGTTATATCGTAATGCTACATAACGTTATACGTCATATAGTAATGGTACATAACGTTATACGTTATATCGTAATGCTACATAACGTTATACGTTATAACGTATTACTACATAACGTTATACGTTATAACGTAATACTATATATAGTTATACGTCATATCATAATGCTACATAACGTTATACGTTATAACGTATTACCATATAACGTTATACGTTATATCGAAATGCTACATAACGTTATACGTTATAACGAATTACCATATAACGTTATACGTTACATCGTAATGCTACATAACGTTATACGCTATATCGTAATGCAACATAACGTCATACGCTATTTTGTAATGCTACATAACGTTATACGTTATATCGTAATGCTACATAACGTTATACGCTATTTTGTAATGCTACATAACGTTATATGTTATGTCGTACTTTTACATAACGTTATACGTTATATGGTAATGCTACAAAACGTTATACGTTATAACGTAATGCTACATAACGTTATACGTTATATCGTAATGCTACATAACGTTATACGTTATAGCATACTGCTACATAACGTTATACGTTATATCGTAATGCTACATAACGTTATACGTTATATCGTAATGCTACATAACGTTATACGTTATATCGTAATGCTACATAACGTTATACGCTATTTTGTAATGCTACATAACGTTATATGTTATGTCGTACTGTTACATAACGTTATACGTTATATGGTAATGCTACACAACGTTATACGTTATATCGTAATGCTACATAACGTAATACATTATATCGTAATGCTACATAACGTTATACGTTATAACGTATTACCATATCACGTTATACGTTATATCGTAATGCTACATAACGTTATACGTTATATCGTAATGCTACATAACGTTATACGTTATATCGTACTGCTACATAACGTTATACGTTATATGGTAATGCTACATAACGTTATACGTTATAGCGTAATGCTACATTACGTTATACGTTATATCGTAATGCTACATAACGTTATACGTTATATCGTAATGCTACATATCGTTATACGTTATAACGTACTGCTACATAACGTTATACGTTATATCGTAATGCTACATAACGTAATACATTATATCGTAATGCTACATAACGTTATACGTTATAACGTATTACCATATCACGTTATACGTTATATCGTAATGCTACATAACGTTATACGTTATAACGTATTACCATATCACGTTATACGTTATATCGTAATGCTACATAACGTTATACGTTATATCGTAATGCTACATAACGTTATACGTTATATCGTACTGCTACATAACGTTATACGTTATATGGTAATGCTACATAACGTTATACGTTATAGCGTAATGCTACATTACGTTATACGTTATATCGTAATGCTACATAACGTTATACGTTATATCGTAATGCTACATATCGTTATACGTTATAACGTACTGCTACATAACGTTATACGTTATAACGTACTGCTACATAACGTTATACGTTATATCGTAATGCTACATAACGTAATACATTATATCGTAATGCTACATAACGTTATACGTTATAACGTATTACCATATCACGTTATACGTTATATCGTAATGCTACATAACGTTATACGTTATAACGTATTACCATATCACGTTATACGTTATATCGTAATGCTACATAACGTTATACGTTATATCGTAATGCTACATAACGTTATACGTTATATCGTACTGCTACATAACGTTATACGTTATATGGTAATGCTACATAACGTTATACGTTATAGCGTAATGCTACATTACGTTATACGTTATATCGTAATGCTACATAACGTTATACGTTATATCGTAATGCTACATATCGTTATACGTTATAACGTACTGCTACATAACGTTATACGTTATAACGTACTGCTACATAACGTTATACGCTATATGGTAATGCTACATAACGTTATACGTTATGTCGTACTGCTACATAACATTATACGCTATATGGTAATGCTACATAACGTTATACGTTATAACGTATTACCACATAACGTTATACATTACATCGTAATGCTACATAACGTTATACGTTATATCGTAATGCTACATAACGTAATACGTTATATCGTAGAGCTACATGACGTTATACGTTATATCGTAATGCTACATATCGTTATACGTTGTATCGTAATGATACATAACGTTATACGTTATATCGTAATGCTACATAGCGTTATACGATATATCGTAATGCTACATAACGTTATATGTTATAACGTATTACCATATCACGTTATACGTTATATCGTTATGCTACATAACGTGATACGTTATATCGTAATGCTACATAACGTTATACGTTATATCGTAATGCTACATAACGTATTACGTTATTTCGTAATGCTACATAACGTTATACGTTATATCGTAATGCTACATAACGTTATACGTTACATCGTAATGCTACATAACGTTATACGTTATATCTTTCTGCTACATAACGTTATACGTTATATCGTAATGCTACATAACGTTATACGTTATATCGTAATGCTACATAACGTTATACGTTATAACGTATTACCATATCTCGTTTTACGTTATATCGTAATACTACATAACGTTACACGTTATATCGTAATGCTACATAACGTTATACGCTATATCGTAATGCTACATAACGATATACGTTATGTCGTACTGCTACATAACATTATACGCTATATGGTAATGGTACATAACGTTATACGTTGTATCGTAATGATACATAACGTTATACGTTATATCGTAATGCTACATAACGTTATACCTTATATCGTAATGCTACATAACATTATACGTTATATCGGAATGCAACATAACGTTATACGTTATATCGTAATGCTACATAGCGCTATACGTTGTATCGTAATGATACATAACGTTATACGTTATATCGTAATGCTACATAACGTTATACGTTATATCGTAATGCTACATAACGTTATACGTTATAACGTATTACCATATCACGTTATACGTTATATCGTAATGCGACATAACGTTATACGTTATATCGTAATGCTACATAACGTTATACGTTATATCGTACTGCTACATAACGTTATACGTTATATCGTAATGCTACATAACGATATACGTTATAGCGTACTGCTACATAACGTTATACGTTATATCGTAATGCAACATAACGTCATACGCTATTTTGTAATGCTACATAACGTTATACGTTATATCGTAATGCTACATAACGTTATACGCTATTTTGTAATGCTACATAACGTTATATGTTATGTCGTACTTTTACATAACGTTATACGTTATATGGTAATGCTACATAACGTTATACGTTATAGCATAATGCTACATAACGTTATACGTTATATCGTAATGCTACATAACGTTATACGTTATATCGTAATGCTACATAACGTTATACGTTATATCGTAATGCTACATAACGTTATACGCTATTTTGTAATGCTACATAACATTATATGTTATGTCGTACTGTTACATAACGTTATACGTTATATGGTAATGCTACACAACGTTATACGTTATATCGTAATGCTACATAACGTAATACATTATATCCTAATGCTACATAACGTTATACGTTATAACGTATTACCATATCACGTTATACGTTATATCGTAATGCTACATAACGTTATACGTTATATCGTAATGCTACATAACGTTATACGTTATATCGTACTGCTACATAACGTTATACGTTATATGGTAATGCTACATAACGTTATACGTTATAGCGTAATGCTACATTACGTTATACGTTATATCGTAATGCTACATAACGTTATACGTTATATCGTAATGCTACATATCGTTATACGTTTTAACGTACTGCTACATAACGTTATACGTTATATCGTAATGCTACATAACGTAATACATTATATCGTAATGCTACATAACGTTATACGTTATAACGTATTACCATATCACGTTATACGTTATATCGTAATGCTACATAACGTTATACGTTATATCGTAATGCTACATATCGTTATACGTTATAACGTACTGCTACATAACGTTATACGTTATAACGTACTGCTACATAACGTTATACGCTATATGGTAATGCTACATAACGTTATACGTTATGTCGTACTGCTACATAACATTATACGCTATATGGTAATGCTACATAACGTTATAGGTTATAACGTATTTCCACATATCGTTATACATTACATCGTAATGCTACATAACGTTATACGTTATATCGTAATGCTACATAACGTAATACGTTATATCGTAGAGCTACATGACGTTATACGTTATATCGTAATGCTACATATCGTTATACGTTGTATCGTAATGATACATAACGTTATACGTTATATCGTAATGCTACATAGCGTTATACGATATATCGTAATGCTACATAACGTTATATGTTATAACGTATTACCATATCACGTTATACGTTATATCGTTATGCTACATAACGTGATACGTTATATCGTAATGCTACATAACGTTATACGTTATATCGTAATGCTACATAACGTATTACGTTATTTCGTAATGCTACATAACGTTATACGTTATATCGTAATGCTACATAACGTTATACGTTACATCGTAATGCTACATAACGTTATACGTTATATCTTTCTGCTACATAACGTTATACGTTATATCGTAATGCTACATAACGTTATACGTTATAACGTATTACCATATCTCGTTTTACGTTATATCGTAATACTACATAACGTTACACGTTATATCGTAATGCTACATAACGTTATACGCTATATCGTAATGC
The DNA here is from genome assembly GCA_936014575.1 of Bombus lapidarius. Classification (NCBI taxonomy): domain Eukaryota; kingdom Metazoa; phylum Arthropoda; class Insecta; order Hymenoptera; family Apidae; genus Bombus; species Bombus lapidarius. The sequence continues at coordinate 462,778 of CAKXZU010000097.1, read as the reverse complement.
TACATAACGTTATACGTTATGTCGTACTGCTACATAACATTATACGCTATATGGTAATGGTACATAACGTTATACGTTGTATCGTAATGATACATAACGTTATACGTTATATCGTAATGCTACATAACGTTATACCTTATATCGTAATGCTACATAACATTATACGTTATATCGGAATGCAACATAACGTTATACGTTATATCGTAATGCTACATAACGTTATACGTCATATAGTAATGCTACATAACGTTATACGTTATATCGTAATGCTACATAACGTTATACGTTATAACGTATTACTACATAACGTTATACGTTATAACGTAATACTATATATAGTTATACGTCATATCATAATGCTACATAACGTTATACGTTATAACGTATTACCATATAACGTTATACGTTATATCGAAATGCTACATAACGTTATACGTTATAACGAATTACCATATAACGTTATACGTTACATCGTAATGCTACATAACGTTATACGCTATATCGTAATGCAACATAACGGCATACGCTATTTTGTAATGCTACATAACGTTATACGTTATATCGTAATGCTACATAACGTTATACGCTATTTTGTAATGCTACATAACGTTATATGTTATGTCGTACTTTTACATAACGTTATACGTTATATGGTAATGCTACAAAACGTTATACGTTATAACGTAATGCTACATAACGTTATACGTTATATCGTAATGCTACATAACGTTATACGTTATAGCATACTGCTACATAACGTTATACGTTATATCGTAATGCTACATAACGTTATACGTTATATCGTAATGCTACATAACGTTATACGTTATATCGTAATGCTACATAACGTTATACGCTATTTTGTAATGCTACATAACGTTATATGTTATGTCGTACTGTTACATAACGTTATACTTTATATGGTAATGCTACACAACGTTATACGTTATATCGTAATGCTACATAACGTAATACCTTATATCGTAATGCTACATAACGTTATACGTTATAACGTATTACCATATCACGTTATACGTTATATCGTAATGCTACATAACGTTATACGTTATATCGTAATGCTACATAACGTTATACGTTATATCGTACTGCTACATAACGTTATACGTTATATGGTAATGCTACATAACGTTATACGTTATAGCGTAATGCTACATTACGTTATACGTTATATCGTAATGCTACATAACGTTATACGTTATATCGTAATGCTACATATCGTTATACGTTATAACGTACTGCTACATAACGTTATACGTTATATCGTAATGCTACATAACGTAATACATTATATCGTAATGCTACATAACGTTATACGTTATAACGTATTACCATATCACGTTATACGTTATATCGTAATGCTACATAACGTTATACGTTATATCGTAATGCTACATATCGTTATACGTTATAACGTACTGCTACATAACGTTATACGTTATAACGTACTGCTACATAACGTTATACGCTATATGGTAATGCTACATAACGTTATACGTTATGTCGTACTGCTACATAACATTATACGCTATATGGTAATGCTACATAACGTTATACGTTATAACGTATTACCACATAACGTTATACATTACATCGTAATGCTACATAACGTTATACGTTATATCGTAATGCTACATAACGTTATACGTTATATCGTAATGCTACATAACGTTATACGTTATATCGTACTGCTACATAACGTTATACGTTATGTCGTACTGCTACACAACGTTGTACGTTATATCGTAATGCTACATAGCGCTATACGTTGTATCGTAATGATACATAACGTTATACGTTATATCGTAATGCTACATAACGTTATACGTTATATCGTAATGCTACATAACGTTATACGTTATAACGTATTACCATATCACGTTATACGTTATATCGTAATGCGACATAACGTTATACGTTATATCGTAATGCTACATAACGTTATACGTTATATCGTACTGCTACATAACGTTATACGTTATATCGTAATGCTACATAACGATATACGTTATAGCGTACTGCTACATAACGTTATACGTTATATCGTAATGCAACATAACGTCATACGCTATTTTGTAATGCTACATAACGTTATACGTTATATCGTAATGCTACATAACGTTATACGCTATTTTGTAATGCTACATAACGTTATATGTTATGTCGTACTTTTACATAACGTTATACGTTATATGGTAATGCTACAAAACGTTATACGTTATAACGTAATGCTACATAACGTTATACGTTATATCGTAATGCTACATAACGTTATACGTTATAGCATACTGCTACATAACGTTATACGTTATATCGTAATGCTACATAACGTTATACGTTATATCGTAATGCTACATAACGTTATACGTTATAACGTAATGCTACATAACGTTATACGTTATATCGTAATGCTACATAACGTTATACTTTATAGCATACTGCTACATAACGTTATACGTTATATCGTAATGCTACATAACGTTATACGTTATATCGTAATGCTACATAACGTAATACATTATATCGTAATGCTACATAACGTTATACGTTATATCGTAATGCTACATAACGTTATACGTTATATCGTAATGCTACATAACGTTATACGTTATATCGTAATGCTACATAACGTTATACGCTATTTTGTAATGCTACATAACGTTATATGTTATGTCGTACTGTTACATAACGTTATACGTTATATGGTAATGCTACACAACGTTATACGTTATATCGTAATGCTACATAACGTAATACATTATATCGTAATGCTACATAACGTTATACGTTATAACGTATTACCATATCACGTTATACGTTATATCGTAATGCTACATAACGTTATACGTTATATCGTAATGCTACATAACGTTATACGTTATATGGTAATGCTACAAAACGTTATACGTTATAACGTAATGCTACATAACGTTATACGTTATATCGTAATGCTACATAACGTTATACGTTATAGCATACTGCTACATAACGTTATACGTTATATCGTAATGCTACATAACGTTATACGTTATATCGTAATGCTACATAACGTTATACGTTATAACGTAATGCTACATAACGTTATACGTTATATCGTAATGCTACATAACGTTATACGTTATAGCATACTGCTACATAACGTTATACGTTATATCGTAATGCTACATAACGTTATACGTTATATCGTAATGCTACATAACGTAATACATTATATCGTAATGCTACATAACGTTATACGTTATAACGTATTACCATATCACGTTATACGTTATATCGTAATGCTACATAACGTTATACGTTATATCGTAATGCTACATAACGTTATACGTTATATCGTAATGCTACATAACGTTATACGTTATAACGTATTACCATATCACGTTATACGTTATATCGTAATGCGACATAACGTTATACGTTATATCGTAATGCTACATAACGTTATACGTTATATCGTACTGCTACATAACGTTATACGTTATAACGTATTACCATATCACGTTATACGTTATATCGTAATGCGACATAACGTTATACGTTATATCGTAATGCTACATAACGTTATACGTTATATCGTAATGCTACATAACGTTATACGTTATATCGTAATGCTACATAACGTTATACGTTATAACGTATTACCATATCACGTTATACGTTATATCGTAATGCGACATAACGTTATACGTTATATCGTAATGCTACATAACGTTATACGTTATATCGTACTGCTACATAACGTTATACGTTATATCGTAATGCTACATAACGATATACGTTATAGCGTACTGCTACATAACGTTATACGTTATATCGTAATGCAACATAACGTCATACGCTATTTTGTAATGCTACATAACGTTATACGTTATATCGTAATGCTACATAACGTTATACGCTATTTTGTAATGCTACATAACGTTATATGTTATGTCGTACTTTTACATAACGTTATACGTTATATGGTAATGCTACAAAACGTTATACGTTATAACGTAATGCTACATAACGTTATACGTTATATCGTAATGCTACATAACGTTATACGTTATAGCATACTGCTACATAACGTTATACGTTATATCGTAATGCTACATAACGTTATACGTTATATCGTAATGCTACATAACGTTATACGTTATAACGTAATGCTACATAACGTTATACGTTATATCGTAATGCTACATAACGTTATACTTTATAGCATACTGCTACATAACGTTATACGTTATATCGTAATGCTACATAACGTTATACGTTATATCGTAATGCTACATAACGTAATACATTATATCGTAATGCTACATAACGTTATACGTTATATCGTAATGCTACATAACGTTATACGTTATATCGTAATGCTACATAACGTTATACGTTATATCGTAATGCTACATAACGTTATACGCTATTTTGTAATGCTACATAACGTTATACGTTATATGGTAATGCTACACAACGTTATACGTTATATCGTAATGCTACATAACGTAATACATTATATCGTAATGCTACATAACGTTATACGTTATAACGTATTACCATATCACGTTATACGTTATATCGTAATGCTACATAACGTTATACGTTATATCGTAATGCTACATAACGTTATACGTTATATGGTAATGCTACAAAACGTTATACGTTATAACGTAATGCTACATAACGTTATACGTTATATCGTAATGCTACATAACGTTATACGTTATAGCATACTGCTACATAACGTTATACGTTATATCGTAATGCTACATAACGTTATACGTTATATCGTAATGCTACATAACGTTATACGTTATAACGTAATGCTACATAACGTTATACGTTATATCGTAATGCTACATAACGTTATACGTTATAGCATACTGCTACATAACGTTATACGTTATATCGTAATGCTACATAACGTTATACGTTATATCGTAATGCTACATAACGTAATACATTATATCGTAATGCTACATAACGTTATACGTTATAACGTATTACCATATCACGTTATACGTTATATCGTAATGCTACATAACGTTATACGTTATATCGTAATGCTACATAACGTTATACGTTATATCGTACTGCTACATAACGTTATACGTTATATGGTAATGCTACATAACGTTATACGTTATAGCGTAATGCTACATTACGTTATACGTTATATCGTAATGCTACATAACGTTATACGTTATATCGTAATGCTACATATCGTTATACGTTATAACGTACTGCTACATAACGTTATACGTTATATCGTAATGCTACATAACGTAATACATTATATCGTAATGCTACATAACGTTATACGTTATAACGTATTACCATATCACGTTATACGTTATATCGTAATGCTACATAACGTTATACGTTATATCGTAATGCTACATATCGTTATACGTTATAACGTACTGCTACATAACGTTATACGTTATAACGTACTGCTACATAACGTTATACGCTATATGGTAATGCTACATAACGTTATACGTTATGTCGTACTGCTACATAACATTATACGCTATATGGTAATGCTACATAACGTTATACGTTATAACGTATTACCACATAACGTTATACATTAAATCGTAATGCTACATAACGTTATACGTTATATCGTAATGCTACATAACGTAATACGTTATATCGTAGAGCTACATGACGTTATACGTTATATCGTAATGCTACATATCGTTATACGTTGTATCGTAATGATACATAACGTTATACGTTATATCGTAATGCTACATAGCGTTATACGATATATCGTAATGCTACATAACGTTATATGTTATAACGTATTACCATATCACGTTATACGTTATATCGTTATGCTACATAACGTGATACGTTATATCGTAATGCTACATAACGTTATACGTTATATCGTAATGCTACGTAACGTATTACGTTATTTCGTAATGCTACATAACGTTATACGTTATATCGTAATGCTACATAACGTTATACGTTACATCGTAATGCTACATAACGTTATACGTTATATCTTTCTGCTACATAACGTTATACGTTATATCGTAATGCTACATAACGTTATACGTTATAACGTATTACCATATCTCGTTTTACGTTATATCGTAATACTACATAACGTTACACGTTATATCGTAATGCTACATAACGTTATACGCTATATCGTAATGCTACATAACGTTATACGTTATGTCGTACTGCTACATAACATTATACGCTATATGGTAATGGTACATAACGTTATACGTTGTATCGTAATGATACATAACGTTATACGTTATATCGTAATGCTACATAACGTTATACCTTATATCGTAATGCTACATAGCATTATACGTTATATCGGAATGCAACATAACGTTATACGTTATATCGTAATGCTACATAACGTTATACGTCATATAGTAATGCTACATAACGTTATACGTTATATCGTAATGCTACATAACGTTATACGTTATAACGTATTACTACATAACGTTATACGTTATAACGTAATACTATATATAGTTATACGTCATATCATAATGCTACATAACGTTATACGTTATAACGTATTACCATATAACGTTATACGTTATATCGAAATGCTACATAACGTTATACGTTATAACGAATTACCATATAACGTTATACGTTACATCGTAATGCTACATAACGTTATACGCTATATCGTAATGCTACACAACGTTATACATTATAACGCATTACTACATAACGTTATACGTTATAACGTAATACTATATATAGTTATACGTCATATCATAATGCTACATAACGTTATACGTTATAACGTATTACCATATAACGTTATACGTTACATCGAAATGCTACATAACGTTATACGTTATAACGTATTACCATATAACGTTATACGTTATATCGTAATGCTACATAACGTTATACGTTATATCGTAATGCTACATAACATTATACGTTATATCGTAACGCTACATAACGTTATACGTTATATCGTAATGCTACATAACGTTATACGTTATATCGTAATTCTACATAACATTATACGTTATATCGTAATGCTACGTAATGTTATACGTTATATCGTAATGCTACAAAACGTTATACGTTATATCGCAATGCTACATAACGTTATACGTTATAACGTATTACCATATAACGTTATACGTCATATCGTAATGCTACATAACGTTATACGTTATATCGAAATGCAACATAACGTTATACGTTATATCGTAATACTACATAACATTATACGGTATATCGTAATGCTACATAACGTTATATGTTATATCGTAATGCTACATAACGTGATACGTTATATCGTAATGCTGCATATCGTTATACGTTATATCGTAATGCTACATAACGTTATACGTTATATCGTAATGCTACATAACGTTATACGTTATATCGTAATGCTACATAACGTTATACGCTATTTTGTAATGCTACATAACGTTATATGTTATGTCGTACTGTTACATAACGTTATACGTTATATGGTAATGCTACACAACGTTATACGTTATATCGTAATGCTACATAACGTAATACATTATATCGTAATGCTACATAACGTTATACGTTATAACGTATTACCATATCACGTTATACGATATATCGTAATGCTACATAACGTTATACGTTATATCGTAATGCTACATAACGTTATACGTTATGTCGTACTGATACATAATGTTATACGTTATAACGTATTATCATATCACGTTATACGTTATATCGTAATGCTACATAACGTTATACGCTATTTTGTAATGCTACATAACGTTATATGTTATGTCGTACTGTTACATAACGTTATACGTTATATGGTAATGCTACAAAACGTTATCCGTTATAACGTAATGCTACATAATGTTATACGTTATATCGTAATGCTACATAACGTTATACGTTATATCGTAATGCTACATAACGTTATACGCTATACCGTAATGCTACATAACGTTGTACATTATATCGTAATGCTACATAACGTTATACGTTACATCGTAATGCTACATAACGTTATACGCTATATCGTAATGCTACACAACGTTATACATTATAACGTATTACCATATAACGTTATACGTTATATCGTAATGCTACATAACGTTATACGTTATATCGTAATGCTACATAACGTTATACGTTATGTCGTACTGCTACACAACGTTGTACGTTATATCGTAATGCTACATAGCGCTATACGTTGTATCGTAATGATACATAACGTTATACGTTATATCGTAATGCTACATAACGTTATACGTTATATGGTAATGCTACATAACGTTATACGTTATAACGTATTACCATATAACGTTATACGTTATATCGTAATGCTACATAACGTTATACGCTATATCGTAATGCTACACAACGTTATACATTATAACGTATTACCATATAACGTTATACGTTATATCGTAATGCTACATAACGTTATACGTTATATCGTAATGCTACATAACGTTATACGTTATGTCGTACTGCTACACAACGTTGTACGTTATATCGTAATGCTACATAGCGCTATACGTTGTATCGTAATGATACATAACGTTATACGTTACATCGTAATGCTACATAACGTTATACGCTATATCGTAATGCTACACAACGTTATACATTATAACGTATTACCATATAACGTTATACGTTATATCGTAATGCTACATAACGTTATACGTTATATCGTACTGCTACATAACGTTATACGTTATATCGTAATGCTACATAACGATATACGTTATAGCGTACTGCTACATAACGTTATACGTTATATCGTAATGCAACATAACGTCATACGCTATTTTGTAATGCTACATAACGTTATACGTTATATCGTAATGCTACATAACGTTATACTCTATTTTGTAATGCTACATAACGTTATATGTTATGTCGTACTTTTACATAACGTTATACGTTATATGGTAATGCTACAAAACGTTATACGTTATAACGTAATGCTACATAACGTTATACGTTATATCGTAATGCTACATAACGTTATACGTTATAGCATACTGCTACATAACGTTATACGTTATATCGTAATGCTACATAACGTTATACGTTATATCGTAATGCTACATAACGTTATATGTTATACCGTAATGCTACATAACGTTATACGCTATTTTGTAATGCTACATAACGTTATATGTTATGTCGTACTGTTACATAACGTTATACGTTATATGGTAATGCTACACAACGTTATACGTTATATCGTAATGCTACATAACGTAATACATTATATCGTAATGCTACATAACGTTATACGTTATAACGTATTACCATATCACGTTATACGTTATATCGTAATGCTACATAACGTTATACGTTATATCGTAATGCTACATAACGTTATACGTTATATCGTACTGCTACATAACGTTATACGTTATATGGTAATGCTACATAACGTTATACGTTATAGCGTAATGCTACATTACGTTATACGTTATATCGTAATGCTACATAACGTTATACGTTATATCGTAATGCTACATATCGTTATACGTTATAACGTATTACCACATAACGTTATACATTACATCGTAATGCTACATAACGTTATACGTTATATCGTAATGCTACATAACGTAATACGTTATATCGTAGAGCTACATGACGTTATACGTTATATCGTAATGCTACATATCGTTATACGTTGTATCGTAATGATACATAACGTTATACGTTATATCGTAATGCTACATAGCGTTATACGATATATCGTAATGCTACATAACGTTATATGTTATAACGTATTACCATATCACGTTATACGTTATATCGTTATGCTACATAACGTGATACGTTATATCGTAATGCTACATAACGTTATACGTTATATCGTAATGCTACATAACGTTATACGTTACATCGTAATGCTACATAACGTTATACGTTATATCTTTCTGCTACATAACGTTATACGTTATATCGTAATGCTACATAACGTTATACGTTATAACGTATTACCATATCTCGTTTTACGTTATATCGTAATACTACATAACGTTACACGTTATATCGTAATGCTACATAACGTTATACGCTATATCGTAATGCTACATAACGTTATACGTTATGTCGTACTGCTACATAACATTATACGCTATATGGTAATGGTACATAACGTTATACGTTGTATCGTAATGATACATAACGTTATACGTTATATCGTAATGCTACATAACGTTATACCTTATATCGTAATGCTACATAACATTATACGTTATATCGGAATGCAACATAACGTTATACGTTATATCGTAATGCTACATAACGTTATACGTCATATAGTAATGCTACATAACGTTATACGTTATATCGTAATGCTACATAACGTTATACGTTATAACGTATTACTACATAACGTTATACGTTATAACGTAATACTATATATAGTTATACGTCATATCATAATGCTACATAACGTTATACGTTATAACGTATTACCATATAACGTTATACGTTATATCGAAATGCTACATAACGTTATACGTTATAACGAATTACCATATAACGTTATACGTTACATCGTAATGCTACATAACGTTATACGCTATATCGTAATGCTACACAACGTTATACATTATAACGCATTACTACATAACGTTATACGTTATAACGTAATACTATATATAGTTATACGTCATATCATAATGCTACATAACGTTATACGTTATAACGTATTACCATATAACGTTATACGTTATATCGAAATGCTACATAACGTTATACGTTATAACGTATTACCATATAACGTTATACGTTATATCGTAATGCTACATAACGTTATACGTTATATCGTAATGCTACATAACATTATACGTTATATCGTAACGCTACATAACGTTATACGTTATATCGTAATGCTACATAACGTTATACGTTATATCGTAATTCTACATAACATTATACGTTATATCGTAATGCTACGTAATGTTATACGTTATATCGTAATGCTACAAAACGTTATACGTTATATCGTAATGCTACATAACGTTATACGTTATAACGTATTACCATATAACGTTATACGTCATATCGTAATGCTACATAACGTTATACGTTATATCGAAATGCAACATAACGTTATACGTTATATCGTAATACTACATAACATTATACGGTATATCGTAATGCTACATAACGTTATACGCTATATCGTAATGCTACACAACGTTATACATTATAACGCATTACTACATAACGTTATACGTTATAACGTAATACTATATATAGTTATACGTCATATCATAGTGCTACATAACGTTATACGTTATAACGTATTACCATATAACGTTATACGTTATATCGAAATGCTACATAACGTTATACGTTATAACGAATTACCATATAACGTTATACGTTACATCGTAATGCTACATAACGTTATACGCTATATCGTAATGCTACACAACGTTATACATTATAACGCATTACTACATAACGTTATACGTTATAACGTAATACTATATATAGTTATACGTCATATCATAATGCTACATAACGTTATACGTTATAACGTAATACTACATAACGTTATACGTTATAACGTATTACCATATAACGTTACACGTTATATCGTAATGCTACATAACGTTATACGTTATATCGTAATGCTACATAACGTTATACGTTACATCGTAATGCTACATAACTTTATACGTTTTATCGTAATGTTACATAACGTTATACGTTATATCGTAATGCTACATAACGTTATATGTTATATCGTAATGCTACATAACGTTATACGTTATATCGTAATGCTACATAACGTGATACGTTATATCGTAATGCTGCATATCGTTATACGTTATATCGTAATGCTACATAACGTTATACGTTATAACGTATTACCATATAACGTTATGCGTTATATCGTAATGCTACATAACGTTATACGTTATATCGTAATGCTACATAACTTTATACGTTATAACGTAATACTACATAACGTTATACGTTATAGCGTATTACCATATAACGTTACACGTTATATCGTAATGCTACATAACGTTATACGTTATATCGTAATGCTACATAACGTTATACGTTACATCGTAATGCTACATAACTTTATACGTTTTATCGTAATGTTACATAACGTTATACGTTATATCGTAATGCTACACAACGTTATATGTTATATCGTAATGCTACATAACGTTATACGTTATATCGTAATGCTGCATAACGTTATACGTTATAACGTATTACCATATAACGTTATACGTTATATCGTAATGCTACATAACGTTATACGTTATATCGTAATGCTACATATCGTTATACGTTATAACGTAATACTACATAACGTTATACGTTATAACGTATTACCATATAATGTTACACGTTATATCGTAATGCTACATAACGTTATACGTTATAACTTAATACTACATAACGTTATACGTTATAACGTATTACCATATAACGTTATACGTTATATCGAAATGCTACATAACGTTATACGTTATAACGTATTACCATATAACGTTATACGTTATATCGTAATGCTGCATATCGTTATACGTTATATCGTAATGCTACATAACGTTATACGTTATAACGTATTACCATATAACGTTATACGTTATATCGTAATGCTACATAACGTTATACGTTATATCGTAATGCTACATAACATTATACGTTATATCGTAACGCTACATAACGTTATACGTTATATCGTAATGCTACATAACGTTATACGTTATATCGTAATTCTACATAACATTATACGTTATATCGTAATGCTACGTAATGTTATACGTTATATCGTAATGCTACAAAACGTTATACGTTATATCGTAATGCTACATAACGTTATACGTTATAACGTATTACCATATAACGTTATACGTCATATCGTAATGCTACATAACGTTATACGTTATATCGAAATGCAACATAACGTTATACGTTATATCGTAATACTACATAACATTATACGGTATATCGTAATGCTACATAACGTTATATGTTATATCGTAATGCTACATAACGTCATACGTTATATCGTAATGCTGCATATCGTTATACGTTATATCGTAATGCTACATAACGTTATACGTTATAACGTATTACCATATAACGTTATGCGTTATATCGTAATGCTACATAACGTTATACGTTATATCGTAATGCTACATAACGTTATACGTTATAACGTAATACTACATAACGTTATACGTTATAACGTATTACCATATAACGTTACACGTTATATCGTAATGCTACATAACGTTATACGTTATAACTTAATACTACATAACGTTATACGTTATAACGTATTACCATATAACGTTATGCGTTATATCGTAATGCTACATAACGTTATACGTTATATCGTAATGCTACATAACGTTATACGTTATAACGTAATACTACATAACGTTATACGTTATAACGTATTACCATATAACGTTACACGTTATATCGTAATGCTACATACCGTTATACGTTATATCGTAATGCTACATAACGTTATACGTTACATCGTAATGCTACATAACTTTATACGTTTTATCGTAATGTTACATAACGTTATACGTTATATCGTAATGCTACATAACGTTATATGTTATATCGTAATGCTACATAACGTTATACGTTATATCGTAATGCTACATAACGTGATACGTTATATCGTAATGCTGCATATCGTTATACGTTATATCGTAATGCTACATAACGTTATACGTTATAACGTATTACCATATAACGTTATGCGTTATATCGTAATGCTACATAACGTTATACGTTATATCGTAATGCTACATAACTTTATACGTTATAACGTAATACTACATAACGTTATACGTTATAACGTATTACCATATAACGTTACACGTTATATCGTAATGCTACATAACGTTATACGTTATATCGTAATGCTACATAACGTTATACGTTACATCGTAATGCTACATAACTTTATACGTTTTATCGTAATGTTACATAACGTTATACGTTATATCGTAATGCTACACAACGTTATAAGTTATATCGTAATGCTACATAACGTTATACGTTATATCGTAATGCTGCATAACGTTATACGTTATAACGTATTACCATATAACGTTATACGTTATATCGTAATGCTACATAACGTTATACGTTATATCGTAATGCTACATATCGTTATACGTTATAACGTAATACTACATAACGTTATACGTTATAACGTATTACCATATAATGTTACACGTTATATCGTAATGCTACATAACGTTATACGTTATAACTTAATACTACATAACGTTATACGTTATAACGTATTACCATATAACGTTATACGTTATATCGAAATGCTACATAACGTTATACGTTATAACGTATTACCATATAACGTTATACGTTATATCGTAATGCTACATAACGTTATACGTTATATCGTAATGCTACATAACGTTATACGTTATAACGTATTACCATATAACGTTATACGTCATATCGTAATGCTACATAACGTTATACGTTATATCGTAATGCTACATAACGTTATACGTTATAACGTATTACCATATAACGTTATACGTCATATCGTAATGCTACATAACGTTATACGTTATATCGAAATGCAACATAACGTTATACGTTATATCGTAATACTACATAACATTATACGGTATATCGTAATGCTACATAACGTTATATGTTATATCGTAATGCTACATAACGTGATACGTTATATCGTAATGCTGCATATCGTTATACGTTATATCGTAATGCTACATAACGTTATACGTTATAACGTATTACCATATAACGTTATGCGTTATATCGTAATGCTACATAACGTTATACGTTATATCGTAATGCTACATAACGTTATACGTTATAACGTAATACTACATAACGTTATACGTTATAACGTATTACCATATAACGTTACACGTTATATCGTAATGCTACATAACGTTATACGTTATAACTTAATACTACATAACGTTATACGTTATAACGTATTACCATATAACGTTATGCGTTATATCGTAATGCTACATAACGTTATACGTTATATCGTAATGCTACATAACGTTATACGTTATAACGTAATACTACATAACGTTATACGTTATAACGTATTACCATATAACGTTACATGTTATATCGTAATGCTACATAACGTTATACGTTATATCGTAATGCTACATAACGTTATACGTTACATCGTAATGCTACATAACTTTATACGTTTTATCGTAATGTTACATAACGTTATACGTTATATCGTAATGCTACATAACGTTATATGTTATATCGTAATGCTACATAACGTTATACGTTATATCGTAATGCTACATAACGTGATACGTTATATCGTAATGCTGCATATCGTTATACGTTATATCGTAATGCTACATAACGTTATACGTTTTATCGTAATGTTACATAACGTTATACGTTATATCGTAATGCTACACAACGTTATATGTTATATCGTAATGCTACATAACGTTATACGTTATATCGTAATGCTGCATAACGTTATACGTTATAACGTATTACCATATAACGTTATACGTTATATCGTAATGCTACATAACGTTATACGTTATATCGTAATGCTACATAACGTTATACGTTATATCGAAATGCTGCATAACGTTATACGTTATAACGTATTACCATATAACGTTATACGTTATATCGTAATGCTACATAACGTTATACGTTATATCGTAATGCTACATAACGTTATACGTTATAACTTAATACTACATAACGTTATACGTTATAACGTATTACCATATAACGTTACACGTTATATCGTAATGCTACATAACGTTATACGTTATAACTTAATACTACATAACGTTATACGTTATAACGTATTACCATGTAACGTTATACGTTATATCGTAATGCTACATAACGTTATACGTTATATCGTAATGCTGCATATCGTTATACGTTATATCGTAATGCTACATAACGTTATACGTTATAACGTATTACCATATAACGTTATACGTTATATCGTAATGCTACATAACGTTATACGTTATATCGTAATGCTACATAACGTTATACGTTATAACGTCATACTACATAACGTTATACGTTATAACGTATTACCATATAACGTTACACGTTATATCGTAATGCTACATAACGTTATACGTTATAACGTATTACCATATAGCGTTATACGTTATATCGTAATGCTACATAACGTTATACGTTATATCGTAATGCTACATAACGTTATACGTTACATCGTAATGCTACATAACGTTATACGTTTTATCGTAATGTTACATAACGTTATACGTTATATCGTAATGCTACATAACGTTATATGTTATATCGTAATGCTACATAACGTTATACGTTATATCGTAATGCTGCATAACGTTATACGTTATAACGTATTACCATATAACGTTATACGTCATATCGTAATGCTACATAACGTTATACGTTATATCGTAATGCTACATAACGTTATACGTTATAACGTACTGCTACATAACGTTATACGTTATATCGTAATGCTACATAACGTTATACGTTATATCGTAATGCTACATAACGTTATACGTTATAACGTATTACCATATAACGTTATGCGTTATATCGTAATGCTACATAACGTTATACGTTATATCGTAATGCTACATAACGTTATACGTTATAACGTAATACTACATAACGTTATGCGTTATAACGTATTACCATATAACGTTACACGTTATATCGTAATGCTACATAACGTTATACGTTATAACTTAATACTACATAACGTTATACGTTATAACGTATTACCATATAACGTTATACGTTATATCGTAATGCTACATAACGTTATACGTTATATCGTAATGCTACATAATGTTATACGTTACATCGTAATGCTACATAACGTTATACGTTTTAAAGTAATGTTACATAACGTTATACGTTATATCGTAGTGCTACATAACGTTATATGTTATATCGTAATGCTACATAACGTTATACGTTATATCGAAATGCTGCATAACGTTATACGTTATAACGTATTACCATATAACGTTATACGTTATATCGTAATGCTACATAACGTTATACGTTATATCGTAATGCTACATAACGTTATACGTTATAACTTAATACTACATAACGTTATACGTTATAACGTATTACCATATAACGTTACACGTTATATCGTAATGCTACATAACGTTATACGTTATAACTTAATACTACATAACGTTATACGTTATAACGTATTACCATGTAACGTTATACGTTTTATCGTAATGCTACATAACGTTATACGTTATATCGTAATGCTGCATATCGTTATACGTTATATCGTAATGCTACATAACGTTATACGTTATAACGTATTACCATATAACGTTATACGTTATATCGTAATGCTACATAACGTTATACAGTATATCGTAATGCTACATAACGTTATACGTTATAACGTCATACTACATAACGTTATACGTTATAACGTATTACCATATAACGTTACACGTTATATCGTAGTGCTACATAACGTTATACGTTATAACGTATTACCATATAACGTTATACGTTATATCGTAATGCTACATAACGTTATACGTTATATCGTAATGCTACATAACGTTATACGTTACATCTTAATGCTACATAACGTTATACGTTTTATCGTAATGTTACATAACGTTATACGTTATATCGTAATGCTACATAACGTTATATGTTATATCGTAATGCTACATAACGTTATACGTTATATCGTAATGCTGCATAACGTTATACGTTATAACGTATTACCATATAACGTTATACGTTATATCGTAATGCTACATAACGTTATACGTTATATCGTAATGCTACATAACGTTATACGTTATAGCGTACTGCTACATAACGTTATACGTTATATCGTAATGCTACATAACGTTATACGTTATATCGTAATGCTACATAACGTTATACGTTATAGCGTACTGCTACATAACGTTATACGTTATATCGTAATGCTACATAACGTTATACGCTATTTTGTAATGCTACATAACGTTATATGTTATGTCGTACTGTTACATAACGTTATACCTTATATGGTAATGCTACAAAACGTTATACGTTATAACGTAATGCTACATAACGTTATACGTTATAACGAATTACCATATAACGTTATACGTTACATCGTAATGCTACATAACGTTATACGCTATATCGTAATGCTACACAACGTTATACGTTATAAAATATTACCATATAACGTTATACGTTATATCGTAACGCTACATAACGTTATACGTAATATCGTAATGCTACATAACGTTATACGTTATGTCGTACTGCTACATAACGTTGTACGTTATATCGTAATGCTACATAGCGTTATACGTTGTATCATAATGATACATAACGTTATACGTTATATCGTAATGCTACATAACGTTATACATTATATCGTAATGCTACATAACGTTATACGTTATAACGTATTACCATATCACGTTATACGTTATATCGTAATGCTACATAACGTTATACGTTATAACTTAATACTACATAACGTTAAACGTTATAACGTATTACCATATAACGTTATACGTTATATCGTAATGCTACATAACGTTATACGTTATATCGTAATGCTACGTAACGTTATACGTTATATCGTAATGTTACATAACGTTGTACGTTATATCGTAATGCTACATAACGTTATACGTTATATCGTAATGCTGCATATCGTTATACGTTATATCGTAATGCTACATAACGTTATACGTTATAACGTATTACCATATAACGTTATACGTTATATCGTAATGCTACATAACGTCATACGTTATATCGTAATGCTACATAACGTTATACGTTATAACGTCATACTACATAACGTTATACGTTACATCGTAATGCTACATAACGTTATACGTTTTATCGTAATGCTACATAACGTTATACGTCATATAGTAATGCTACATAACGTTATACGTTATATCGTAATGCTACATAACGTTATACGTTATAACGTATTACTGCATAACGTTATACGTTATAACGTAATACTATATAAAGTTATACGTCATATCATAATGCTACATAACGTTATACGTTATAACGTATTACCATATAACGTTATACGTTATATCGAAATGCTACATAACGTTATACGTTATAACGAAATACCATATAACGTTATACGTTATAACGAATTACCATATAACGTTATACGTTACATCGTAATGCTACATAACGTTATACGCTATATCGTAATGCTACACAACGTTATACATTATAACGCATTACCATATACCGTTATACGTTATATCGTAATGCTACATGACGTTATACGTTATATCGTAATGCCACATAACATTATACGTTATATCGTAAGGCTACATAACGTTATACGTTATATCGTAATGCTACATAACGTTATACGTTATATCGTAATGCTACATAACGTTATACGTTATAACATATTACCATATAACGTTATACGTTATATCGTAATGCTACATAACGTTATACGTTATAACGTAATGCTACATAACGTTATACGTTATAATGTATTACCATATAACGTTATACATTATAACGCATTACCATATAACGTTATACGTTATATCGTAATGCTACATAACGTTATACGTTATATCGTAATGCTACATAACGTTATACGTTATATCGTAATGCTACATAACGTTATACGTTATATCGTAATGCTACATAACGTTATACGTTATAACGTATTACCATATAACGTTATACGTTATATCGTAATGCTACATAACGTTATACGTTATATCGAAATGCAACATAACGTTATACGTTATATCGTAATACTACATAACATTATACGGTATATCGTAATGCTACATAACGTTATATGTTATATCGTAATGCTACATAACGTGATACGTTATATCGTAATGCTGCATATCGTTATACGTTATATCGTAATGCTACATAACGTTATACGTTATAACGTAATACTACATAACGTTATACGTTATAACGTATTACCATATAACGTTATACGTTATATCGTAATGCTACATAACGTTATACGTTATATCGTAATGCTACATAACGTTATACGTTACATCGTAATGCTACATAACGTTATACGTTTTATCGTAATGTTACATAACGTTATA
Source organism: Bombus lapidarius (assembly GCA_936014575.1). Lineage (NCBI taxonomy): Eukaryota > Metazoa > Arthropoda > Insecta > Hymenoptera > Apidae > Bombus > Bombus lapidarius. The sequence goes on along the minus strand of CAKXZU010000097.1, from coordinate 442,634 downwards.
CGTTATATCGTAATGCTACATAACGTTATATGTTATATCGTAATGCTACATAACGTTATACGTTATATCGAAATGCTGCATAACGTTATACGTTATAACGTATTACCATATAACGTTATACGTTATATCGTAATGCTACATAACGTTATACGTTATATCGTAATGCTTCATAACGTTATACGTTATAACGTAATACTACATAACGTTATACGTTATAAAGTATTACCATATAACGTTACACGTTATATCGTAATGCTACATAACGTTATACGTTATGACTTAATACTACATAACGTTATACGTTATAACGTATTACCATCTAACGTTATACGTTATATCGTAATGCTACATAACGTTATACGTTATATCGTAATGCTGCATATCGTTATACGTTATATCGTAATGCTACATAACGTTATACGTTATAACGTATTACCATATAACGTTATACGTTATATCGTAATGCTACACAACGTTATACGTTATATCGTAATGCTACATAACGTTATACGTTATAACGTCATACTACATAACGTTATACGTTATAACGTATTACCATATAACGTTACACGTTACATCGTAATGCTACATAACGTTATACGTTTTATCGTAATGTTACATAACGTTATACGTTATATCGTAATGCTACATAACGTTATATGTTATATCGTAATGCTACATAACGTTATACGTTATATCGTAATGCTGCATAACGTTATACGTTATAACGTATTACCATATAACGTTATACGTTATATCGTAATGCTACATAACGTTATACGTTATATCGTAATGCTACATAACGTTATACGTTATAGCGTACTGCTACAAAACGTTATACGTTATATCGTAATGCTACATAACGTTATACGCTATTTTGTAATGCTACATAACGTTATATGTTATGTCGTACTGTTACATAACGTTATACGTTATATGGTAATGCTACAAAACGTTATACGTTATAACGTAATGCTACATAACGTTATACATTATAACGAATTACCATATAACGTTATACGTTACATCGTAATGCTACATAACGTTATACGCTATATCGTAATGCTACACAACGTTATACGTTATAAAATATTACCATATAACGTTATACGTTATATCGTAATGCGACATAACGTTATACGTTATATCGTAATGCTACATAACGTTATACGTTATGTCGTACTGCTACATAACGTTGTACGTTATATCGTAATGCTACATAGCGTTATACGTTGTATCATAATGATACATAACGTAATACGTTATATCGTAATGCTACATAACGTTATACATTATATCGTAATGCTACATAACGTTATACGTTATAACGTATTACCATATCACGTTATACGTTATATCGTAATGCTACATAACGTTATACGTTATATCGTAATGCTACATAACGTTATACGTTATAACGAATTACCATATAACGTTATACGTTACATCGTAATGCTACATAACGTTATACGTTTTATCGTAATGTTACATAACGTTATACGTTATATCGTAATGCTACATAACGTTATATGTTATATCGTAATGCTACATAACGTTATACGTTATATCGTAATGCTGCATAACGTTATACGTTATAACGTATTACCATATAACGTTATACGTTATATCGTAATGCTACATAACGTTATACGTTATATCGTAATGCTACATAACGTTATACGTTATAACGTATTACCATATAACGTTATACGTTATATCGTAATGCTACATAACGTTATACGTTATATCGAAATGCAACATAACGTTATACGTTATATCGTAATACTACATAACATTATACGGTATATCGTAATGCTACATAACGTTATATGTTATATCGTAATGCTACATAACGTGATACGTTATTTCGTAATGCTGCATATCGTTATACGTTATATCGTAATGCTACATAACGTTATACGTTATAACGTAATACTACATAACGTTATACGTTATAACGTATTACCATATAACGTTATACGTTATATCGTAATGCTACATAACGTTATACGTTATATCGTAATGCTACATAACGTTATACGTTACATCGTAATGCTACATAACGTTATACGTTTTATCGTAATGTTACATAACGTTATACGTTATATCGTAATGCTACATAACGTTATATGTTATATCGTAATGCTACATAACGTTATACGTTATATCGAAATGCTGCATAACGTTATACGTTATAACGTATTACCATATAACGTTATACGTTATATCGTAATGCTACATAACGTTATACGTTATATCGTAATGCTTCATAACGTTATACGTTATAACGTAATACTACATAACGTTATACGTTATAAAGTATTACCATATAACGTTACACGTTATATCGTAATGCTACATAACGTTATACGTTATGACTTAATACTACATAACGTTATACGTTATAACGTATTACCATCTAACGTTATACGTTATATCGTAATGCTACATAACGTTATACGTTATATCGTAATGCTGCATATCGTTATACGTTATATCGTAATGCTACATAACGTTATACGTTATAACGTATTACCATATAACGTTATACGTTATATCGTAATGCTACACAACGTTATACGTTATATCGTAATGCTACATAACGTTATACGTTATAACGTCATACTACATAACGTTATACGTTATAACGTATTACCATATAACGTTACACGTTACATCGTAATGCTACATAACGTTATACGTTTTATCGTAATGTTACATAACGTTATACGTTATATCGTAATGCTACATAACGTTATATGTTATATCGTAATGCTACATAACGTTATACGTTATATCGTAATGCTGCATAACGTTATACGTTATAACGTATTACCATATAACGTTATACGTTATATCGTAATGCTACATAACGTTATACGTTATATCGTAATGCTACATAACGTTATACGTTATAGCGTACTGCTACAAAACGTTATACGTTATATCGTAATGCTACATAACGTTATACGCTATTTTGTAATGCTACATAACGTTATATGTTATGTCGTACTGTTACATAACGTTATACGTTATATGGTAATGCTACAAAACGTTATACGTTATAACGTAATGCTACATAACGTTATACATTATAACGAATTACCATATAACGTTATACGTTACATCGTAATGCTACATAACGTTATACGCTATATCGTAATGCTACACAACGTTATACGTTATAAAATATTACCATATAACGTTATACGTTATATCGTAATGCGACATAACGTTATACGTTATATCGTAATGCTACATAACGTTATACGTTATGTCGTACTGCTACATAACGTTGTACGTTATATCGTAATGCTACATAGCGTTATACGTTGTATCATAATGATACATAACGTAATACGTTATATCGTAATGCTACATAACGTTATACATTATATCGTAATGCTACATAACGTTATACGTTATAACGTATTACCATATCACGTTATACGTTATATCGTAATGCTACATAACGTTATACGTTATATCGTAATGCTACATAACGTTATACGTTATAACGAATTACCATATAACGTTATACGTTACATCGTAATGCTACATAACGTTATACGTTTTATCGTAATGTTACATAACGTTATACGTTATATCGTAATGCTACATAACGTTATATGTTATATCGTAATGCTACATAACGTTATACGTTATATCGTAATGCTGCATAACGTTATACGTTATAACGTATTACCATATAACGTTATACGTTATATCGTAATGCTACATAACGTTATACGTTATATCGTAATGCTACATAACGTTATACGTTATAGCGTACTGCTACATAACGTTATACGTTATATCGTAATGCTACATAACGTTATACGTTATATCGTAATGCTACATAACGTTATACGTTATAGCGTACTGCTACATAACGTTATACGTTATATCGTAATGCTACATAACGTTATACGCTATTTTGTAATGCTACATAACGTTATATGTTATGTCGTACTGTTACATAACGTTATACCTTATATGGTAATGCTACAAAACGTTATACGTTATAACGTAATGCTACATAACGTTATACGTTATAACGAATTACCATATAACGTTATACGTTACATCGTAATGCTACATAACGTTATACGCTATATCGTAATGCTACACAACGTTATACGTTATAAAATATTACCATATAACGTTATACGTTATATCGTAACGCTACATAACGTTATACGTAATATCGTAATGCTACATAACGTTATACGTTATGTCGTACTGCTACATAACGTTGTACGTTATATCGTAATGCTACATAGCGTTATACGTTGTATCATAATGATACATAACGTTATACGTTATATCGTAATGCTACATAACGTTATACATTATATCGTAATGCTACATAACGTTATACGTTATAACGTATTACCATATCACGTTATACGTTATATCGTAATGCTACATAACGTTATACGTTATAACTTAATACTACATAACGTTAAACGTTATAACGTATTACCATATAACGTTATACGTTATATCGTAATGCTACATAACGTTATACGTTATATCGTAATGCTACGTAACGTTATACGTTATATCGTAATGTTACATAACGTTGTACGTTATATCGTAATGCTACATAACGTTATACGTTATATCGTAATGCTGCATATCGTTATACGTTATATCGTAATGCTACATAACGTTATACGTTATAACGTATTACCATATAACGTTATACGTTATATCGTAATGCTACATAACGTCATACGTTATATCGTAATGCTACATAACGTTATACGTTATAACGTCATACTACATAACGTTATACGTTACATCGTAATGCTACATAACGTTATACGTTTTATCGTAATGCTACATAACGTTATACGTCATATAGTAATGCTACATAACGTTATACGTTATATCGTAATGCTACATAACGTTATACGTTATAACGTATTACTGCATAACGTTATACGTTATAACGTAATACTATATAAAGTTATACGTCATATCATAATGCTACATAACGTTATACGTTATAACGTATTACCATATAACGTTATACGTTATATCGAAATGCTACATAACGTTATACGTTATAACGAAATACCATATAACGTTATACGTTATAACGAATTACCATATAACGTTATACGTTACATCGTAATGCTACATAACGTTATACGCTATATCGTAATGCTACACAACGTTATACATTATAACGCATTACCATATACCGTTATACGTTATATCGTAATGCTACATGACGTTATACGTTATATCGTAATGCCACATAACATTATACGTTATATCGTAAGGCTACATAACGTTATACGTTATATCGTAATGCTACATAACGTTATACGTTATATCGTAATGCTACATAACGTTATACGTTATAACATATTACCATATAACGTTATACGTTATATCGTAATGCTACATAACGTTATACGTTATAACGTAATGCTACATAACGTTATACGTTATAATGTATTACCATATAACGTTATACATTATAACGCATTACCATATAACGTTATACGTTATATCGTAATGCTACATAACGTTATACGTTATATCGTAATGCTACATAACGTTATACGTTATATCGTAATGCTACATAACGTTATACGTTATATCGTAATGCTACATAACGTTATACGTTATAACGTATTACCATATAACGTTATACGTTATATCGTAATGCTACATAACGTTATACGTTATATCGAAATGCAACATAACGTTATACGTTATATCGTAATACTACATAACATTATACGGTATATCGTAATGCTACATAACGTTATATGTTATATCGTAATGCTACATAACGTGATACGTTATATCGTAATGCTGCATATCGTTATACGTTATATCGTAATGCTACATAACGTTATACGTTATAACGTAATACTACATAACGTTATACGTTATAACGTATTACCATATAACGTTATACGTTATATCGTAATGCTACATAACGTTATACGTTATATCGTAATGCTACATAACGTTATACGTTACATCGTAATGCTACATAACGTTATACGTTTTATCGTAATGTTACATAACGTTATACGTTATATCGTAATGCTACATAACGTTATATGTTATATCGTAATGCTACATAACGTTATACGTTATATCGAAATGCTGCATAACGTTATACGTTATAACGTATTACCATATAACGTTATACGTTATATCGTAATGCTACATAACGTTATACGTTATATCGTAATGCTTCATAACGTTATACGTTATAACGTAATACTACATAACGTTATACGTTATAAAGTATTACCATATAACGTTACACGTTATATCGTAATGCTACATAACGTTATACGTTATGACTTAATACTACATAACGTTATACGTTATAACGTATTACCATCTAACGTTATACGTTATATCGTAATGCTACATAACGTTATACGTTATATCGTAATGCTGCATATCGTTATACGTTATATCGTAATGCTACATAACGTTATACGTTATAACGTATTACCATATAACGTTATACGTTATATCGTAATGCTACACAACGTTATACGTTATATCGTAATGCTACATAACGTTATACGTTATAACGTCATACTACATAACGTTATACGTTATAACGTATTACCATATAACGTTACACGTTACATCGTAATGCTACATAACGTTATACGTTTTATCGTAATGTTACATAACGTTATACGTTATATCGTAATGCTACATAACGTTATATGTTATATCGTAATGCTACATAACGTTATACGTTATATCGTAATGCTGCATAACGTTATACGTTATAACGTATTACCATATAACGTTATACGTTATATCGTAATGCTACATAACGTTATACGTTATATCGTAATGCTACATAACGTTATACGTTATAGCGTACTGCTACAAAACGTTATACGTTATATCGTAATGCTACATAACGTTATACGCTATTTTGTAATGCTACATAACGTTATATGTTATGTCGTACTGTTACATAACGTTATACGTTATATGGTAATGCTACAAAACGTTATACGTTATAACGTAATGCTACATAACGTTATACATTATAACGAATTACCATATAACGTTATACGTTACATCGTAATGCTACATAACGTTATACGCTATATCGTAATGCTACACAACGTTATACGTTATAAAATATTACCATATAACGTTATACGTTATATCGTAATGCGACATAACGTTATACGTTATATCGTAATGCTACATAACGTTATACGTTATGTCGTACTGCTACATAACGTTGTACGTTAGATCGTAATGCTACATAGCGTTATACGTTGTATCATAATGATACATAACGTAATACGTTATATCGTAATGCTACATAACGTTATACATTATATCGTAATGCTACATAACGTTATACGTTATAACGTATTACCATATCACGTTATACGTTATATCGTAATGCTACATAACGTTATACGATATATCGTAATGCTACATAACGTTATATGTTATAACGTATTACCATATCACGTTATACGTTATATCGCTATGCTACATGACGTTATACGTTATATCGTAATGCTACATAACGTTATACGTTATATCGTAATGCTACATAACGTTATACGTTATAACGTATTACCATATAACGTTATACGTTATATCGTAATGCTACATAACGTTATACGTTATAACGTCATACTACATAACGTTATACGTTATAACGTATTACCATATAACGTTACACGTTATATCGTAATGCTACATAACGTTATACGTTATAACTTAATACTACATAACGTTATACGTTATAACGTATTACCATATAACGTTATACGTTATATCGTAATGCTACATAACGTTATACGTTATATCGTAATGCTATATAACGTTATACGTTCCATCGTAATGCTACATAACGTTATACGCTATTTTGTAATGCTACATAACGTTATATGTTATGTCGTACTGTTACATAACGTTATACGTTATATGGTAATGCTACAAAACGTTATACGTTATAACGTAATGCTACATAACGTTATACGTTATAACGAATTACCATATAACGTTATACGTTATATCGTAATGCTACATAACGTTATACGTTATAGCGTACTGCTACATAACGTTATACGTTATATCGTAATGCTACATAACGTTATACGCTATTTTGTAATGCTACATAACGTTATATGTTATGTCGTACTGTTACATAACGTTATACGTTATATGGTAATGCTACAAAACGTTATACGTTATAACGTAATGCTACATAACGTTATACGTTATATCGTAATGCTACATAACGTTATACGTTATAGCATACTGCTACATAACGTTATACGTTATATCGTAATGCTACATAACGTTATACGTTATAGCGTACTGCTACATAACGTTATACGTTATAACGTATTACCATATAACGTTATACATTACATCGTAATGCTACATAACGTTATCCGTTATATCGTAATGCTACATAACGTTATACGTAATAACGTATTACCACAAAACGTTATACATTACATCGTAATGCTACATAACGTTATACGTTATATCGTAATGCTACACAACGTTATACGCTATAACGTATTACTACATAACGTTATACGTTATAACGTAATCCTATATAAAGTTATACGTCATATCATAATGCTACATAACGTTATACGTTATAACGTATTACCATATAACGTTATACATTACATTGTAATGCTACATAACGTTATCCGTTATATCGTAATGCTACATAACGTTATACGTTATAACGTATTACCATATGTGGTTTTACGTTATATCGTAATACTACATAACGTTACACGTTATATCGTAATGCTACATAACGTTATACGCTATATCGTAATGCTACATAACGTTATACGATATGTCGTACTGCTACATAACATTATACGCTATATGGTAATGGTACATAACGTTATACGTTATAACGTATTACCACATAACGTTATACATTACATCGTAATGCTACATAACGTTATACGTTATATCGTAATGCTACATAACGTTATACGTTATATCGTAGAGCTACATAACGCTATTCGTTATATCGTAATGCTACATAACGTTATACGTTGTATCGTAATGATACATAACGTTATACGTTATATCGTAATGCTACATAACGTTATACGATATATCGTAATGCTACATAACGTTATATGTTATAACGTATTACCATATCACGTTATACGTTATATCGTTATGCTACATAACGTTATACGTTATATCGTAATGCTACATAACGTTATACGCTATATCGTAATGCTACATAACGTTATACGTTATATCGTAATGCTACATAACGTTATCAGTTATATCGTAATGCTACATAACGTTATACGTTATATCGTAATGCAACATAACGTTATACGTTATATCGTAATACTACATAACATTATACGGTATATCGTAATGCTACATAACGTTATCTGTTATATCGTAATGCTACATAACGTGATACGTTATATCGTAATGCTGCATATCGTTATACGTTATATCGTAATGCTACATAACGTTATACGTTATAACGTAATACTACATAACGTTATACGTTATAACGTATTACCATATAACGTTATACGTTATATCGTACTGCTACATAACGTTATACGTTATATGGTAATGCTACATAACGTTATACGTTATAGCGTAATGCTACATTACGTTATACGTTATATCGTAATGCTACATAACGTTATACGTTATATCGTAATGCTACATATCGTTATACGTTATAACGTACTGCTACATAACGTTATACGTTATATTGTAATGCTACATAACGTTATACGTTATATCGTAATGCTACATAACGTTATACGTTATAACGTAATACTACTTAACGTTATACGTCATATCGTAATGCTACATTACGTTATACGTTATAACGTAATACTACATAACGTTATACGTTATAACGTATTACCATATAACGTTATACGTTATATCGTAATGCTACATAACGTTATACGTTATATCGTAATGCTACATAACGTTATACGTTACATCGTAATGCTACATAACGTTATACGTTTTATCGTAATGTTACATAACGTTATACGTTATATCGTAATGCTACATAACGTTATATGTTATATCGTAATGCTACATAACGTTATACGTTATATCGAAATGCTGCATAACGTTATACGTTATAACGTATTACCATATAACGTTATACGTTATATCGTAATGCTACATAACGTTATACGTTATATCGTAATGCTTCATAACGTTATACGTTATAACGTAATACTACATAACGTTATACGTTATAAAGTATTACCATATAACGTTACACGTTATATCGTAATGCTACATAACGTTATACGTTATGACTTAATACTACATAACGTTATACGTTATAACGTATTACCATCTAACGTTATACGTTATATCGTAATGCTACATAACGTTATACGTTATATCGTAATGCTGCATATCGTTATACGTTATATCGTAATGCTACATAACGTTATACGTTATAACGTATTACCATATAACGTTATACGTTATATCGTAATGCTACATAACGTTATACGTTATATCGTAATGCTACATAACGTTATACGTTATAACGTCATACTACATAACGTTATACGTTATAACGTATTACCATATAACGTTACACGTTACATCGTAATGCTACATAACGTTATACGTTTTATCGTAATGTTACATAACGTTATACGTTATATCGTAATGCTACATAACGTTATATGTTATATCGTAATGCTACATAACGTTATACGTTATATCGTAATGCTGCATAACGTTATACGTTATAACGTATTACCATATAACGTTATACGTTATATCGTAATGCTACATAACGTTATACGTTATATCGTAATGCTACATAACGTTATACGCTATTTTGTAATGCTACATAACGTTATATGTTATGTCGTACTGTTACATAACGTTATACGTTATATGGTAATGCTACAACACGTTATACGTTATAACGTAATGCTACATAACGTTATACATTATAACGAATTACCATATAACGTTATACGTTACATCGTAATGCTACATAACGTTATACGCTATATCGCAATGCTACACAACGTTATACGTTATAAAATATTACCATATAACGTTATACGTTATATCGTAATGCTACATAACGTTATACGTTATATCGTAATGCTACATAACGTTATACGTTATGTCGTACTGCTACATAACGTTGTACGTTATATCGTAATGCTACATAGCGTTATACGTTGTATCATAATGATACATAACGTTATACGTTATATCGTAATGCTACATAACGTTATACATTATATCGTAATGCTACATAACGTTATACGTTATAACGTATTACCATATCACGTTATACGTTATATCGTAATGCTACATAACGTTATACGTTATATCGTAATGTTACATAACGTTGTACGTTATATCGTAATGCTACATAACGTTATACGTTATATCGTAATGCTGCATATCGTTATACGTTATATCGTAATGCTACATAACGTTATACGTTATAACGTATTACCATATAACGTTATACGTTATATCGTAATGCTACATAACGTCATACGTTATATCGTAATGCTACATAACGTTATACGTTATAACGTCATACTACATAACGTTATACGTTACATCGTAATGCTACATAACGTTATACGTTTTATCGTAATGCTACATAACGTTATACGTCATATAGTAATGCTACATAACGTTATACGTTATATCGTAATGCTACATAACGTTATACGTTATAACGTATTACTGCATAACGTTATACGTTATAACGTAATACTATATAAAGTTATACGTCATATCATAATGCTACATAACGTTATACGTTATAACGTATTACCATATAACGTTATACGTTATATCGAAATGCTACATAACGTTATACGTTATAACGAAATACCATATAACGTTATACGTTATAACGAATTACCATATAACGTTATACGTTACATCGTAATGCTACATAACGTTATACGCTATATCGTAATGCTACACAACGTTATACATTATAACGCATTACCATATACCGTTATACGTTATATCGTAATGCTACATGACGTTATACGTTATATCGTAATGCCACATAACATTATACGTTATATCGTAAGGCTACATAACGTTATACGTTATATCGTAATGCTACATAACGTTATACGTTATATCGTAATGCTACATAACGTTATACGTTATAACATATTACCATATAACGTTATACGTTATATCGTAATGCTACATAACGTTATACGTTATAACGTAATGCTACATAACGTTATACGTTATAATGTATTACCATATAACGTTATACATTATAACGCATTACCATATAACGTTATACGTTATATCGTAATGCTACATAACGTTATACGTTATATCGTAATGCTACATAACGTTATACGTTATATCGTAATGCTACATAACGTTATACGTTATATCGTAATGCTACATAACGTTATACGTTATAACGTATTACCATATAACGTTATACGTTATATCGTAATGCTACATAACGTTATACGTTATATCGAAATGCAACATAACGTTATACGTTATATCGTAATACTACATAACATTATACGGTATATCGTAATGCTACATAACGTTATATGTTATATCGTAATGCTACATAACGTGATACGTTATATCGTAATGCTGCATATCGTTATACGTTATATCGTAATGCTACATAACGTTATACGTTATAACGTAATACTACATAACGTTATACGTTATAACGTATTACCATATAACGTTATACGTTATATCGTAATGCTACATAACGTTATACGTTATATCGTAATGCTACATAACGTTATACGTTACATCGTAATGCTACATAACGTTATACGTTTTATCGTAATGTTACATAACGTTATACGTTATATCGTAATGCTACATAACGTTATATGTTATATCGTAATGCTACATAACGTTATACGTTATATCGAAATGCTGCATAACGTTATACGTTATAACGTATTACCATATAACGTTATACGTTATATCGTAATGCTACATAACGTTATACGTTATATCGTAATGCTTCATAACGTTATACGTTATAACGTAATACTACATAACGTTATACGTTATAAAGTATTACCATATAACGTTACACGTTATATCGTAATGCTACATAACGTTATACGTTATGACTTAATACTACATAACGTTATACGTTATAACGTATTACCATCTAACGTTATACGTTATATCGTAATGCTACATAACGTTATACGTTATATCGTAATGCTGCATATCGTTATACGTTATATCGTAATGCTACATAACGTTATACGTTATAACGTATTACCATATAACGTTATACGTTATATCGTAATGCTACACAACGTTATACGTTATATCGTAATGCTACATAACGTTATACGTTATAACGTCATACTACATAACGTTATACGTTATAACGTATTACCATATAACGTTACACGTTACATCGTAATGCTACATAACGTTATACGTTTTATCGTAATGTTACATAACGTTATACGTTATATCGTAATGCTACATAACGTTATATGTTATATCGTAATGCTACATAACGTTATACGTTATATCGTAATGCTGCATAACGTTATACGTTATAACGTATTACCATATAACGTTATACGTTATATCGTAATGCTACATAACGTTATACGTTATATCGTAATGCTACATAACGTTATACGTTATAGCGTACTGCTACAAAACGTTATACGTTATATCGTAATGCTACATAACGTTATACGCTATTTTGTAATGCTACATAACGTTATATGTTATGTCGTACTGTTACATAACGTTATACGTTATATGGTAATGCTACAAAACGTTATACGTTATAACGTAATGCTACATAACGTTATACATTATAACGAATTACCATATAACGTTATACGTTACATCGTAATGCTACATAACGTTATACGCTATATCGTAATGCTACACAACGTTATACGTTATAAAATATTACCATATAACGTTATACGTTATATCGTAATGCGACATAACGTTATACGTTATATCGTAATGCTACATAACGTTATACGTTATGTCGTACTGCTACATAACGTTGTACGTTATATCGTAATGCTACATAGCGTTATACGTTGTATCATAATGATACATAACGTAATACGTTATATCGTAATGCTACATAACGTTATACATTATATCGTAATGCTACATAACGTTATACGTTATAACGTATTACCATATCACGTTATACGTTATATCGTAATGCTACATAACGTTATACGATATATCGTAATGCTACATAACGTTATATGTTATAACGTATTACCATATCACGTTATACGTTATATCGCTATGCTACATGACGTTATACGTTATATCGTAATGCTACATAACGTTATACGTTATATCGTAATGCTACATAACGTTATACGTTATAACGTATTACCATATAACGTTATACGTTATATCGTAATGCTACATAACGTTATACGTTATAACGTCATACTACATAACGTTATACGTTATAACGTATTACCATATAACGTTACACGTTATATCGTAATGCTACATAACGTTATACGTTATAACTTAATACTACATAACGTTATACGTTATAACGTATTACCATATAACGTTATACGTTATATCGTAATGCTACATAACGTTATACGTTATATCGTAATGCTACATAACGTTATACGTTCCATCGTAATGCTACATAACGTTATACGCTACTTTGTAATGCTACATAACGTTATATGTTATGTCGTACTGTTACATAACGTTATACGTTATATGGTAATGCTACAAAACGTTATACGTTATAACGTAATGCTACATAACGTTATACGTTATAACGAATTACCATATAACGTTATACGTTATATCGTAATGCTACATAACGTTATACGTTATAGCGTACTGCTACATAACGTTATACGTTATATCGTAATGCTACATAACGTTATACGCTATTTTGTAATGCTACATAACGTTATATGTTATGTCGTACTGTTACATAACGTTATACGTTATATGGTAATGCTACAAAACGTTATACGTTATAACGTAATGCTACATAACGTTATACGTTATATCGTAATGCTACATAACGTTATACGTTATAGCATACTGCTACATAACGTTATACGTTATATCGTAATGCTACATAACGTTATACGTTATAGCGTACTGCTACATAACGTTATACGTTATAACGTATTACCATATAACGTTATACATTACATCGTAATGCTACATAACGTTATCCGTTATATCGTAATGCTACATAACGTTATACGTAATAACGTATTACCACAAAACGTTATACATTACATCGTAATGCTACATAACGTTATACGTTATATCGTAATGCTACACAACGTTATACGCTATAACGTATTACTACATAACGTTATACGTTATAACGTAATCCTATATAAAGTTATACGTCATATCATAATGCTACATAACGTTATACGTTATAACGTATTACCATATAACGTTATACATTACATTGTAATGCTACATAACGTTATCCGTTATATCGTAATGCTACATAACGTTATACGTTATAACGTATTACCATATGTCGTTTTACGTTATATCGTAATACTACATAACGTTACACGTTATATCGTAATGCTACATAACGTTATACGCTATATCGTAATGCTACATAACGTTATACGATATGTCGTACTGCTACATAACATTATACGCTATATGGTAATGGTACATAACGTTATACGTTATAACGTATTACCACATAACGTTATACATTACATCGTAATGCTACATAACGTTATACGTTATATCGTAATGCTACATAACGTTATACGTTATATCGTAGAGCTACATAACGCTATTCGTTATATCGTAATGCTACATAACGTTATACGTTGTATCGTAATGATACATAACGTTATACGTTATATCGTAATGCTACATGACGTTATACGATATATCGTAATGCTACATAACGTTATATGTTATAACGTATTACCATATCACGTTATACGTTATATCGTTATGCTACATAACGTTATACGTTATATCGTAATGCTACATAACGTTATACGCTATATCGTAATGCTACATAACGTTATACGTTATATCGTAATGCTACATAACGTTATCAGTTATATCGTAATGCTACATAACGTTATACGTTATATCGTAATGCAACATAACGTTATACGTTATATCGTAATACTACATAACATTATACGGTATATCGTAATGCTACATAACGTTATCTGTTATATCGTAATGCTACATAACGTGATACGTTATATCGTAATGCTGCATATCGTTATACGTTATATCGTAATGCTACATAACGTTATACGTTATAACGTAATACTACATAACGTTATACGTTATAACGTATTACCATATAACGTTATACGTTATATCGTACTGCTACATAACGTTATACGTTATATGGTAATGCTACATAACGTTATACGTTATAGCGTAATGCTACATTACGTTATACGTTATATCGTAATGCTACATAACGTTATACGTTATATCGTAATGCTACATATCGTTATACGTTATAACGTACTGCTACATAACGTTATACGTTATATTGTAATGCTACATAACGTTATACGTTATATCGTAATGCTACATAACGTTATACGTTATAACGTAATACTACTTAACGTTATACGTCATATCGTAATGCTACATTACGTTATACGTTATAACGTAATACTACATAACGTTATACGTTATAACGTATTACCATATAACGTTATACGTTATATCGTAATGCTACATAACGTTATACGTTATATCGTAATGCTACATAACGTTATACGTTACATCGTAATGCTACATAACGTTATACGTTTTATCGTAATGTTACATAACGTTATACGTTATATCGTAATGCTACATAACGTTATATGTTATATCGTAATGCTACATAACGTTATACGTTATATCGAAATGCTGCATAACGTTATACGTTATAACGTATTACCATATAACGTTATACGTTATATCGTAATGCTACATAACGTTATACGTTATATCGTAATGCTTCATAACGTTATACGTTATAACGTAATACTACATAACGTTATACGTTATAAAGTATTACCATATAACGTTACACGTTATATCGTAATGCTACATAACGTTATACGTTATGACTTAATACTACATAACGTTATACGTTATAACGTATTACCATCTAACGTTATACGTTATATCGTAATGCTACATAACGTTATACGTTATATCGTAATGCTGCATATCGTTATACGTTATATCGTAATGCTACATAACGTTATACGTTATAACGTATTACCATATAACGTTATACGTTATATCGTAATGCTACATAACGTTATACGTTATATCGTAATGCTACATAACGTTATACGCTATTTTGTAATGCTACATAACGTTATATGTTATGTCGTACTGTTACATAACGTTATACGTTATATGGTAATGCTACAACACGTTATACGTTATAACGTAATGCTACATAACGTTATACATTATAACGAATTACCATATAACGTTATACGTTACATCGTAATGCTACATAACGTTATACGCTATATCGCAATGCTACACAACGTTATACGTTATAAAATATTACCATATAACGTTATACGTTATATCGTAATGCTACATAACGTTATACGTTATATCGTAATGCTACATAACGTTATACGTTATGTCGTACTGCTACATAACGTTGTACGTTATATCGTAATGCTACATAGCGTTATACGTTGTATCATAATGATACATAACGTTATACGTTATATCGTAATGCTACATAACGTTATACATTATATCGTAATGCTACATAACGTTATACGTTATAACGTATTACCATATCACGTTATACGTTATATCGTAATGCTACATAACGTTATACGTTATATCGTAATGTTACATAACGTTGTACGTTATATCGTAATGCTACATAACGTTATACGTTATATCGTAATGCTGCATATCGTTATACGTTATATCGTAATGCTACATAACGTTATACGTTATAACGTATTACCATATAACGTTATACGTTATATCGTAATGCTACATAACGTCATACGTTATATCGTAATGCTACATAACGTTATACGTTATAACGTCATACTACATAACGTTATACGTTACATCGTAATGCTACATAACGTTATACGTTTTATCGTAATGCTACATAACGTTATACGTCATATAGTAATGCTACATAACGTTATACGTTATATCGTAATGCTACATAACGTTATACGTTATAACGTATTACTGCATAACGTTATACGTTATAACGTAATACTATATAAAGTTATACGTCATATCATAATGCTACATAACGTTATACGTTATAACGTATTACCATATAACGTTATACGTTATATCGAAATGCTACATAACGTTATACGTTATAACGAAATACCATATAACGTTATACGTTATAACGAATTACCATATAACGTTATACGTTACATCGTAATGCTACATAACGTTATACGCTATATCGTAATGCTACACAACGTTATACATTATAACGCATTACCATATACCGTTATACGTTATATCGTAATGCTACATGACGTTATACGTTATATCGTAATGCCACATAACATTATACGTTATATCGTAAGGCTACATAACGTTATACGTTATATCGTAATGCTACATAACGTTATACGTTATATCGTAATGCTACATAACGTTATACGTTATAACATATTACCATATAACGTTATACGTTATATCGTAATGCTACATAACGTTATACGTTATAACGTAATGCTACATAACGTTATACGTTATAATGTATTACCATATAACGTTATACATTATAACGCATTACCATATAACGTTATACGTTATATCGTAATGCTACATAACGTTATACGTTATATCGTAATGCTACATAACGTTATACGTTATATCGTAATGCTACATAACGTTATACGTTATATCGTAATGCTACATAACGTTATACGTTATAACGTATTACCATATAACGTTATACGTTATATCGTAATGCTACATAACGTTATACGTTATATCGAAATGCAACATAACGTTATACGTTATATCGTAATACTACATAACATTATACGGTATATCGTAATGCTACATAACGTTATATGTTATATCGTAATGCTACATAACGTGATACGTTATATCGTAATGCTGCATATCGTTATACGTTATATCGTAATGCTACATAACGTTATACGTTATAACGTAATACTACATAACGTTATACGTTATAACGTATTACCATATAACGTTATACGTTATATCGTAATGCTACATAACGTTATACGTTATATCGTAATGCTACATAACGTTATACGTTACATCGTAATGCTACATAACGTTATACGTTTTATCGTAATGTTACATAACGTTATACGTTATATCGTAATGCTACATAACGTTATATGTTATATCGTAATGCTACATAACGTTATACGTTATATCGAAATGCTGCATAACGTTATACGTTATAACGTATTACCATATAACGTTATACGTTATATCGTAATGCTACATAACGTTATACGTTATATCGTAATGCTTCATAACGTTATACGTTATAACGTAATACTACATAACGTTATACGTTATAAAGTATTACCATATAACGTTACACGTTATATCGTAATGCTACATAACGTTATACGTTATGACTTAATACTACATAACGTTATACGTTATAACGTATTACCATCTAACGTTATACGTTATATCGTAATGCTACATAACGTTATACGTTATATCGTAATGCTGCATATCGTTATACGTTATATCGTAATGCTACATAACGTTATACGTTATAACGTATTACCATATAACGTTATACGTTATATCGTAATGCTACACAACGTTATACGTTATATCGTAATGCTACATAACGTTATACGTTATAACGTCATACTACATAACGTTATACGTTATAACGTATTACCATATAACGTTACACGTTACATCGTAATGCTACATAACGTTATACGTTTTATCGTAATGTTACATAACGTTATACGTTATATCGTAATGCTACATAACGTTATATGTTATATCGTAATGCTACATAACGTTATACGTTATATCGTAATGCTGCATAACGTTATACGTTATAACGTATTACCATATAACGTTATACGTTATATCGTAATGCTACATAACGTTATACGTTATATCGTAATGCTACATAACGTTATACGTTATAGCGTACTGCTACAAAACGTTATACGTTATATCGTAATGCTACATAACGTTATACGCTATTTTGTAATGCTACATAACGTTATATGTTATGTCGTACTGTTACATAACGTTATACGTTATATGGTAATGCTACAAAACGTTATACGTTATAACGTAATGCTACATAACGTTATACATTATAACGAATTACCATATAACGTTATACGTTACATCGTAATGCTACATAACGTTATACGCTATATCGTAATGCTACACAACGTTATACGTTATAAAATATTACCATATAACGTTATACGTTATATCGTAATGCGACATAACGTTATACGTTATATCGTAATGCTACATAACGTTATACGTTATGTCGTACTGCTACATAACGTTGTACGTTATATCGTAATGCTACATAGCGTTATACGTTGTATCATAATGATACATAACGTAATACGTTATATCGTAATGCTACATAACGTTATACATTATATCGTAATGCTACATAACGTTATACGTTATAACGTATTACCATATCACGTTATACGTTATATCGTAATGCTACATAACGTTATACGATATATCGTAATGCTACATAACGTTATATGTTATAACGTATTACCATATCACGTTATACGTTATATCGCTATGCTACATGACGTTATACGTTATATCGTAATGCTACATAACGTTATACGTTATATCGTAATGCTACATAACGTTATACGTTATAACGTATTACCATATAACGTTATACGTTATATCGTAATGCTACATAACGTTATACGTTATAACGTCATACTACATAACGTTATACGTTATAACGTATTACCATATAACGTTACACGTTATATCGTAATGCTACATAACGTTATACGTTATAACTTAATACTACATAACGTTATACGTTATAACGTATTACCATATAACGTTATACGTTATATCGTAATGCTACATAACGTTATACGTTATATCGTAATGCTACATAACGTTATACGTTCCATCGTAATGCTACATAACGTTATACGCTACTTTGTAATGCTACATAACGTTATATGTTATGTCGTACTGTTACATAACGTTATACGTTATATGGTAATGCTACAAAACGTTATACGTTATAACGTAATGCTACATAACGTTATACGTTATAACGAATTACCATATAACGTTATACGTTATATCGTAATGCTACATAACGTTATACGTTATAGCGTACTGCTACATAACGTTATACGTTATATCGTAATGCTACATAACGTTATACGCTATTTTGTAATGCTACATAACGTTATATGTTATGTCGTACTGTTACATAACGTTATACGTTATATGGTAATGCTACAAAACGTTATACGTTATAACGTAATGCTACATAACGTTATACGTTATATCGTAATGCTACATAACGTTATACGTTATAGCATACTGCTACATAACGTTATACGTTATATCGTAATGCTACATAACGTTATACGTTATAGCGTACTGCTACATAACGTTATACGTTATAACGTATTACCATATAACGTTATACATTACATCGTAATGCTACATAACGTTATCCGTTATATCGTAATGCTACATAACGTTATACGTAATAACGTATTACCACAAAACGTTATACATTACATCGTAATGCTACATAACGTTATACGTTATATCGTAATGCTACACAACGTTATACGCTATAACGTATTACTACATAACGTTATACGTTATAACGTAATCCTATATAAAGTTATACGTCATATCATAATGCTACATAACGTTATACGTTATAACGTATTACCATATAACGTTATACATTACATTGTAATGCTACATAACGTTAACCGTTATATCGTAATGCTACATAACGTTATACGTTATAACGTATTACCATATGTCGTTTTACGTTATATCGTAATACTACATAACGTTACACGTTATATCGTAATGCTACATAACGTTATACGCTATATCGTAATGCTACATAACGTTATACGATATGTCGTACTGCTACATAACATTATACGCTATATGGTAATGGTACATAACGTTATACGTTATAACGTATTACCACATAACGTTATACATTACATCGTAATGCTACATAACGTTATACGTTATATCGTAATGCTACATAACGTTATACGTTATATCGTAGAGCTACATAACGCTATTCGTTATATCGTAATGCTACATAACGTTATACGTTGTATCGTAATGATACATAACGTTATACGTTATATCGTAATGCTACATGACGTTATACGATATATCGTAATGCTACATAACGTTATATGTTATAACGTATTACCATATCACGTTATACGTTATATCGTTATGCTACATAACGTTATACGTTATATCGTAATGCTACATAACGTTATACGCTATATCGTAATGCTACATAACGTTATACGTTATATCGTAATGCTACATAACGTTATCAGTTATATCGTAATGCTACATAACGTTATACGTTATATCGTAATGCAACATAACGTTATACGTTATATCGTAATACTACATAACATTATACGGTATATCGTAATGCTACATAACGTTATCTGTTATATCGTAATGCTACATAACGTGATACGTTATATCGTAATGCTGCATATCGTTATACGTTATATCGTAATGCTACATAACGTTATACGTTATAACGTAATACTACATAACGTTATACGTTATAACGTATTACCATATAACGTTATACGTTATATCGTACTGCTACATAACGTTATACGTTATATGGTAATGCTACATAACGTTATACGTTATAGCGTAATGCTACATTACGTTATACGTTATAGCGTAATGCTACATTACGTTATACGTTATATCGTAATGCTACATAACGTTATACGTTATATCGTAATGCTACATATCGTTATACGTTATAACGTACTGCTACATAACGTTATACGTTATATTGTAATGCTACATAACGTTATACGTTATATCGTAATGCTACATAACGTTATACGTTATAACGTAATACTACTTAACGTTATACGTCATATCGTAATGCTACATTACGTTATACGTTATAACGTAATACTACATAACGTTATACGTTATAACGTATTACCATATAACGTTATACGTTATATCGTAATGCTACATAACGTTATACGTTATATCGTAATGCTACATAACGTTATACGTTACATCGTAATGCTACATAACGTTATACGTTTTATCGTAATGTTACATAACGTTATACGTTATATCGTAATGCTACATAACGTTATATGTTATATCGTAATGCTACATAACGTTATACGTTATATCGAAATGCTGCATAACGTTATACGTTATAACGTATTACCATATAACGTTATACGTTATATCGTAATGCTACATAACGTTATACGTTATATCGTAATGCTTCATAACGTTATACGTTATAACGTAATACTACATAACGTTATACGTTATAAAGTATTACCATATAACGTTACACGTTATATCGTAATGCTACATAACGTTATACGTTATGACTTAATACTACATAACGTTATACGTTATAACGTATTACCATCTAACGTTATACGTTATATCGTAATGCTACATAACGTTATACGTTATATCGTAATGCTGCATATCGTTATACGTTATATCGTAATGCTACATAACGTTATACGTTATAACGTATTACCATATAACGTTATACGTTATATCGTAATGCTACATAACGTTATACGTTATATCGTAATGCTACATAACGTTATACGTTATAACGTATTACCACATAACGTTATACATTACATCGTAATGCTACATAACGTTATACGTTATATCGTAATGCTACATAACGTTATACGTTATATCGTAGAGCTACATAACGCTATTCGTTATATCGTAATGCTACATAACGTTATACGTTGTATCGTAATGATACATAACGTTATACGTTATATCGTAATGCTACATGACGTTATACGATATATCGTAATGCTACATAACGTTATATGTTATAACGTATTACCATATCACGTTATACGTTATATCGTTATGCTACATAACGTTATACGTTATATCGTAATGCTACATAACGTTATACGCTATATCGTAATGCTACATAACGTTATACGTTATATCGTAATGCTACATAACGTTATCAGTTATATCGTAATGCTACATAACGTTATACGTTATATCGTAATGCAACATAACGTTATACGTTATATCGTAATACTACATAACATTATACGGTATATCGTAATGCTACATAACGTTATCTGTTATATCGTAATGCTACATAACGTGATACGTTATATCGTAATGCTGCATATCGTTATACGTTATATCGTAATGCTACATAACGTTATACGTTATAACGTAATACTACATAACGTTATACGTTATAACGTATTACCATATAACGTTATACGTTATATCGTACTGCTACATAACGTTATACGTTATATGGTAATGCTACATAACGTTATACGTTATAGCGTAATGCTACATTACGTTATACGTTATAGCGTAATGCTACATTACGTTATACGTTATATCGTAATGCTACTTAACGTTATACGTTATATCGTAATGCTACATATCGTTATACGTTATAACGTACTGCTACATAACGTTATACGTTATATTGTAATGCTACATAACGTTATACGTTATATCGTAATGCTACATAACGTTATACGTTATAACGTAATACTACTTAACGTTATACGTCATATCGTAATGCTACATTACGTTATACGTTATAACGTAATACTACATAACGTTATACGTTATAACGTATTACCATATAACGTTATACGTTATATCGTAATGCTACATAACGTTATACGTTATATCGTAATGCTACATAACGTTATACGTTACATCGTAATGCTACATAACGTTATACGTTTTATCGTAATGTTACATAACGTTATACGTTATATCGTAATGCTACATAACGTTATATGTTATATCGTAATGCTACATAACGTTATACGTTATATCGAAATGCTGGATAACGTTATACGTTATAACGTATTACCATATAACGTTATACGTTATATCGTAATGCTACATAACGTTATACGTTATATCGTAATGCTTCATAACGTTATACGTTATAACGTAATACTACATAACGTTATACGTTATAAAGTATTACCATATAACGTTACACGTTATATCGTAATGCTACATAACGTTATACGTTATGACTTAATACTACATAACGTTATACGTTATAACGTATTACCATCTAACGTTATACGTTATATCGTAATGCTACATAACGTTATACGTTATATCGTAATGCTGCATATCGTTATACGTTATATCGTAATGCTACATAACGTTATACGTTATAACGTATTACCATATAACGTTATACGTTATATCGTAATGCTACATAACGTTATACGTTATATCGTAATGCTACATAACGTTATACGTTATAACGTCATACTACATAACGTTATACGTTATAACGTATTACCATATAACGTTACACGTTACATCGTAATGCTACATAACGTTATACGTTTTATCGTAATGTTACATAACGTTATACGTTATATCGTAATGCTACATAACGTTATATGTTATATCGTAATGCTACATAACGTTATACGTTATATCGTAATGCTACATAACGTTATACGTTATATCGTAGAGCTACATAACGCTATTCGTTATATCGTAATGCTACATAACGTTATACGTTGTATCGTAATGATACATAACGTTATACGTTATATCGTAATGCTACATGACGTTATACGATATATCGTAATGCTACATAACGTTATATGTTATAACGTATTACCATATCACGTTATACGTTATATCGTTATGCTACATAACGTTATACGTTATATCGTAATGCTACATAACGTTATACGCTATATCGTAATGCTACATAACGTTATACGTTATATCGTAATGCTACATAACGTTATCAGTTATATCGTAATGCTACATAACGTTATACGTTATATCGTAATGCAACATAACGTTATACGTTATATCGTAATACTACATAACATTATACGGTATATCGTAATGCTACATAACGTTATCTGTTATATCGTAATGCTACATAACGTGATACGTTATATCGTAATGCTGCATATCGTTATACGTTATATCGTAATGCTACATAACGTTATACGTTATAACGTAATACTACATAACGTTATACGTTATAACGTATTACCATATAACGTTATACGTTATATCGTACTGCTACATAACGTTATACGTTATATGGTAATGCTACATAACGTTATACGTTATAGCGTAATGCTACATTACGTTATACGTTATAGCGTAATGCTACATTACGTTATACGTTATATCGTAATGCTACATAACGTTATACGTTATATCGTAATGCTACATATCGTTATACGTTATAACGTACTGCTACATAACGTTATACGTTATATTGTAATGCTACATAACGTTATACGTTATATCGTAATGCTACATAACGTTATACGTTATAACGTAATACTACTTAACGTTATACGTCATATCGTAATGCTACATTACGTTATACGTTATAACGTAATACTACATAACGTTATACGTTATAACGTATTACCATATAACGTTATACGTTATATCGTAATGCTACATAACGTTATACGTTATATCGTAATGCTACATAACGTTATACGTTACATCGTAATGCTACATAACGTTATACGTTTTATCGTAATGTTACATAACGTTATACGTTATATCGTAATGCTACATAACGTTATATGTTATATCGTAATGCTACATAACGTTATACGTTATATCGAAATGCTGCATAACGTTATACGTTATAACGTATTACCATATAACGTTATACGTTATATCGTAATGCTACATAACGTTATACGTTATATCGTAATGCTTCATAACGTTATACGTTATAACGTAATACTACATAACGTTATACGTTATAAAGTATTACCATATAACGTTACACGTTATATCGTAATGCTACATAACGTTATACGTTATGACTTAATACTACATAACGTTATACGTTATAACGTATTACCATCTAACGTTATACGTTATATCGTAATGCTACATAACGTTATACGTTATATCGTAATGCTGCATATCGTTATACGTTATATCGTAATGCTACATAACGTTATACGTTATAACGTATTACCATATAACGTTATACGTTATATCGTAATGCTACATAACGTTATACGTTATATCGTAATGCTACATAACGTTATACGTTATAACGTATTACCACATAACGTTATACATTACATCGTAATGCTACATAACGTTATACGTTATATCGTAATGCTACATAACGTTATACGTTATATCGTAGAGCTACATAACGCTATTCGTTATATCGTAATGCTACATAACGTTATACGTTGTATCGTAATGATACATAACGTTATACGTTATATCGTAATGCTACATGACGTTATACGATATATCGTAATGCTACATAACGTTATATGTTATAACGTATTACCATATCACGTTATACGTTATATCGTTATGCTACATAACGTTATACGTTATATCGTAATGCTACATAACGTTATACGCTATATCGTAATGCTACATAACGTTATACGTTATATCGTAATGCTACATAACGTTATCAGTTATATCGTAATGCTACATAACGTTATACGTTATATCGTAATGCAACATAACGTTATACGTTATATCGTAATACTACATAACATTATACGGTATATCGTAATGCTACATAACGTTATCTGTTATATCGTAATGCTACATAACGTGATACGTTATATCGTAATGCTGCATATCGTTATACGTTATATCGTAATGCTACATAACGTTATACGTTATAACGTAATACTACATAACGTTATACGTTATAACGTATTACCATATAACGTTATACGTTATATCGTACTGCTACATAACGTTATACGTTATATGGTAATGCTACATAACGTTATACGTTATAGCGTAATGCTACATTACGTTATACGTTATAGCGTAATGCTACATTACGTTATACGTTATATCGTAATGCTACATAACGTTATACGTTATATCGTAATGCTACATATCGTTATACGTTATAACGTACTGCTACATAACGTTATACGTTATATTGTAATGCTACATAACGTTATACGTTATATCGTAATGCTACATAACGTTATACGTTATAACGTAATACTACTTAACGTTATACGTCATATCGTAATGCTACATTACGTTATACGTTATAACGTAATACTACATAACGTTATACGTTATAACGTATTACCATATAACGTTATACGTTATATCGTAATGCTACATAACGTTATACGTTATATCGTAATGCTACATAACGTTATACGTTACATCGTAATGCTACATAACGTTATACGTTTTATCGTAATGTTACATAACGTTATACGTTATATCGTAATGCTACATAACGTTATATGTTATATCGTAATGCTACATAACGTTATACGTTATATCGAAATGCTGCATAACGTTATACGTTATAACGTATTACCATATAACGTTATACGTTATATCGTAATGCTACATAACGTTATACGTTATATCGTAATGCTTCATAACGTTATACGTTATAACGTAATACTACATAACGTTATACGTTATAAAGTATTACCATATAACGTTACACGTTATATCGTAATGCTACATAACGTTATACGTTATGACTTAATACTACATAACGTTATACGTTATAACGTATTACCATCTAACGTTATACGTTATATCGTAATGCTACATAACGTTATACGTTATATCGTAATGCTGCATATCGTTATACGTTATATCGTAATGCTACATAACGTTATACGTTATAACGTATTACCATATAACGTTATACGTTATATCGTAATGCTACATAACGTTATACGTTATATCGTAATGCTACATAACGTTATACGTTATAACGTCATACTACATAACGTTATACGTTATAACGTATTACCATATAACGTTACACGTTACATCGTAATGCTACATAACGTTATACGTTTTATCGTAATGTTACATAACGTTATACGTTATATCGTAATGCTACATAACGTTATATGTTATATCGTAATGCTACATAACGTTATACGTTATATCGTAATGCTGCATAACGTTATACGTTATAACGTATTACCATATAACGTTATACGTTATATCGTAATGCTACATAACGTTATACGTTATATCGTAATGCTACATAACGTTATACGCTATTTTGTAATGCTACATAACGTTATATGTTATGTCGTACTGTTACATAACGTTATACGTTATATGGTAATGCTACAACACGTTATACGTTATAACGTAATGCTACATAACGTTATACATTATAACGAATTACCATATAACGTTATACGTTACATCGTAATGCTACATAACGTTATACGCTATATCGCAATGCTACACAACGTTATACGTTATAAAATATTACCATATAACGTTATACGTTATATCGTAATGCTACATAACGTTATACGTTATATCGTAATGCTACATAACGTTATACGTTATGTCGTACTGCTACATAACGTTGTACGTTATATCGTAATGCTACATAGCGTTATACGTTGTATCATAATGATACATAACGTTATACGTTATATCGTAATGCTACATAACGTTATACATTATATCGTAATGCTACATAACGTTATACGTTATAACGTATTACCATATCACGTTATACGTTATATCGTAATGCTACATAACGTTATACGTTATATCGTAATGCTACATAACGTTATACGTTATATCGTACTGCTACATAACGTTATACGTTATATGGTAATGCTACATAACGTTATACGTTATAGCGTAATGCTACATTACGTTATACGTTTTATCGTAATGCTACATAACGTTATACGTTATATCGTAATGCTACATATCGTTATACGTTATAACGTACTGCTACATAACGTTATACGTTATATTGTAATGCTACATAACGTTATACGTTATATCGTAATGCTACATAACGTTATACGTTATAACGTATTACCATATCTCGTTATACGTTATATCGTAATACTACATAACGTTACACGTTATATCGTAATGCTACACAACGTTATACGCTATAACGTATTACTACATAACGTTATACGTTATAACGTAATCCTATATAAAGTTATACGTCATATCATAATGCTACATAACGTTATACGTTATAACGTATTACCTTATAACGTTATACATTACATTGTAATGCTACATAACGTTATCCGTTATATCGTAATGCTACATAACGTTATACGTTATAACGTATTACCATATCTCGTTTTACGTTATATCGTAATACTACATAACGTTACACGTTATATCGTAATGCTACATAACGTTATACGCTATATCGTAATGCTACATAACGTTATACGATATGTCGTACTGCTACATAACATTATACGCTATATGGTAATGGTACATAACGTTATACGTTATAACGTATTACCACATAACGTTATACATTACATCGTAATGCTACATAACGTTATACGTTATATGGTAATGCTACAAAACGTTATACGTTATAACGTAATGCTACATAACGTTATACATTATAACGAATTACCATATAACGTTATACGTTACATCGTAATGCTACATAACGTTATACGCTATATCGTAATGCTACACAACGTTATACGTTATAAAATATTACCATATAACGTTATACGTTATATCGTAATGCGACATAACGTTATACGTTATATCGTAATGCTACATAACGTTATACGTTATGTCGTACTGCTACATAACGTTGTACGTTATATCGTAATGCTACATAGCGTTATACGTTGTATCATAATGATACATAACGTAATACGTTATATCGTAATGCTACATAACGTTATACATTATATCGTAATGCTACATAACGTTATACGTTATAACGTATTACCATATCACGTTATACGTTATATCGTAATGCTACATAACGTTATACGTTATATCGTAATGCTACATAACGTTATACGTTATAACGAATTACCATATAACGTTATACGTTACATCGTAATGCTACATAACGTTATACGTTTTATCGCAATGCTACACAACGTTATACGTTATAAAATATTACCATATAACGTTATACGTTATATCGTAATGCTACATAACGTTATACGTTATATCGTAATGCTACATAACGTTATACGTTATGTCGTACTGCTACATAACGTTGTACGTTATATCGTAATGCTACATAGCGTTATACGTTGTATCATAATGATACATAACGTTATACGTTATATCGTAATGCTACATAACGTTATACATTATATCGTAATGCTACATAACGTTATACGTTATAACGTATTACCATATCACGTTATACGTTATATCGTAATGCTACATAACGTTATACGTTATATCGTAATGCTACATAACGTTATACGTTATATCGTACTGCTACATAACGTTATACGTTATATGGTAATGCTACATAACGTTATACGTTATAGCGTAATGCTACATTACGTTATACGTTTTATCGTAATGCTACATAACGTTATACGTTATATCGTAATGCTACATATCGTTATACGTTATAACGTACTGCTACATAACGTTATACGTTATATTGTAATGCTACATAACGTTATACGTTATATCGTAATGCTACATAACGTTATACGTTATAACGTATTACCATATCTCGTTATACGTTATATCGTAATACTACATAACGTTACACGTTATATCGTAATGCTACACAACGTTATACGCTATAACGTATTACTACATAACGTTATACGTTATAACGTAATCCTATATAAAGTTATACGTCATATCATAATGCTACATAACGTTATACGTTATAACGTATTACCATATAACGTTATACATTACATTGTAATGCTACATAACGTTATCCGTTATATCGTAATGCTACATAACGTTATACGTTATAACGTATTACCATATCTCGTTTTACGTTATATCGTAATACTACATAACGTTACACGTTATATCGTAATGCTACATAACGTTATACGCTATATCGTAATGCTACATAACGTTATACGATATGTCGTACTGCTACATAACATTATACGCTATATGGTAATGGTACATAACGTTATACGTTATAACGTATTACCACATAACGTTATACATTACATCGTAATGCTACATAACGTTATACGTTATATCGTAATGCTACATAACGTTATACGTTATATCGTAGAGCTACATAACGTTATTCGTTATATCGTACTGCTACATAACATTATACGCTATATGGTAATGCTACATAACGTTATACGTTATATCGTAATGCTACATAACGTTATACGTTATATCGTAGAGCTACATAACGTTATTCGTTATATCGTAATGCTACATAACGTTATACGTTGTATCGTAATGATACATAACGTTATACGTTATATCGTAATGCTACATAACGTTATACGATATATCGTAATGCTACATAACGTTATACGTTATATCGTAATGCTACATAACGTTATACGCTATATCGTAATGCTACATAACGTTATACGTTATATCGTAATGCTACATAACGTTATCAGTTATATCGTAATGCTACATAACGTTATACGTTATATCGTAATGCTACATAACGTTATACGTTATATCGTAATGCTACATAACGTTATCAGTTATATCGTAATGCTACATAACGTTATACGTTATATCGTAATGCTACATAACGTTATACGTTATATCGTAATGCTACATAACGTTATACGTTATAACGTATTACCATATAACGTTATACGTTATATCGTAATGCTACATAACGTTATACGTTATAACGTCATACTACATAACGTTATACGTTATAACGTATTACCATATAACGTTACACGTTATATCGTAATGCTACATAACGTTATACGTTATAACTTAATACTACATAACGTTATACGTTATAACGTATTACCATATAACGTTATACGTTATATCGTAATGCTACATAACGTTATACGTTATATCGTAATGCTACATAACGTTATACTTTCCATCGTAATGCTACATAACGTTATACGCTATTTTGTAATGCTACATAACGTTATATGTTATGTCGTACTGTTACATAACGTTATACGTTATATGGTAATGCTACAAAACGTTATACGTTATAACGTAATGCTACATAACGTTATACGTTATAACGAATTACCATATAACGTTATACGTTATATCGTAATGCTACATAACGGTATACGTTATAGCGTACTGCTACATAACGTTATACGTTATATCGTAATGCTACATAACGTTATACGCTATTTTGTACTGCTACATAACGTTATATGTTATGTCGTACTGTTACATAACGTTATACGTTATATGGTAATGCTACAAAACGTTATACGTTATAACGTAATGCTACATAACGTTATACGTTATATCGTAATGCTACATAACGTTATACGTTATAGCATACTGCTACATAACGTTATACGTTATATCGTAATGCTACATAACGTTATACGTTATAGCGTACTGCTACATAACGTTATACGTTATAACGTATTACCATATAACGTTATACATTACATCGTAATGCTACATAACGTTATCCGTTATATCGTAATGCTAAATAACGTTATACGTAATAACGTATTACCACATAACGTTATACATTACATCGTAATGCTACATAACGTTATACGTTATATCGTAATGCTACATAACGTTATACGTTATATCGTAGAGCTACATAACGTTATTCGTTATATCGTAATGCTACATAACGTTATACGTTATATCGTAATGCTACATAACGTTATACGTTATAACGTATTACCATATCTCGTTATACGTTATATCGTAATACTACATAACGTTACACGTTATATCGTAATGCTACACAACGTTATACGCTATATCGTAATGCTACATAACGTTATACGTTATGTCGTACTGCTACATAACATTATACGTTCTACGGTAATGCTACATAACGCTATACGTTATAACGTATTACCATATAACGTTATACATTACATCGTAATGCTACATAACGTTATCCGTTATATCGTTATGCTACATAACGTTATACGTTATAACGTATTACCATATCTCGTTTTACGTTATATCGTAATACTACATAACGTTACACGTTATATCGTAATGCTACATAACGTTATACGCTATATCGTAATGCTACATAACGTTATACGTTATGTCGTACTGCTACATAACATTATACGCTATATGGTAATGGTACATAACGTTATACGTTATAACGTATTACCACATAACGTTATACATTACATCGTAATGCTACATAACGTTATACGTTATATCGTAATGCTACATAACGTTATACGTTATATCGTAGAGCTACATAACGTTATTCGTTATATCGTAATGCTACATAACGTTATACGTTGTATCGTAATGATACATAACGTTATACGTTATATCGTAATGCTACATAACGTTATACGATATATCGTAATGCTACATAACGTTATATGTTATAACGTATTACCATATCACGTTATACGTTATATCGTTATGCTACATAACGTTATACGTTATATCGTAATGCTACATAACGTTATACGCTATATCGTAATGCTACATAACGTTATACGTTATATCGTAATGCTACATAACGTTATAAGTTATATCGTAATGCTACATAACGTTATACGCTATATCGTAATGCTACATAACGTTATACGTTATGTCGTACTGATACATAATGTTATACGTTATAACGTATTACCATATCACGTTATACGTTATATCGTAATGCTACATAACGTTATACGTTATGTCGTAATGCTACATAACGTTATACGCTATATCGTAATGCTACGTAACGTTATACGTTATGTCGTACTGCTACATAACGTTATACGTTATATTGTAATGCTACATAACGTTATATGTTATGTCGTACTCTTACATAACGTTATACGTTATATGGTATTTCTACATAACGTTATACGTTATAACGTAATGCTACATAACGTTATACGCTATATGGTAATGCTACATATCGTTATACGTTATAACGTATTACCATATCACGTTATACGTTATATCGTAATGCTACATAACGTTATACGCTATTTTGTAATGCTACATAACGTTATATGTTATGTCGTACTGTTACATAACGTTATACGTTATATGGTAATGCTACAAAACGTTATACGTTATAACGTAATGCTACATAACGTTATACGTTATATCGTAATGCTACATAACGTTATACGCTATATCGTAACCCTACATATCGTAATACGATATAACGTATTACCATATCACGTTATACGTTATATCGTAATGCTACATAACGTTATACGTTATATCGTAATGCTACATAACGTTATACGCTATATCGTAATGCTACATAACGTTATACGTTATGTCGTACTGCTACATAACGTCATACGTTATATGGTAATGCTACATAACGTTATACGTTATATCGTAATGCTACATATCGTTATACGTTATAACGTATTACCATATCACGTTATACGTTATATCGTAATGCTACATAACGTTATACGCTATTTTGTAATGCTACATAACGTTATATGTTATGTCGTACTGTTACATAACGTTATACGTTATATGGTAATGCTACAAAACGTTATACGTTATAACGTAATGCTACATAACGTTATACGTTATATCGTAATGCTACATAACGTTATACGCTATATCGTAACCCTACATATCGTAATACGATATAACGTATTACCATATCACGTTATACGTTATATCGTAATGCTACATAACGTTATACGTTATATCGTAATGCTACATAACGTTATACGCTATATCGTAACCCTACATATCGTAATACGATATAACGTATTACCATATCACGTTATACGTTATATCGTATTGCTACGTAACGTATTACGTTATAGCATAATGCTACATAACGTTATACGTTATAACGTAATACTACATAACGTTATACGTTATAAAGTAATACTATATAACGTTGTACGTTATATCGTTATGCTACATAACGGACTAGATAATCCCAATAGCAGCGGAGATACGTTCAATTATATTTATTGGCCTTGAAAATTTAAAAAATATAATTGCATTGTGTATGACAGTGAAGAGTGTTAACGTAGGGCAAACCGAACAATGTGCGCTGTATAAAGAATCAAATGTGGAGTATAACGCGATCCGAAATGTCTTCGTAACCCCAATAGCAGCGGAGATACGTTGAATTAGATTTATTTGGCCCTGAAAATTTAAAAACATTAATTCGATTGGATTTGACAGGGAAGAGAGTTAACATAGGGCAAACCCAACGGCGTGTCCTGTATAAAGAATCAAATGTGGAGTATAACGCGCATCGAATTGCCTAGATACCCCAATAGCAGCGGAGATACGATCAATTAGATTTATTTGGCCTTTAAAATTTAAATACTATAATTGCATTAGATTTGACAGGGAAGAATGTTAATGTAGGGCAAACCGAACGATGTGCCCTGTATAAAGAATCAAATGTGGAGTATAACGCGCTGCTAATTGCCTAGATAACCCGAATAGCAGCGGAGATACGATCAATTAGATTTATTTGGCCTTGAAAATTTAAATAATATAATTGCAATGCATATGACAGGGAAGAGTGTTAACGTTGGGCACACCGAAAGATGTGTCCTGTATAAAGAATCAAATGTGGAATATAACGCGCCCCGAATTGTCTTCGTAACCCCAATAGCAGCGGAGATACGATCAATTAGATTTATTTGGCCTTGAAAATTTAAAAACTATAATTGCATTGGATATGACAGGGAAGAGTGTTAACATTGTGCAAACCGAACGATGTGTCCTGTATAAGAAATCAAATGTGGAGTGTAACGCGCCTCGAATTGGCTAGATAACGCCAATAGCAGCGGAGATACGATCAATTAGATTTATTTGGCCTTGATAATTTAAACCCTATAACTGCTTTTGATTTGACAGGGAAGAGTGTTAACATTGTGCAAACTGATCGATGTTTCCTGTATAAAGAATCAAATGTGGAGTATAACGCGCATAGAGTTGCCTTGATAACCCCAATAGCAGTGGAGATACGATCAATTAGATTTATTTGGCCCTGAAAATTTTAAAACTATAATTGCTTTTGATTTGACAGAGAAGAGTGTTAACGTAGGGCGAACCGAACGATGTGCCCTGTATAAAGAAACAAATGTGGAGTATAACGCGCCCCGAATTGCCTAGATAACCGCAATAGCAGTGGAGGTACGACTAATTAGATTTATTTGGCCCTGAAAATTTAAAAAATTTAATTGCTTTGGAGCTGACAGGGAAGACAGTTAACGTAGGGCAAACCCAACGATTTGCCCTGTATAAAGAATCAAATGTGGAGTATAACGCGCATCGAATTGCCTAGGTAACCCCAATGGCAGCGGAGTTACGATCAATTAGATTTATTTGGCCTTGAAAATTTAAATACTATAATTGCATTGGATTTGACAGGGAAGAATGTTAACGTAGGGCAAACCGAACGATGTGCCCTGTATAAAGAATCAAATGTGGAGTATAACGCGCTGCGAATTGCCTAGATAACGCCAATAGCAGTGGAGATACGACCAATTAGATTTATTTGGCCCTGAAAATTTAAAAAATTTAATTGCTTTGGAGCTGACAGGGAAGACAGTTAACGTAGGGCAAACCCAACGATTTGCCCTGTATAAAGAATCAAATGTGGAGTATAACTCGCATCGAATTGCCTGGATAACCCCAATAGCAGCGGAGATGCGATCAATTAGACTTATTTGGCCTTGAAAATTTAAATACAATAATTGCATTGGATTTGACAGGGAAGAATGTTAACGTAGGGCAAACCGAACGATGTGCCCTGTATATAGAATCAAATGTGGAGTATAACGCGCTGCGAATTGCCTAGATAACGCCAATAGCAGTGGAGATACGACCAATTAGATTTATTTGGCCCTGAAAATTTAAAAACTGTAATTGCTTTGGAGCTGACAGGGAAGACAGTTAAGGTAGGGCAAACCCAACGATTTGCCCTGTATAAAGAATCAAATGTGGAGTATAACGCGCTACTAGTTGCCTAGATAACTCCAATAGCACAGGAGATACGATCAATTAGATTTATTTGACCTTGAAAATTTAAATAATATAATTGCAATGCATATGACAGGGAAGAGTGTTAACGTTGGGCACACCGAACGATGTGTCCTGTATAAAGAATCAAATGTGGAGTATAACGCGCATCGAATTGCCTAGATACCCCAATAGCAGCGGAGATACGATCAATTAGATTTATTTGGCCTTGAAAATTTAAATACTATAATTGCATTAGATTTGACAGGGAAGAGTGTTAACGTTGGGCACACCGAACGATGTGTCCTGTATAAGAAATCAAATGTGGAGTGTAACGCGCCTCGAATTGGCTAGATAACGCCAATAGCAGCGGAGATACGATCAATTAGATTTATTTGGCCTTGATAATTTAAACCCTATAACTGCTTTTGATTTGACAGGGAAGAGTGTTAACATTGTGCAAACTGATCGAAGTTTCCTGTATAAAGAATCAAATGTGGAGTATAACGCGCACAGAGTTGCCTTGATAACCCCAATAGCAGTGGAGATACGATCAATTAGATTTATTTGGCCCTGAAAATTTTAAAACTATAATTGCTTTTGATTTGACAGAGAAGAGTGTTAACGTAGGGCGAACCGAACGATGTGCCCTGTATAAACAAACAAATGTGGAGTATAACGCGCCCCGAATTGCCTAGATAACCGCAATAGCAGTGGAGGTACGACTAATTAGATTTATTTGGCCCTGAAAATTTAAAAAATTTAATTGCTTTGGAGCTGACAGGGAAGACAGTTAACGTAGGGCAAACCCAACGATTTGCCCTGTATAAA
This sequence comes from Bombus lapidarius, assembly GCA_936014575.1. Taxonomy (NCBI): domain Eukaryota; kingdom Metazoa; phylum Arthropoda; class Insecta; order Hymenoptera; family Apidae; genus Bombus; species Bombus lapidarius. The sequence goes on along the minus strand of CAKXZU010000097.1, from coordinate 403,601 downwards.
GAATCAAATGTGGAGTATAACGCGCATCGAATTGCCTAGGTAACCCCAATGGCAGCGGAGATACGATCAATTAGATTTATTTGGCCTTGAAAATTATATACTATAATTGCATTGGATTTGACAGGGAAGAATGTTAACGTAGGGCAAACCGAACGATGTGCCCTGTATAAAGAATCAAATGTGGAGTATAACGCGCTGCGAATTGCCTAGATAACGCCAATAGCAGTGGAGATACGACCAATTAGATTTATTTGGCCCTGAAAATTTAAAAAATTTAATTGCTTTGGAGCTGACAGGGAAGACAGTTAACGTAGGGCAAACCCAACGATTTGCCCTGTATAAAGAATCAAATGTGGAGTATAACGCGCATCGAATTGCCTAGATAACCCCAATAGCAGCGGAGATGCGATCAATTAGACTTATTTGGCCTTGAAAATTTAAATACTATAATTGCATTGGATTTGACAGGGAAGAATGTTAACGTAGGGCAAACCGAACGATGTGCCCTGTATATAGAATCAAATGTGGAGTATAACGCGCTGCGAATTGCCTAGATAACGCCAATAGCAGTGGAGGTACGACCAATTAGATTTATTTGGCCCTGAAAATTTTAAAACTATAATTGCTTTTGATTTGACAGAGAAGAGTGTTAACGTAGGGCGAACCGAACGATGTGCCCTGTATAAACAAACAAATGTGGAGTATAACGCGCCCCGAATTGCCTAGATAACCGCAATAGCAGTGGAGGTACGACTAATTAGATTTATTTGGCCCTGAAAATTTAAAAAATTTAATTGCTTTGGAGCTGACAGGGAAGACAGTTAACGTAGGGCAAACCCAACGATTTGCCCTGTATAAAGAATCAAATGTGGAGTATAACGCGCATCGAATTGCCTAGGTAACCCCAATGGCAGCGGAGATACGATCAATTAGATTTATTTGGCCTTGAAAATTATATACTATAATTGCTTTTGATTTGACAGAGAAGAGTGTTAACGTAGGGCGAACCGAACGATGTGCCCTGTATAAACAAACAAATGTGGAGTATAACGCGCCCCGAATTGCCTAGATAACCGCAATAGCAGTGGAGGTACGACTAATTAGATTTATTTGGCCCTGAAAATTTAAAAAATTTAATTGCTTTGGAGCTGACAGGGAAGACAGTTAACGTAGGGCAAACCCAACGATTTGCCCTGTATAAAGAATCAAATGTGGAGTATAACGCGCATCGAATTGCCTAGGTAACCCCAATGGCAGCGGAGATACGATCAATTAGATTTATTTGGCCTTGAAAATTATATACTATAATTGCATTGGATTTGACAGGGAAGAATGTTAACGTAGGGCAAACCGAACGATGTGCCCTGTATAAAGAATCAAATGTGGAGTATAACGCGCTGCGAATTGCCTAGATAACGCCAATAGCAGTGGAGATACGACCAAATAGATTTATTTGGCCCTGAAAATTTAAAAAATTTAATTGCTTTGGAGCTGACAGGGAAGACAGTTAACGTAGGGCAAACCCAACGATTTGCCCTGTATAAAGAATCAAATGTGGAGTATAACGCGCATCGAATTGCCTAGATAACCCCAATAGCAGCGGAGATGCGATCAATTAGACTTATTTGGCCTTGAAAATTTAAATACTATAATTGCATTGGATTTGACAGGGAAGAATGTTAACGTAGGGCAAACCGAACGATGTGCCCTGTATATAGAATCAAATGTGGAGTATAACGCGCTGCGAATTGCCTAGATAACGCCAATAGCAGTGGAGGTACGACCAATTAGATTTATTTGGCCCTGAAAATTTAAAAACAATAATTGCTTTGGAGCTGACAGGGAAGACAGTTAAGGTAGGGCAAACCCAACGATTTGCCCTGTATAAAGAATCAAATGTGGAGTATAACGCGCTACTAATTGCCTAGATAACTCCAATAGCACAGGAGATACGATCAATTAGATTTATTTGACCTTGAGGATTTAAAAACTATAATTGCTTTTGATTTGACAGGACGAGTGTTAACATTGTGCAAACCGAACGATGTGTCCTGTATAAAGAATCGAATGTGGAGTATAACGCGCATCGAATTGCCTATATAACCCCAATAGCAGCGGAGATACGATCAATTAGATTTATTTGGCCTTGAAAATTTAAATACAATAATTGCATTGGATTTGACAGGGAAGAATGTTAACATTGTGCAAACCGAACGTTGTGTCCTGTATAAAGCAACAAATGTGGAGTATAACGCGCCCCGAATTGCCTAGATAACCCCAATAGCAGTGGAGATACGTCCAATTAGATTTATTTGGCCCTGAAAATTTAAAAACTATAATTGCATTGGATTTGACAGGGAAGAATGTTAATATTGTGCAAACCGCACGATGTGTCCTGTATAAAGAATCAAATGTGGAGTATAACGCGCATCGAATTGCCTAGATAACCCCAATAGCAGCGGAGATGCGATCAATTAGACTTATTTGGCCTTGAAAATTTAAATACTATAATTGCATTGGATTTGACAGGGAAGAATGTTAACGTAGGGCAAACCGAACGATGTGCCCTGTATATAGAATCAAATGTGGAGTATAACGCGCTGCGAATTGCCTAGATAACGCCAATAGCAGTGGAGGTACGACCAATTAGATTTATTTGGCCCTGAAAATTTAAAAACAATAATTGCTTTGGAGCTGACAGGGAAGACAGTTAAGGTAGGGCAAACCCAACGATTTGCCCTGTATAAAGAATCAAATGTGGAGTATAACGCGCTACTAATTGCCTAGATAACTCCAATAGCACAGGAGATACGATCAATTAGATTTATTTGACCTTGAGGATTTAAAAACTATAATTGCTTTTGATTTGACAGGACGAGTGTTAACATTGTGCAAACCGAACGATGTGTCCTGTATAAAGAATCGAATGTGGAGTATAACGCGCATCGAATTGCCTATATAACCCCAATAGCAGCGGAGATACGATCAATTAGATTTATTTGGCCTTGAAAATTTAAATACAATAATTGCATTGGATTTGACAGGGAAGAATGTTAACATTGTGCAAACCGAACGTTGTGTCCTGTATAAAGCAACAAATGTGGAGTATAACGCGCCCCGAATTGCCTAGATAACCCCAATAGCAGTGGAGATACGTCCAATTAGATTTATTTGGCCCTGAAAATTTAAAAACTATAATTGCATTGGATTTGACAGGGAAGAATGTTAATATTGTGCAAACCGCACGATGTGTCCTGTATAAAGAATCAAATGTGGAGTATAACGCGCATCGAATTGCCTAGATAACCCCAATAGCAGCGGAGATACGATCAATTAGATTTATTTGGCCTTGAAAATTTAAATACTATAATTGCATTGGATTTGACAGGGAAGAATGTTAACATTGTGCAAACCGAACGATGTGTCCTGTATAAAGAATCAAATGTGGAGTATAACGCGCATCGAATTGCCTAGATATCCCCAATAGCAGTGGGGATACGATCAATTAGATTTATTTGACCTTGAGGATTTAAAAACTATAATTGCTTTTGATTAGACAGGGAAGAGTGTTAACATTGTGCAAACCGAACGATGTGTCCTGTATAAAGAATCAAATGTGGAGTATAACGCGCATCGAGTTGCCTAGATAACCCCAATAGCAGTGGAAATACGACCAATTAGATTTATTTGGCACTGAAAATTTAAAAACTATAATTGCTATGATCTGACAGGGAAGACAGTTAACGTAGGGCAAACCCAACGATTTGCCCTGCATGAAGAATCAAATGTGGAGTATAACGCGCAGCTAATTGCCTAGATAACTCCAATAGCACAGGAGATACGATCAATTAGATTTATTTGACCTTGAGGATTTAAAAACTATAATTGCTTTTGATTTGACAGGGAAGGGTGTTAACATTGTGCAAACCGAACGATGTGTCCTGTATAAAGAATCAAATGTGGAGTATAACGCGCATCGCATTGCCTAGATAACCCCAATAGTAGTGGAGATACGACCAATTAGATTTATTTGGCGTTGAAAATTTAAATAATATAACTGCATTGCATATGTCAGGGAAGAGTGTTAACGTTGGGCAAACCGAACGATGTGTCCTCTATAAAGAATCAAATGTGGAGTATAACGCGCATCGAATTGCCTAGATAACCCCAATAGCAGTGGAAATACGACCAATTAGATTTATTTGGCCCTGAAAATTTAAGAACTATAATTGCTTTGGATCTGACAGGGAAGACAGTTAACATTGTGCAAACCGAACGATGTGTCCTGTATAAAGAATCAAATGTGGAGTATTACGCGCATCGATTTGCCTAGATAACCCCAATAGCAGTGGAGATACGATCAATTAGATTTATTTAGCCCTGAAAATTTTAAAACTATAATTGCTTTTGATTTGACAGAGAAGAGTGTTAACGTAGGGCGAACCGAATGATGTGGCCTGTATAAAGCAACAAATGTGGAGTATAACGCGCCCCGAATTGCCTAGATAACCCAAACAGCAGTGGAGATACGAGCAATTAGATTTATTTGGCCCTAAAAATTTAAAAACTATGATTGCTTTGGATCTGACAGGGAAGACAGTTAACGTAGGGCAAACCCAACGATTTGCCCTGTATGAAGAATCAAATGTGGAGTATAACGCGCTGCTAATTGCCTAGATAACTCCAATAGCACAGGAGATACGATCAATTAGATTTATTTGACCTTGAGGATTTAAAAACTATAATTGCTTTTGATTTGACAGGGAAGAGTGTTAACATTGTGCAAACCGAACGATGTGTCCTGTATAAAGAATCAAATGTGGAGTATAACGCGCATCGAATTGCCTAGATAACCCCAATAGCAGCGGAGATACGATCAATTAGATTTATTTGGCCTTGAAAATTTAAAAACTATAATTGCATTGCATATGACAGGGAAGAGTGTCAACGTTGGCCAAACCGAACGATGTGTCCTGTATAAAGAATCAAATGTGGAGTATAACGCGCTACTAATTGCCTAGATAACTCCAATAGCATAGGAGATACGATCAATTAGATTTATTTGACCTTGAGGATTTAAAAACTATAATTGCTTTAGATTTGACAGGGAAGAGTGTTAACATTGTGCAAACCGAACGATGTGTCCTGTATAAAGAATCAAATGTTGAGTATAACGCGCATCGAGTTGCCTAGATAACCCCAATAGCAGTGGAGATACGACCAATTAGATTTATTTGGCCCTGAAAATTTTAAAACTATAATTGCTTTTGATTTGACAGAGAAGAGTGTTAAGGTAGGACGAACCGAATGATGTGCCCTGTATAAAGCAACAAATGTGGAGTATAACGCGCCCCGAATTGCCTACATAACCCCAATAGCAGTGGAGATACGAGCAATTAGATTTATTTGTTCCTGAAAATTTAAAAACTATAATTTCATTGGATTTGACAGGGAACAATGTTAACGTAGGGCAAACCTAACGATGTGCCCTGTATAAAGAATCAAATGTGGAGTATAACGCGCTGCTAATTGCCTAGATAACTCCAATAGCACAGGAGATACGATCAAATAGATTTATTTGACCTTGAGGATTTAAAAACTATAATTGCTTTTGATTTGACAGGGAAGAGTGTTAACATTGTGCAAACCGAACGATGTGTCCTGTATAAAGAATCGAATGTGGAGTATAACGCGCATCGAATTGCCTAGATAACCCCAATAGCAGCGGAGATACGATCAATTAGATTTATTTGGCCTTGAAAATTTAAATACAATAATTGCATTGGATTTGACAGGGAAGAATGTTAACATTGTGCAAACCGAACGTTGTGTCCTGTATAAAGCAACAAATGTGGAGTATAACGCGCCCCGAATTGCCTAGATAACCCCAATAGCAGTGGAGATACGTCCAATTAGATTTATTTGGCCCTGAAAATTTAAAAACTATAATTGCATTGGATTTGACAGGGAAGAATGTTAATATTGTGCAAACCGCACGATGTGTCCTGTATAAAGAATCAAATGTGGAGTATAACGCGCATCGAATTGCCTAGATAACCCCAATAGCAGCGGAGATACGATCAATTAGATTTATTTGGCCTTGAAAATTTAAATACTATAATTGCATTGGATTTGACAGGGAAGAATGTTAACATTGTGCAAACCGAACGATGTGTCCTGTATAAAGAATCAAATGTGGAGTATAACGCGCATCGAATTGCCTAGATAACCCCAATAGCAGCGGAGATACGATCAATTAGATTTATTTGGCCTTGAAAATTTAAATACTATAATTGCATTGGATTTGACAGGGAAGAGTGTTAACATTGTGCAAACCGAACGATGTGTCCTGTATAAAGAATCAAATGTGGAGTATAACGCGCATCGAGTTGCCTAGATAACCCCAATAGCAGTGGAAATACGACCAATTAGATTTATTTGGCCCTGAAAATTTAAAAACTATAATTGCTTTGATCTGACAGGGAAGACAGTTAACGTAGGGCAAACCCAACGGCGTGTCCTGTATAAAGAATCAAATGTGGAGTATAACGCGCATCGAATTGCCTAGATACCCCAATAGCAGCGGAGATACGATCAATTAGATTTATTTGGCCTTGAAAATTTAAATACTATAATTGCATTAGATTTGACAGGGAAGAATGTTAACGTAGGGCAAACCGAACGATGTGTCCTGTATAAAGCAACAAATGTGGAGTATAACGCGCCCCTAATTGCCTAGATAACCCCAATAGCAGTGGAGATACGTCCAATTAGATTTATTTGGCCCTGAAAATTTAAAAACTATAATTGCATTGGATTTGACAGGGAAGAATGTTAATATTGTGCAAACCGCACGATGTGTCCTGTATAAAGAATCAAATGTGGAGTATAACGCGCATCGAATTGCCTAGATAACCCCAATAGCAGCGGAGATACGATCAATTAGATTTATTTGGCCTTGAAAATTTAAATACTATAATTGCATTGGATTTGACAGGGAAGAATGTTAACATTGTGCAAACCGAACGATGTGTCCTGTATAAAGAATCAAATGTGGAGTATAACGCGCATCGAATTGCCTAGATAACCCCAATAGCAGTGGGGATACGATCAATTAGATTTATTTGACCTTGAGGATTTAAAAACTATAATTGCTTTTGATTAGACAGGGAAGAGTGTTAACATTGTGCAAACCGAACGATGTGTCCTGTATAAAGAATCAAATGTGGAGTATAACGCGCATCGAATTGCCTAGATAACCCCAATAGCAGTGGAGATACGACCAATTAGATTTATTTGGCGTTGAAAATTTAAATAATATAACTGCATTGCATATGTCAGGGAAGAGTGTTAACGTTGGGCAAACCGAACGATGTGTCCTCTATAAAGAATCAAATGTGGTGTATAACGCGCATCGAATTGCCTAGATAACCCCAATAGCAGTGGAAATACGACCAATTAGATTTATTTGGCCCTGAAAATTTAAGAACTATAATTGCTTTGGATCTGACAGGGAAGACAGTGAACATTGTGCAAACCGAACGATGTGTCCTGTATAAAGAATCAAATGTGGAGTATTACGCGCATCGATTTGCCTAGATAACCGCAATAGCAGTGGAGATACGATCAATTAGATTTATTTAGCCCTGAAAATTTTAAAACTATAATTGCTTTTGATTTGACAGAGAAGAGTGTTAACGTAGGGCGAACCGAATGATGTGCCCTGTATAAAGCAACAAATGTGGAGTATAACGCGCCCCGAATTGCCTAGATAACCCCAACAGCAGTGGAGGTACGAGCAATTAGATTTATTTGGCCCTGAAAATTTAAAAACTATGATTGCTTTGGATCTGACGGGGAAGACAGTTAACGTAGGGCAAACCCAACGATTTGCCCTGTATGAAGAATCAAATGTGGAGTATAACGCGCTGCTAATTGCCTAGATAACTCCAATAGCACAGGAGATACGACCAATTAGATTTATTTGACCTTGAGGATTTAAAAACTATAATTGCTTTTGATTTGACAGGGAAGAGTGTTAACATTGTGCAAACCGAACGATGTGTCCTGTATAAGAAATCAAATGTGGATTATAACGCGCATCGAATTGCCTAGATAACTCCAATAGCACAGGAAATACGATCAATTAGATTTATTTGACCTTGAGGATTTGAAAACTATAACTGCTTTTGATTTGACAGGGAAGAGTGTTAACGTAGGGCGAACCGAACGATGTGCCCTGTATAAAGAAACAAATGTGGAGTATAACGCGCCCCGAATTGCCTAGATAACCCCAATAGCAGTGGAGATACGACCAATTAGATTTATTTGGCCTTGAAAATTTAAAAACTATATTTGCATTGGATATGACAGGGAAGAGTGTTAACTTTGTGCAAACCGAACGATGTGTCCTGTATAAAGAATCAAATGTGGAATATAACGCGCCCCGAATTGTCTTCGTAACCCCAATAGCAGCGGAGATACGATCAATTAGATTTATTTGGCCTTGAAAATTTAAAAACTATAATTGCATTGGATATGACAGGGAAGAGTGTTAACTTTGTGCAAACCGAACGATGTGTCCTGTATAAGAAATCAAATGTGGATTATAACGCGCATCGAATTGCCTAGATAACTCCAATAGCACAGGAAATACGATCAATTAGATTTATTTGACCTTGAGGATTTAAAAACTATAATTGCTTTTGATTTGACAGGGAAGAGTGTTAACGTTGGGCAAACCGAACGATGTGTCCTGTATAAAGAATCAAATGTGGAATATAACGCGGCCCGAATTGTCTTCGTAACCCCAATAGCAGCGGAGATACGATCAATTAGATTTATTTGGTCCTGAAAATTTTAAAACTATAATTGCTTTTGATTTGACAGAGAAGAGTGTTAACGTTGGGCAAACCGAACGATGTGTCCTGTATAAGGAATCAAATGTGGAGTATAACGCGCATCGAATTGCCTAGATAACCCGAATAGCTGCGGAGATACGACCAATCAGATTTATTTGGCCGTGAAAATTTAAAAACTATAATTGCATTGGATTTGACAGGGAAGAATGTTAACGTAGGGCAAACCGAATTATGTGCCCTGTATAAAGAATCAAATGTGGAGTATAACGCGCTGCGAATTGCCTAGATAACTCCAATAGCACAGGAGATACGATCAATTAGATTTATTTGACCTTGAGGATTTAAAAACTATAATTGCTTTAGATTTGACAGGGAAGAGTGTTAACATTGTGCAAACCGAACGATGTGTCCTGTATAAAGAATCAAATGTGGAGTATTACGCGCATCGAGTTGCCTAGATAACCCCAATAGCAGTGGAGATACGATCAATTAGTTTTATTTGGCCCTGAGGATTTAAAAACTATAATTGCTTTTGATTAGACAGGGAAGAGTGTTAACATTGTGCAAACCGAACGATGTGTCCTGTATAAAGAATCAAATGTGGAGTATAACGCGCATCGAATTGCCTAGATAACCCCAATAGCAGTGGAGATACGTCCAATTAGATTTATTTGGCCCTGAAAATTTAAAAACTATAATTGCATTGGATTTGACAGGGAAGAATGTTAATATTGTGCAAACCGCACGATGTGTCCTGTATAAAGAATCAAATGTGGAGTATAACGCGCATCGAATTGCCTAGATAACCCCAATAGCAGCGGAGATACGATCAATTAGATTTATTTGGCCTTGAAAATTTAAATACTATAATTGCATTGGATTTGACAGGGAAGAATGTTAACATTGTGCAAACCGAACGATGTGTCCTGTATAAAGAATCAAATGTGGAGTATAACGCGCATCGAATTGCCTAGATAACCCCAATAGCAGCGGAGATACGATCAATTAGATTTATTTGGCCTTGAAAATTTAAATACTATAATTGCATTGGATTTGACAGGGAAGAGTGTTAACATTGTGCAAACCGAACGATGTGTCCTGTATAAAGAATCAAATGTGGAGTATAACGCGCATCGAGTTGCCTAGATAACCCCAATAGCAGTGGAAATACGACCAATTAGATTTATTTGGCCCTGAAAATTTAAAAACTATAATTGCTTTGATCTGACAGGGAAGACAGTTAACGTAGGGCAAACCCAACGGCGTGTCCTGTATAAAGAATCAAATGTGGAGTATAACGCGCATCGAATTGCCTAGATACCCCAATAACAGCGGAGATACGATCAATTAGATTTATTTGGCCTTGAAAATTTAAATACTATAATTGCATTAGATTTGACAGGGAAGAATGTTAACGTAGGGCAAACCGAACGATGTGTCCTGTATAAAGCAACAAATGTGGAGTATAACGCGCCCCTAATTGCCTAGATAACCCCAATAGCAGTGGAGATACGTCCAATTAGATTTATTTGGCCCTGAAAATTTAAAAACTATAATTGCATTGGATTTGACAGGGAAGAATGTTAATATTGTGCAAACCGCACGATTTGTCCTGTATAAAGAATCAAATGTGGAGTATAACGCGCATCGAATTGCCTAGATAACCCCAATAGCAGCGGAGATACGATCAATTAGATTTATTTGGCCTTGAAAATTTAAATACTATAATTGCATTGGATTTGACAGGGAAGAATGTTAACATTGTGCAAACCGAACGATGTGTCCTGTATAAAGAATCAAATGTGGAGTATAACGCGCATCGAATTGCCTAGATAACCCCAATAGCAGTGGGGATACGATCAATTAGATTTATTTGACCTTGAGGATTTAAAAACTATAATTGCTTTTGATTAGACAGGGAAGAGTGTTAACATTGTGCAAACCGAACGATGTGTCCTGTATAAAGAATCAAATGTGGAGTATAACGCGCATCGAATTGCCTAGATAACCCCAATAGCAGTGGAGATACGACCAATTAGATTTATTTGGCGTTGAAAATTTAAATAATATAACTGCATTGCATATGTCAGGGAAGAGTGTTAACGTTGGGCAAACCGAACGATGTGTCCTCTATAAAGAATCAAATGTGGTGTATAACGCGCATCGAATTGCCTAGATAACCCCAATAGCAGTGGAAATACGACCAATTAGATTTATTTGGCCCTGAAAATTTAAGAACTATAATTGCTTTGGATCTGACAGGGAAGACAGTGAACATTGTGCAAACCGAACGATGTGTCCTGTATAAAGAATCAAATGTGGAGTATTACGCGCATCGATTTGCCTAGATAACCGCAATAGCAGTGGAGATACGATCAATTAGATTTATTTAGCCCTGAAAATATTAAAACTATAATTGCTTTTGATTTGACAGAGAAGAGTGTTAAAGTAGGGCGAACCGAATGATGTGCCCTGTATAAAGCAACAAATGTGGAGTATAACGCGCCCCGAATTGCCTAGATAACCCCAACAGCAGTGGAGGTACGAGCAATTAGATTTATTTGGCCCTGAAAATTTAAAAACTATGATTGCTTTGGATCTGACGGGGAAGACAGTTAACGTAGGGCAAACCCAACGATTTGCCCTGTATGAAGAATCAAATGTGGAGTATAACGCGCTGCTAATTGCCTAGATAACTCCAATAGCACAGGAGATACGACCAATTAGATTTATTTGACCTTGAGGATTTAAAAACTATAATTGCTTTTGATTTGACAGGGAAGAGTGTTAACATTGTGCAAACCGAACGATGTGTCCTGTATAAGAAATCAAATGTGGATTATAACGCGCATCGAATTGCCTAGATAACTCCAATAGCACAGGAAATACGATCAATTAGATTTATTTGACCTTGAGGATTTGAAAACTATAACTGCTTTTGATTTGACAGGGAAGAGTGTTAACGTAGGGCGAACCGAACGATGTGCCCTGTATAAAGAAACAAATGTGGAGTATAACGCGCCCCGAATTGCCTAGATAACCCCAATAGCAGTGGAGATACGACCAATTAGATTTATTTGGCCTTGAAAATTTAAAAACTATATTTGCATTGGATATGACAGGGAAGAGTGTTAACTTTGTGCAAACCGAACGATGTGTCCTGTATAAAGAATCAAATGTGGAATATAACGCGCCCCGAATTGTCTTCGTAACCCCAATAGCAGCGGAGATACGATCAATTAGATTTATTTGGCCTTGAAAATTTAAAAACTATAATTGCATTGGATATGACAGGGAAGAGTGTTAACTTTGTGCAAACCGAACGATGTGTCCTGTATAAGAAATCAAATGTGGATTATAACGCGCATCGAATTGCCTAGATAACTCCAATAGCACAGGAAATACGATCAATTAGATTTATTTGACCTTGAGGATTTAAAAACTATAATTGCTTTTGATTTGACAGGGAAGAGTGTTAACGTTGGGCAAACCGAACGATGTGTCCTGTATAAAGAATCAAATGTGGAATATAACGCGGCCCGAATTGTCTTCGTAACCCCAATAGCAGCGGAGATACGATCAATTAGATTTATTTGGTCCTGAAAATTTTAAAACTATAATTGCTTTTGATTTGACAGAGAAGAGTGTTAACGTTGGGCAAACCGAACGATGTGTCCTGTATAAGGAATCAAATGTGGAGTATAACGCGCATCGAATTGCCTAGATAACCCGAATAGCTGCGGAGATACGACCAATCAGATTTATTTGGCCGTGAAAATTTAAAAACTATAATTGCATTGGATTTGACAGGGAAGAATGTTAACGTAGGGCAAACCGAATTATGTGCCCTGTATAAAGAATCAAATGTGGAGTATAACGCGCTGCGAATTGCCTAGATAACTCCAATAGCACAGGAGATACGATCAATTAGATTTATTTGACCTTGAGGATTTAAAAACTATAATTGCTTTAGATTTGACAGGGAAGAGTGTTAACATTGTGCAAACCGAACGATGTGTCCTGTATAAAGAATCAAATGTGGAGTATTACGCGCATCGAGTTGCCTAGATAACCCCAATAGCAGTGGAGATACGATCAATTAGTTTTATTTGGCCCTGAGGATTTAAAAACTATAATTGCTTTTGATTAGACAGGGAAGAGTGTTAACATTGTGCAAACCGAACGATGTGTCCTGTATAAAGAATCAAATGTGGAGTATAACGCGCATCGAATTGCCTAGATAACCCCAATAGCAGTGGAGATACGACCAATTAGATTTATTTGGCGTTGAAAATTTAAATAATATAACTGCATTGCATATGTCAGGGAAGAGTGTTAACGTTGGGCAAACCGAACGATGTGTCCTCTATAAAGAATCAAATGTGGAGTATAACGCGCATCGAATTGCCTAGATAACCCCAATAGCAGTGGAAATACGACCAATTAGATTTATTTGGCCCTGAAAATTTAAGAACTATAATTGCTTTGGATCTGACAGGGAAGACAGTTAACATTGTGCAAACCGAACGATGTGTCCTGTATAAAGAATCAAATGTGGAGTATTACGCGCATCGATTTGCCTAGATAACCCCAATAGCAGTGGAGATACGATCAATTAGATTTATTTAGCCCTGAAAATTTTAAAACTATAATTGCTTTTGATTTGACAGAGAAGAGTGTTAACGTAGGGCGAACCGAATGATGTGCCCTGTATAAAGCAACAAATGTGGAGTATAACGCGCCCCGAATTGCCTAGATAACCCCAACAGCAGTGGAGATACGAGCAATTAGATTTATTTGGCCCTGAAAATTTAAAAATTATGATTGCTTTGGATCTGACAGGGAAGACAGTTAACGTAGGGCAAACCCAACGATTTGCCCTGTATGAAGAATCAAATGTGGAGTATAACGCGCATCGAATTGCCTAGATAACTCCAATAGCACAGGAAATACGATCAATTAGATTTATTTGACCTTGAGGATTTGAAAACTATAACTGCTTTTGATTTGACAGGGAAGAGTGTTAACGTAGGGCGAACCGAACGATGTGCCCTGTGTAAAGAAACAAATGTGGAGTATAACGCGCCCCGAATTGCCTAGATAACCCCAATAGCAGTGGAGATACGACCAATTAGATTTATTTGGCCTTGAAAATTTAAAAACTATATTTGCATTGGATATGACAGGGAAGAGTGTTAACTTTGTGCAAACCGAACGATGTGTCCTGTATAAAGAATCAAATGTGGAATATAACGCGCCCCGAATTGTCTTCGTAACCCCAATAGCAGCGGAGATACGATCAATTAGATTTATTTGGCCTTGAAAATTTAAATACTATAATTGTATTGGATTTGACAGGGAAGAATGTTAACATTGTGCAAACCGAACGTTGTGTCCTGTATAAAGAATCAAATGTGGAGTATAACGCGCATTGAATTGCCTAGATAACCCCAATAGCAGTGGGGATACGATCAATTAGATTTATTTGGCCCTGAAAATTTAAAAACTATAATTGCATTGCATATGACAGGGAAGAGTGTTAACGTTGGGCAAACCGAACGATGTGTCCTGTATAAAGAATCAAATGTGGATTATAACGCGCATCGAATTGCCTAGATAACTCCAATAGCACAGGAGATACGATCAATTAGATTTATTTGACCTTGAGGATTTAAAAACTATAATTGCTTTTGATTTGACAGGGATGAATGTTAACGTAGGGCAAACCGAACGATGTGCCCTGTATAAAGAATCAAATGTGGAGTATAACGCGCTGCGAATTGCCTAGATAACCCCAAATGCAGTGGAAATGCGACCAATTAGATTTATTTGGACCTGAAAATTTAAAAACTATAATTGCTTTGGATCTGACAGGAAAGACAGTAAACGTTGGGCAAACCCAACGATTTGTCCTGTATAAAGAATCAAATGTGGAGTATAACGCGCTGCTAATTGCCTAGATAACTCCAATAGCACAGGAGATACGATCAATTAGATTTATTTGACCTTGAGGATTTAAAGACTATAATTGCTTTTGATTTGACAGGGAGAAGTGTTAACATTGTGCAAACCGAACGGTGTGTCCTGTATAAAGAATCAAATGTGGAGTATAACGCGCATCGAATTGCCTAGATAACCCCAATAGCAGTGGGGATACGATCAATTAGATTTATTTGGCCCTGAAAATTTAAAAACTATAATTGCATTGCATATGACAGGGAAGAGTGTTAACGTTGGGCAAACCGAACGATGTGTCCTCCATAAAGAATCAAATGTGGAGTATAACGCGCATCGAATTGCGTAGATAACCACAATAGCAGTGGAAATACGACCAATTAGATTTATTTGGCCCTGAAAATTTAAGAACTATAATTGCTTTGGATCTGACAGGGAAGACAGTTAACATTGTGCAAACCGAACGATGTGTCCTGTATAAAGAATCAAATGTGGAGTATTACGCGCATCGAGTTGCCTAGATAACCCCAATAGCAGTGGAGATACGATCAATTAGATTTATTTGGCCCTGAAAATTTTAAAACTATAACTGCTTTTGATTTGACAGAGAAGAGTGTTAACGTAGGACGAACCGAATGATGTGCCCTGTATAAAGCAACAAATGTGGAGTATAACGCGCCCCGAATTGCGTAGATAACCCCAATAGCAGTGGAGATACGAGCAATTAGATTTATTTGGTCAAGAAAATTAAAAAACTATAATTGCTTTGGATCTGACAGGGAAGACAGTTAACGTTGGGCAAACCCAACGATTTGCCCTGTATAAAGATTCAAATGTGGAGTATAACGCGCTGCTAATTGCCTAGATAACTCCAATAGCACAGGAGATACGATCAATTAGATTTATTTGTTCCTGAAAATTTAAAAACTATAATTGCATTGGATTTGACAGGGAAGAATGTTAACGTAGGGCAAACCTAACGATGTGCCCTGTATAAAGAATCAAATGTGGAGTATAACGCGCTGCGAATTGCCTAGATAACCCCAATAGCAGTGGAAATAGGACCAATTAGATTTATTTGGCCCTGAAAATTTAAAAACTATAATTGCTTTGGATCTGACAGGGAAGATAGTTAACGTTGGGCAAACCCAACGATTTGTCCTGTATAAAGAATCAAATGTGGAGTATGACGCGCTGCTAATTGCCTAGATAACTCTAATAGCACAGGAGATACGATCAATTAGATTTATTTGACCTTGAGGATTTAAAAACTATAATTGCTTTAGATTTGACAGGGAAGAGTGTTAACATTGTGCAAACCGAAGGATGTGTCCTGTATAAAGAATCAAATGTGGAGTATAACGCGCTGCGAATTGCCTAGGTAACCCCAATAGTAGTGGACGTACGATCAATTAGATTTATTTGGCCCTGAAAATTTAAAAACTATATTTGCATTGGATTTGACACGGCAGAGAGTTAACGTAGGGCAAACCCACCGATCTGCTCTGTATAAAGAATCAAATGTGGAGTATAACGCGCTACAATTTGCCTAGATGTCCCCAATAGCAGCGGAGATACGATCAAATAGATTTATTTGGCCTAGAAAATTTAAAAACTATAATTGCATTGGATATGACAGGGAGGAGTGTTAACATTGTGCAAACCGAACGATGTGTCCTGTATAAGGAATCAAATGTGGAGTATAACGCGCATCGAATTGCCTAGATAACCCCAATAGCAGTGGAGATACGACCAATTAGATTTATTTGGCCTTGAAAATTTAAATAATATAAATGCATTGCATATGTCAGGGAAGAGTGTTAACGTTGGGCAAACCGAACGATGTGTCCTCTATAAAGAATCAAATGTGGAGTATAACGCGCATCGAATTGCCTAGATAACCCCAATAGCAGTGGAAATACGACCAATTAGATTTATTTGGCCCTGAAAATTTAAGAACTATAATTGCTTTGGATCTGACAGGGAAGACAGTTAACATTGTGCAAACCGAACGATGTGTCCTGTATAAAGAATCAAATGTGGAGTATTACGCGCATCGAGTTGCCTAGATAACCCCAATAGCAGTGGAGATACGATCAATTAGATTTATTTGGCCCTGAAAATTTTAAAACTATAATTGCTTTTGATTTGACAGAGAAGAGTGTTAACGTAGGGCGAACCGAATGATGTGCCCTGTATAAAGCAACAAATGTGGAGTATAACGCGGCCCGAATTGCCCAGATAACCCCAATAGCAGTGGAGATACGAGCAATTAGATTTATTTGGTCAAGAAAATTTAAAAACTATAATTGCTTTGGATCTGACAGGGAAGACAGTTAACGTACGGCAAACGCAACGATTTGCCCTGTATGAAGAATCAAATGCGGAGTATACCGCGCTGCTAATTGCCTAGATAACTCCAATAGCACAGGAGATACGATCAATTAGATTTATTTGACCTTGAGGATTTAAAAACTATAATTGCTTTTGATTTGACAGGGAAGAGTTTTAACATTGTGCAAACCGATCGATGTGTCCTGTATAAAGAATCAAATGTGGAGTATAACGCGCATCGAGTTGCCTAGATAACCCCAATAGCAGTGGAGATACGATCAATTAGATTTATTTGGCCCTGAAAATTTTAAAACTATAATTGCTTTTGATTTGACAGAGAAGAGTGTTAACGTAGGGCGAACCGAACGATATGCCCTGTATAAAGCAACAAATGTGGAGTATAACGCGCCCCGAATTGCCTAGATAACTCCAATAGCACAGGAGATACGATCAATTAGATTTATTTGGCACTGAAAATTTAAAAACTATAATTGCATTGCATATGACAGGGAAGAGTGTTAACGTTGGGCAAACCGAACGATGTGTCCTGTATAAAGAATCAAATGTGGATTATAACGCGCGTCGAATTGCCTAGATAACTCCAATAGCACAAGAGATACGAACAATTAGATTTATTTGACCTTGAGGATTTAAAAACTATAATTGCTTTTGATTTGACAGGGAAGAATGTTAACGTAGGGCAAACCGAACGATGTGTCCTGTATAAAGAATCAAATTTGGAGTATAACGCGCATCGAATTGCCTAGATAACCCCAATAGCAGCGGAGATACGATCAATTAGATTTATTTGGCCTTGAAAATTTAAATACTATAATTGCATTGGATTTGACAGGGAAGAATGTTAACATTGTGCAAACCGAACGATGTGTCCTGTATAAAGAATCAAATGTGGAGTATAACGCGCAGCGAATTGCCTAGATAACCCCAATAGCAGTGGAAATACGACCAATTAGATTTATTTGGCCCTTAAAATTTAAAAACTATAATTGCTTTGGATCTGACAGGGAAGACAGTTAACGTAGGGCAAACCCAACGATTTGCCCTGTATGAAGAATCAAATGTGGAGTATAACGCGCTCCTAATTGCCTAGATAACTCCAATAGCACAGGAGATACGATCAATTAGATTTATTTGACCTTGAGGATTTAAAAACTATAATTGCTTTTGATTTGACAGGGAAGAGTGTTAACATTGTGCAAACCGAACGATGTGTCCTGTATAAAGAATCAAATGTGGAGTATAACGCGCATCGAATTGCCTAGATAACCCCAATAGCAGGGGAGATACGATCAATTAGATTTATTTGGCCTTGAGAATTTAAAAACTATAATTGCATTGCATATGACAGGGAAGAGTGTTAACGTTGGGCAAACCGAACGATGTGTCCTGTATAAAGAATCAAATGTGGAGTATAACGCGCCCCGAATTGCCTTCGCAACCCCAATAGCAGCGGAGATACGATCAATTAGATTTATTTGGCCTTGAAAATTTAAATACTATAATAGCATTAGATTTGACAGGGAAGAATGTTACCGTAGGGCAAACCGGACGATGTGCCCTGTATAATGTATCAAATGTGGAGTATAACGCGCTGCGAATTGCCTAGATATCCCCACTAGTAGTGGACATACGATCAATTAGATTTATTTTGCCCTGAAAATTTAAAAACTATATTTGCATTGGATTTGACACGGAAGAGATTTAACGTAGGGCAAACCCACCGATTTGCTCTGTATAAAGAATCAAATGTGGAGTATAACGCGCTACAAATTGCCTAGATGACCCCAATAGCAGTGGAGATACGACCAATTAGATTTATTTGGCCTTGAAAATTTAAATAATATAACTGCATTGCATATGTCAGGGAAAAGTGTTAACGTTGGGCAAACCGAACGATGTGTCCTCTATAAAGAATCAAATGTGGAGTATAACGCGCATCGAATTGCCTAGATAACTCCAATAGCACAGGAGATACGATCAATTAGATTTATTTGACCTTGAGGATTTAAAAACTATAATTGCTTTTGATTTGACAGGGAAAAGTGTTAACATTGTGCAAACCGAACGATGTGTCCTGTACAAACAATCAAATGTGGAGTATAACGCGCATCGAGTTGCCTAGATAACCCCAATAGCAGCGGAGATACGATCAATTAGATTTATTTGGCCTTGAAAATTTAAATACTATAATAGCATTGGATTTGACAGGGAAGAATGTTAACGTAGGGCAAACCGGACGATGTGCCCTGTATAAAGAATCAAATGTGGAGTATAACGCGCTGCGAATTGCCTAGATATCCCCAATAGTAGTGGACATACGATCAATTAGATTTATTTGGCCCTGAAAATTTAAAAACTATATTTGCATTGGATTTGACACGGAAGAGAGTTAACGTAGGGCAAACCCACCGATTTGCTCTGTATAAAGAATCAAATGTGGAGTATAACGCGCTACAAATTGCCTAGATGACCCCAATAGCAGTGGAGATACGACCAATTAGATTTATTTGGCCTTGAAAATTTAAATAATATAACTGCATTGCATATGTCAGGGAAAAGTGTTAACGTTGGGCAAACCGAACGATGTGTCCTCTATAAAGAATCAAATGTGGAGTATAACGCGCATCGAATTGCCTAGATAACTCCAATAGCACAGGAGATACGATCAATTAGATTTATTTGACCTTGAGGATTTAAAAACTATAATTGCTTTTGATTTGACAGGGAAGAGTGTTAACATTGTGCAAACCGAACGATGTGCCCTGTATAAAGAATCAAATGTGGAGTATTACGCGCATCGAGTTGCCTAGATAACCCCAATAGCAGTGGAGATACGATCAATTAGATTTATTTGGCCCTGAAAATTTTAAAACTATAATTGCTTTTGATTTGACAGAGAAGAGTGTTAACGTAGGGCGAACCGAATGATGTGCCCTGTATAAAGCAACAAATGTGGAGTATAACGCGGCCCGAATTGCCCAGATAACCCCAATAGCAGTGGAGATACGAGCAATTAGATTTATTTGGTCAAGAAAATTTAAAAACTATAATTGCTTTGGATCTGACAGGGAAGACAGTTAACGTACGGCAAACGCAACGATTTGCCCTGTATGAAGAATCAAATGCGGAGTATACCGCGCTGCTAATTGCCTAGATAACTCCAATAGCACAGGAGATACGATCAATTAGATTTATTTGACCTTGAGGATTTAAAAACTATAATTGCTTTTGATTTGACAGGGAAGAGTTTTAACATTGTGCAAACCGATCGATGTGTCCTGTATAAAGAATCAAATGTGGAGTATAACGCGCATCGAGTTGCCTAGATAACCCCAATAGCAGTGGAGATACGATCAATTAGATTTATTAGGCCCTGAAAATTTTAAAACTATAATTGCTTTTGATTTGACAGAGAAGAGTGTTAACGTAGGGCGAACCGAACGATATGCCCTGTATAAAGCAACAAATGTGGAGTATAACGCGCCCCGAATTGCCTAGATAACTCCAATAGCACAGGAGATACGATCAATTAGATTTATTTGGCACTGAAAATTTAAAAACTATAATTGCATTGCATATGACAGGGAAGAGTGTTAACGTTGGGCAAACCGAACGATGTGTCCTGTATAAAGAATCAAATGTGGATTATAACGCGCGTCGAATTGCCTAGATAACTCCAATAGCACAAGAGATACGAACAATTAGATTTATTTGACCTTGAGGATTTAAAAACTATAATTGCTTTTGATTTGACAGGGAAGAATGTTAACGTAGGGCAAACCGAACGATGTGTCCTGTATAAAGAATCAAATGTGGAGTATAACGCGCATCGAATTGCCTAGATAACTCCAATAGCACAGGAGATACGATCAATTAGATTTATTTGACCTTGAGGATTTAAAAACTATAATTGCTTTTGATTTGACAGGGAAAAGTGTTAACATTGTGCAAACCGAACGATGTGTCCTGTACAAACAATCAAATGTGGAGTATAACGCGCATCGAGTTGCCTAGATAACCCCAATAGCAGCGGAGATACGATCAATTAGATTTATTTGGCCTTGAAAATTTAAATACTATAATAGCATTGGATTTGACAGGGAAGAATGTTAACGTAGGGCAAACCGGACGATGTGCCCTGTATAAAGAATCAAATGTGGAGTATAACGCGCTGCGAATTGCCTAGATATCCCCAATAGTAGTGGACATACGATCAATTAGATTTATTTGGCCCTGAAAATTTAAAAACTATATTTGCATTGGATTTGACACGGAAGAGAGTTAACGTAGGGCAAACCCACCGATTTGCTCTGTATAAAGAATCAAATGTGGAGTATAACGCGCTACAAATTGCCTAGATGACCCCAATAGCAGTGGAGATACGACCAATTAGATTTATTTGGCCTTGAAAATTTAAATAATATAACTGCATTGCATATGTCAGGGAAAAGTGTTAACGTTGGGCAAACCGAACGATGTGTCCTCTATAAAGAATCAAATGTGGAGTATAACGCGCATCGAATTGCCTAGATAACTCCAATAGCACAGGAGATACGATCAATTAGATTTATTTGACCTTGAGGATTTAAAAACTATAATTGCTTTTGATTTGACAGGGAAGAGTGTTAACATTGTGCAAACCGAACGATGTGCCCTGTATAAAGAATCAAATGTGGAGTATTACGCGCATCGAGTTGCCTAGATAACCCCAATAGCAGTGGAGATACGATCAATTAGATTTATTTGGCCCTGAAAATTTTAAAACTATAATTGCTTTTGATTTGACAGAGAAGAGTGTTAACGTAGGGCGAACCGAATGATGTGCCCTGTATAAAGCAACAAATGTGGAGTATAACGCGGCCCGAATTGCCCAGATAACCCCAATAGCAGTGGAGATACGAGCAATTAGATTTATTTGGTCAAGAAAATTTAAAAACTATAATTGCTTTGGATCTGACAGGGAAGACAGTTAACGTACGGCAAACGCAACGATTTGCCCTGTATGAAGAATCAAATGCGGAGTATACCGCGCTGCTAATTGCCTAGATAACTCCAATAGCACAGGAGATACGATCAATTAGATTTATTTGACCTTGAGGATTTAAAAACTATAATTGCTTTTGATTTGACAGGGAAGAGTTTTAACATTGTGCAAACCGATCGATGTGTCCTGTATAAAGAATCAAATGTGGAGTATAACGCGCATCGAGTTGCCTAGATAACCCCAATAGCAGTGGAGATACGATCAATTAGATTTATTAGGCCCTGAAAATTTTAAAACTATAATTGCTTTTGATTTGACAGAGAAGAGTGTTAACGTAGGGCGAACCGAACGATATGCCCTGTATAAAGCAACAAATGTGGAGTATAACGCGCCCCGAATTGCCTAGATAACTCCAATAGCACAGGAGATACGATCAATTAGATTTATTTGGCACTGAAAATTTAAAAACTATAATTGCATTGCATATGACAGGGAAGAGTGTTAACGTTGGGCAAACCGAACGATGTGTCCTGTATAAAGAATCAAATGTGGATTATAACGCGCGTCGAATTGCCTAGATAACTCCAATAGCACAAGAGATACGAACAATTAGATTTATTTGACCTTGAGGATTTAAAAACTATAATTGCTTTTGATTTGACAGGGAAGAATGTTAACGTAGGGCAAACCGAACGATGTGTCCTGTATAAAGAATCAAATTTGGAGTATAACGCGCATCGAATTGCCTAGATAACCCCAATAGCAGCGGAGATACGATCAATTAGATTTATTTGGCCTTGAAAATTTAAATACTATAATTGCATTGGATTTGACAGGGAAGAATGTTAACATTGTGCAAACCGAACGATGTGTCCTGTATAAAGAATCAAATGTGGAGTATAACGCGCAGCGAATTGCCTAGATAACCCCAATAGCAGTGGAAATACGACCAATTAGGTTTATTTGGCCCTTAAAATTTAAAAACTATAATTGCTTTGGATCTGACAGGGAAGACAGTTAACGTAGGGCAAACCCAACGATTTGCCCTGTATGAAGAATCAAATGTGGAGTATAACGCGCTCCTAATTGCCTAGATAACTCCAATAGCACAGGAGATACGATCAATTAGATTTATTTGACCTTGAGGATTTAAAAACTATAATTGCTTTTGATTTGACAGGGAAGAGTGTTAACATTGTGCAAACCGAACGATGTGTCCTGTATAAAGAATCAAATGTGGAGTATAACGCGCATCGAATTGCCTAGATAACCCCAATAGCAGGGGAGATACGATCAATTAGATTTATTTGGCCTTGAGAATTTAAAAACTATAATTGCATTGCATATGACAGGGAAGAGTGTTAACGTTGGGCAAACCGAACGATGTGTCCTGTATAAAGAATCAAATGTGGAGTATAACGCGCCCCGAATTGCCTTCGCAACCCCAATAGCAGCGGAGATACAATCAATTAGATTTATTTGGCCTTGAAAATTTAAATACTATAATAGCATTAGATTTGACAGGGAAGAATGTTACCGTAGGGCAAACCGGACGATGTGCCCTGTATAATGTATCAAATGTGGAGTATATCGCGCTGCGAATTGCCTAGATATCCCCAATAGTAGTGGACATACGATCAATTAGATTTATTTTGCCCTGAAAATTTAAAAACTATATTTGCATTGGATTTGACACGGAAGAGAGTTAACGTAGGGCAAACCCACCGATTTGCTCTGTATAAAGAATCAAATGTGGAGTATAACGCGCTACAAATTGCCTAGATGACCCCAATAGCAGTGGAGATACGACCAATTAGATTTATTTGGCCTTGAAAATTTAAATAATATAACTGCATTGCATATGTCAGGGAAAAGTGTTAACGTTGGGCAAACCGAACGATGTGTCCTCTATAAAGAATCAAATGTGGAGTATAACGCGCATCGAATTGCCTAGATAACTCCAATAGCACAGGAGATACGATCAATTAGATTTAGTTGACCTTGAGGATTTAAAAACTATAATTGCTTTTGATTTGACAGGGAAGACAGTTAACGTAGGGCAAACCCAACGATTTGCCCTGTATGAAGAATCAAATGTGGAGTATAACGCGCTGCTAATTGCCTAGATAACTCCAATAGCACAGGAGATACGATCAATTAGATTTATTTGACCTTGAGGATTTAAAAACTATAATTGCTTTTGATTTGACAGGGAAGAGTGTTAACATTGTGCAAACCGAACGATGTGTCCTGTATAAAGAATCAAATGTGGATTATAACGAGCATCGAATTGCCTAGATAACTCCAATAGCACAGGAGATACGATCAATTAGATTTATTTGACCTTGAGGATTTAAAAACTATAATTGCTTTTGATTTGACAGGGAAAAGTGTTAACGTAGGGCAAACCGGACGATGTGCCCTGTATAAAGAATCAAATGTGGAGTATAACGCGCTGCGAATTGCCTAGATATCCCCAATAGTAGTGGACATACGATCAATTAGATTTATTTGGCCCTGAAAATTTAAAAACTATATTTGCATTGGATTTGACACGGAAGAGAGTTAACGTAGGGCAAACCCACCGATTTGCTCTGTATAAAGAATCAAATGTGGAGTATAACGCGCTACAAATTGCCTAGATGACCCCAATAGCAGTGGAGATACGACCAATTAGATTTATTTGGCCTTGAAAATTTAAATAATATAACTGCATTGCATATGTCAGGGAAAAGTGTTAACGTTGGGCAAACCGAACGATGTGTCCTCTATAAAGAATCAAATGTGGAGTATAACGCGCATCGAATTGCCTAGATAACTCCAATAGCACAGGAGATACGATCAATTAGATTTAGTTGACCTTGAGGATTTAAAAACTATAATTGCTTTTGATTTGACAGGGAAGACAGTTAACGTAGGGCAAACCCAACGATTTGCCCTGTATGAAGAATCAAATGTGGAGTATAACGCGCTGCTAATTGCCTAGATAACTCCAATAGCACAGGAGATACGATCAATTAGATTTATTTGACCTTGAGGATTTAAAAACTATAATTGCTTTTGATTTGACAGGGAAGAGTGTTAACATTGTGCAAACCGAACGATGTGTCCTGTATAAAGAATCAAATGTGGATTATAACGAGCATCGAATTGCCTAGATAACTCCAATAGCACAGGAGATACGATCAATTAGATTTATTTGACCTTGAGGATTTAAAAACTATAATTGCTTTTGATTTGACAGGGAAAAGTGTTAACATTGTGCAAACCGAACGATGTGTCCTGTACAAACAATCAAATGTGGAGTATAACGCGCATCGAGTTGCCTAGATAACCCCAATAGCAGCGGAGATACGATCAATTAGATTTATTTGGCCTTGAAAATTTAAATACTATAATAGCATTGGATTTGACAGGGAAGAATGTTAACGTAGGGCAAACCGGACGATGTGCCCTGTATAAAGAATCAAATGTGGAGTATAACGCGCTGCGAATTGCCTAGATATCCCCAATAGTAGTGGACATACGATCAATTAGATTTATTTGGCCCTGAAAATTTAAAAACTATATTTGCATTGGATTTGACACGGAAGAGAGTTAACGTAGGGCAAACCCACCGATTTGCTCTGTATAAAGAATCAAATGTGGAGTATAACGCGCTACAAATTGCCTAGATGACCCCAATAGCAGTGGAGATACGACCAATTAGATTTATTTGGCCTTGAAAATTTAAATAATATAACTGCATTGCATATGTCAGGGAAAAGTGTTAACGTTGGGCAAACCGAACGATGTGTCCTCTATAAAGAATCAAATGTGGAGTATAACGCGCATCGAATTGCCTAGATAACTCCAACAGCACAGGAGATACGATCAATTAGATTTATTTGACCTTGAGGATTTAAAAACTATAATTGCTTTTGATTTGACAGGGAAGAGTGTTAACATTGTGCAAACCGAACGATGTGCCCTGTATAAAGAATCCAATGTGGAGTATAACCCGCTGCGAATTGCCTAGATAACCCCAATAGCAGTGGGGATACGATCAATTAGATTTATTTGGCCCTGAAAATTTAAAAACTATAAATGCATTGGATTTGACAGGGAAGAATGTTAACGTAGGGCGAACCGACCGATGTGCCCTGTATAAAGCAACAAATGTGGTGTATAACGCGCATCGAATTGCAAAGATAACCCCAATAGCAGCGGAGATACGATCAATTAGATTTATTTGGCCTTGAAAATTTAAATACTATAATTGCATTGGATTTGACAGGGAAGAATGTTAACATTGTGCAAACCGAACGATGTGTCCTGTATAAAGAATCAAATGTGGAGTATAACGCGCATCGAATTGCCTAGATAACCCCAATAGCAGTGGGGATACGATCAATTAGATTTATTTGACCTTGAGGATTTAAAAACTATAATTGCTTTTGATTTGACAGGGAAGAGTGTTAACATTGTGCAAACCGAACGATGTGTCCTGTACAAACAATCAAATGTGGAGTATAACGCGCATCGAGTTGCCTAAATAACCCCAATAGCAGTGGAGATACGATCAATTAGAATTATTTGGCCCTGAAAATTTTAAAACTATAATTGCTTTTGATTTGACAGAGAAGAGTGTTAACGTAGGGCGAACCGAACGATATGCCCTGTATAAAGCAACAAATGTGCAGTATAACGCGCCCCGAATTGCCTAGATAACTCCAATAGCACAGGAGATACGATCAATTAGATTTATTTGGCACTGAAAATTTAAAAACTATAATTGCATTGCATATGACAGGGAAGAGTGTTAACGTTGGGCAAACCGAACGATGTGTCCTGTATAAAGAATCAAATGTGGATTATAACGCGCATCGAATTGCCTAGATAACTCCAATAGCACAGGAGATACGATCAATTAGATTTATTTGACCTTGAGGATTTAAAAACTATAATTGCTTTTGATTTGACAGGGAAGAATGTTAACATTGTGCAAACCGAACGATGTGTCCTGTATAAAGAATCAAATGTGGAGTATAACGCGCATCGAATTGCCTAGATAACCCCAATAGCAGGGGAGATAGGATCAATTAGATTTATTTGGCCTTGAGAATTTAAAAACTATAATTGCATTGCATATGACAGGGAAGAGTGTTAACGTTGGGCAAACCGAACGATGTGTCCTGTATAAAGAATCAAATGTGGAGTATAACGCGCCCCGAATTGCCTTCGCAACCCCAATAGCAGCGGAGATACGATCAATTAGATTTATTTGGCCTTGAAAATTTAAATACTATAATAGCATTAGATTTGACAGGGAAGAATGTTACCGTAGGGCAAACCGGACGATGTGCCCTGTATAATGTATCAAATGTGGAGTATAACGCGCTGCGAATTGCCTAGATATCCCCAATAGTAGTGGACATACGATCAATTAGATTTATTTTGCCCTGAAAATTTAAAAACTATATTTGCATTGGATTTGACACGGAAGAGAGTTAACGTAGGGCATACCCACCGATTTGCTCTGTATAAAGAATCAAATGTGGAGTATAACGCGCTACAAATTGCCTAGATGACCCCAATAGCAGTGGAGATACGACCAATTAGATTTATTTGGCCTTGAAAATTTAAATAATATAACTGCATTGCATATGTCAGGGAAAAGTGTTAACGTTGGGCAAACCGAACGATGTGTCCTCTATAAAGAATCAAATGTGGAGTATAACGCGCATCGAATTGCCTAGATAACTCCAATAGCACAGGAGATACGATCAATTAGATTTAGTTGACCTTGAGGATTTAAAAACTATAATTGCTTTTGATTTGACAGGGAAGACAGTTAACGTAGGGCAAACCCAACGATTTGCCCTGTATGAAGAATCAAATGTGGAGTATAACGCGCTGCTAATTGCCTAGATAACTCCAATAGCACAGGAGATACGATCAATTAGATTTATTTGACCTTGAGGATTTAAAAACTATAATTGCTTTTGATTTGACAGGGAAGAGTGTTAACATTGTGCAAACCGAACGATGTGTCCTGTATAAAGAATCAAATGTGGATTATAACGAGCATCGAATTGCCTAGATAACTCCAATAGCACAGGAGATACGATCAATTAGATTTATTTGACCTTGAGGATTTAAAAACTATAATTGCTTTTGATTTGACAGGGAAAAGTGTTAACATTGTGCAAACCGAACGATGTGTCCTGTACAAACAATCAAATGTGGAGTATAACGCGCATCGAGTTGCCTAGATAACCCCAATAGCAGCGGAGATACGATCAATTAGATTTATTTGGCCTTGAAAATTTAAATACTATAATAGCATTGGATTTGACAGGGAAGAATGTTAACGTAGGGCAAACCGGACGATGTGCCCTGTATAAAGAATCAAATGTGGAGTATAACGCGCTGCGAATTGCCTAGATATCCCCAATAGTAGTGGACATACGATCAATTAGATTTATTTGGCCCTGAAAATTTAAAAACTATATTTGCATTGGATTTGACACGGAAGAGAGTTAACGTAGGGCAAACCCACCGATTTGCTCTGTATAAAGAATCAAATGTGGAGTATAACGCGCTACAAATTGCCTAGATGACCCCAATAGCAGTGGAGATACGACCAATTAGATTTATTTGGCCTTGAAAATTTAAATAATATAACTGCATTGCATATGTCAGGGAAAAGTGTTAACGTTGGGCAAACCGAACGATGTGTCCTCTATAAAGAATCAAATGTGGAGTATAACGCGCATCGAATTGCCTAGATAACTCCAATAGCACAGGAGATACGATCAATTAGATTTATTTGACCTTGAGGATTTAAAAACTATAATTGCTTTTGATTTGACAGGGAAGAGTGTTAACATTGTGCAAACCGAACGATGTGCCCTGTATAAAGAATCAAATGTGGAGTATAACGCGCTGCGAATTGCCTAGATAACCCCAATAGCAGTGGGGATACGATCAATTAGATTTATTTGGCCCTGAAAATTAAAAAACTATAATTGCATTGCATATGACAGGGAAGAGTGTTAACGTTGTGCAAACCGAAAGATGTGTCCTGTACAAACAATCAAATGTGGAGTATAACGCGCATCGAGTTGCCTAAATAACCCCAATAGCAGTGGAGATACGATCAATTAGAATTATTTGGCCCTGAAAATTTTAAAACTATAATTGCTTTTGATTTGACAGAGAAGAGTGTTAACGTAGGGCGAACCGATCGATATGCCCTGTATAAAGCAACAAATGTGCAGTATAACGCGCCCCGAATTGCCTAGATAACTCCAATAGCACAGGAGATACGATCAATTAGATTTATTTGGCACTGAAAATTTAAAAACTATAATTGCATTGCATATGACAGGGAAGAGTGTTAACGTTGGGCAAACCGAACGATGTGTCCTGTATAAAGAATCAAATGTGGATTATAACGCGCATCGAATTGCCTAGATAACTCCAATAGCACAGGAGATACGATCAATTAGATTTATTTGACCTTGAGGATTTAAAAACTATAATTGCTTTTGATTTGACAGGGAAGAATGTTAACATTGTGCAAACCGAACGATGTGTCCTGTATAAAGAATCAAATGTGGAGTATAACGCGCTACAAATTGCCTAGATGACCCCAATAGCAGTGGACATACGACCAATTAGATTTATTTGGCCTTGAAAATTTAAATAATATAACTGCATTGCATATGTCAGGGAAAAGTGTTAACGTTGGGCAAACCGAACGATGTGTCCTGTATAAAGAATCAAATGTGGAGTATAACGCGCATCGAATTGCCTAGATAACTCTAATAGCACAGGAGATACGATCAATTAGATTTATTTGACCTTGAGGATTTAAAAACTATAATTGCTTTTGATTTGACAGGGAAGAGTGTTAACATTGTGCAAACCGAACCATGTGCCCTGTATAAAGAATCAAATGTGGAGTATAACGAGCATCGAATTGCCTAGATAACTCCAATAGCACAGGATATACGATCAATTAGATTTATTTGACATTGAGGATTTAAAAACTATAATTGCTTTTGATTTGACAGGGAAAAGTGTTAACATTGTGCAAACCGAACGATGTGTCCTGTATAAAGAATCAAATGTGGAGTATAGCGCGCATCGAGTTGCCTAGATAACCCCAATAGCAGTGGAGATACGATCAATTAGATATATTTGACCTTGAGGATTTAAAAACTATAATTGCTTTTGATTTGACAGGGAAGAATGTTAACGTAGGGCAAACCGAACGATGTGTCCTGTATAAGGAATCAAATGTGGAGTATAACGCGCATCGAATTGCCTAGATAACCCCAATAGCAGCGGAGATACGATCAATTAGATTTATTTGGCCTTGAAAATTTAAATACTATAATTGCATTGGATTTGACAGGGAAGAATGTTAACATTGTGCAAACCGAACGATGTGTCCTGTATAAAGAATCAAATGTGAAGTATAACGCGCTGCGAATTGCCTAGATAACCCCAATAGCAGTGGAAATGCGACCAATTAGATTTATTTGGCCCTTAAAATTTAAAAACTATAATTGCTTTGGATCTGACAGGGAAGACAGTTAACGTAGGGCAGACCCAACGATTTGCCCTGTATGAAGAATCAAATGTGGAGTATAACGCGCTGCTAATTGCCTAGATAACTCCAATAGCACAGGAGATACGATCAATTAGATTTATTTGACCTTGAGGATTTAAAAACTATAATTGCTTTTGATTTGACAGGGAAGAGTGTTAACATTGTGCAAACCGAACGATGTGTCCTGTATAAAGAATCAAATGTGGAGTATAACGCGCATCGAATTGCCTAGATAACCCCAATAGCAGCGGAGATACGATCAATTAGACTTATTTGGCCTTGAGAATTTAAAAACTATAATTGCATTGCATATGACAGGGAAGAGTGTTAACGTTGGGCAAACCGAACGATGTGTCCTGTATAAAGAATCAAATGTGGAGTATAACGCGCTGCGAATTGCCTAGATATCCCCAATAGTAGTGGACATACGATCAATTAGATTTATTTGGCCCCGAAAATTTAAAAACTATATTTGCATTGGATTTGACACGGAAGAGAGTTAACGTAGGGCAAACCCACCGATTTGCTCTGTATAAAGAATCAAATGTGGAGTATAACGCGCTACAAATTGCCTAGATGACCCCAATTGCAGTGGAGATACGACCAATTCGATTTATTTGGCCTTGAAAATTTAAATAATATAACTGCATTGCATATGTCAGGGAAAAGTGTTAACGTTGGGCAAACCGAACGATGTGTCCTCTATAAAGAATCAAATGTGGAGTATAACGCGCATCGAATTGCCTAGATAACTCCAATAGCACAGGAGATACGATCAATTAGATTTATTTGACCTTGAGGATTTAAAAACTATAATTGCTTTTGATTTGACAGGGAAGCGTGTCGACATTGTGCAAACCGAACGATGTGTCCTGTATAACGAATCAAATGTGGAGTATAACGCGCATCGAATTGCCTAGATAACCCCAATAGCAGTGGGGATACGATCAATTAGATTTATTTGGCCCTGAAAATTTAAATACTATAATTGCATTGGATTTGACAGGGAAGAATGTTAACGTAGGGCGAACCGACCGATGTGCCCTGTATAAAGCAACAAATGTGGTGTATAACGCGCATCTAATTGCCTAGATAACCCCAATAGCAGCGGAGATACGATCAATTAGATTTATTTGGCCTTGAAAATTTAAATACTATATTTGCATTGGATTTGACAGGGAAGAATGTTAACATTGTGCAAACCGAACGATGTGCCCTGTATAAAGAATCAAATGTGGAGTATAACGCGCATCGAATTGCCTAGATAACCCCAATAGCAGTGGGGATACGATCAATTAGATTTATTTGACCTTGAGGATTTAAAAACTATAATTGCTTTTGATTAGACAGGGAAGAGTGTTAACATTGTGCAAACCGAACGATGTGCCCTGTATAAAGAATCAAATGTGGAGTATAACGCGCTGCGAATTGCCTAGATAACCCCAATAGCAGTGGAAATACGACAAATTAGATATATTTGGCCCTGAAAATTTTAAAACTATAATGGCTTTTGATTTGACAGAGAAGAGTGTTAACGTAGCGCGAACCGAACGATGTGCCCTGTATAAAGCAACAAATGTGGAGTATAACGCGCCCCGAATTGCCTAGATAACTCCAATAGCACAGGAGATACGATCAATTAGATTTATTTGACCTTGAGGATTTAAAAACTATAATTGCTTTTGATTTGACAGGGAAGAGTGTTAACATTGTGCAAACCGAACGATGTGTCCTGTATAAAGAATCAAATGTGGAGTATAACGCGCATCGAATTGCCTAGATAACCCCAATAGCAACGGAGATACGATCAATTAGATTTATTTGGCCTTGAAAATTTAAATACTATAATTGCATTGGATTTGACAGGGAAGAATGTTAACATTGTGCAAACCGAACGATGTGTCCTGTATAAAGAATCAAATGTGGATTATAACGCGCATCGAATTGCCTAGATAACTCCAATAGCACAGGAGATACGATCAATTAGATTTATTTGACCTTGAGGATTTAAAAACTATAATTGCTTTTGATTTGACAGGGAAGAATGTTAACATTGTGCAAACCGAACGATGTGTCCTGTATAAAGAATCAAATGTGGAGTATAACGCGCTACAAATTGCCTAGATGACCCCAATAGCAGTGGACATACGACCAATTAGATTTATTTGGCCTTGAAAATTTAAATAATATAACTGCATTGCATATGTCAGGGAAAAGTGTTAACGTTGGGCAAACCGAACGATGTGTCCTGTATAAAGAATCAAATGTGGAGTATAACGCGCATCGAATTGCCTAGATAACTCTAATAGCACAGGAGATACGATCAATTAGATTTATTTGACCTTGAGGATTTAAAAACTATAATTGCTTTTGATTTGACAGGGAAGAGTGTTAACATTGTGCAAACCGAACCATGTGCCCTGTATAAAGAATCAAATGTGGAGTATAACGAGCATCGAATTGCCTAGATAACTCCAATAGCACAGGATATACGATCAATTAGATTTATTTGACATTGAGGATTTAAAAACTATAATTGCTTTTGATTTGACAGGGAAAAGTGTTAACATTGTGCAAACCGAACGATGTGTCCTGTATAAAGAATCAAATGTGGAGTATAGCGCGCATCGAGTTGCCTAGATAACCCCAATAGCAGTGGAGATACGATCAATTAGATATATTTGACCTTGAGGATTTAAAAACTATAATTGCTTTTGATTTGACAGGGAAGAATGTTAACGTAGGGCAAACCGAACGATGTGTCCTGTATAAGGAATCAAATGTGGAGTATAACGCGCATCGAATTGCCTAGATAACCCCAATAGCAGCGGAGATACGATCAATTAGATTTATTTGGCCTTGAAAATTTAAATACTATAATTGCATTGGATTTGACAGGGAAGAATGTTAACATTGTGCAAACCGAACGATGTGTCCTGTATAAAGAATCAAATGTGAAGTATAACGCGCTGCGAATTGCCTAGATAACCCCAATAGCAGTGGAAATGCGACCAATTAGATTTATTTGGCCCTTAAAATTTAAAAACTATAATTGCATTGGATTTGACACGGAAGAGAGTTAACGTAGGGCAAACCCACCGATTTGCTCTGTATAAAGAATCAAATGTGGAGTATAACGCGCTACAAATTGCCTAGATGACCCCAATTGCAGTGGAGATACGACCAATTCGATTTATTTGGCCTTGAAAATTTAAATAATAT
This sequence comes from Bombus lapidarius, assembly GCA_936014575.1. NCBI lineage: Eukaryota > Metazoa > Arthropoda > Insecta > Hymenoptera > Apidae > Bombus > Bombus lapidarius. Next base: position 369,622 of record CAKXZU010000097.1, on the reverse strand, counting down.
AACTGCATTGCATATGTCAGGGAAAAGTGTTAACGTTGGGCAAACCGAACGATGTGTCCTCTATAAAGAATCAAATGTGGAGTATAACGCGCATCGAATTGCCTAGATAACTCCAATAGCACAGGAGATACGATCAATTAGATTTATTTGACCTTGAGGATTTAAAAACTATAATTGCTTTTGATTTGACAGGGAAGCGTGTCGACATTGTGCAAACCGAACGATGTGTCCTGTATAACGAATCAAATGTGGAGTATAACGCGCATCGAATTGCCTAGATAACCCCAATAGCAGTGGGGATACGATCAATTAGATTTATTTGGCCCTGAAAATTTAAATACTATAATTGCATTGGATTTGACAGGGAAGAATGTTAACGTAGGGCGAACCGACCGATGTGCCCTGTATAAAGCAACAAATGTGGTGTATAACGCGCATCTAATTGCCTAGATAACCCCAATAGCAGCGGAGATACGATCAATTAGATTTATTTGGCCTTGAAAATTTAAATACTATATTTGCATTGGATTTGACAGGGAAGAATGTTAACATTGTGCAAACCGAACGATGTGCCCTGTATAAAGAATCAAATGTGGAGTATAACGCGCATCGAATTGCCTAGATAACCCCAATAGCAGTGGGGATACGATCAATTAGATTTATTTGACCTTGAGGATTTAAAAACTATAATTGCTTTTGATTAGACAGGGAAGAGTGTTAACATTGTGCAAACCGAACGATGTGCCCTGTATAAAGAATCAAATGTGGAGTATAACGCGCTGCGAATTGCCTAGATAACCCCAATAGCAGTGGAAATACGACAAATTAGATATATTTGGCCCTGAAAATTTTAAAACTATAATGGCTTTTGATTTGACAGAGAAGAGTGTTAACGTAGCGCGAACCGAACGATGTGCCCTGTATAAAGCAACAAATGTGGAGTATAACGCGCCCCGAATTGCCTAGATAACTCCAATAGCACAGGAGATACGATCAATTAGATTTATTTGACCTTGAGGATTTAAAAACTATAATTGCTTTTGATTTGACAGGGAAGAGTGTTAACATTGTGCAAACCGAACGATGTGTCCTGTATAAAGAATCAAATGTGGAGTATAACGCGCATCGAATTGCCTAGATAACCCCAATAGCAACGGAGATACGATCAATTAGATTTATTTGGCCTTGAAAATTTAAATACTATAATTGCATTGGATTTGACAGGGAAGAATGTTAACATTGTGCAAACCGAACGATGTGTCCTGCATAAAGAATCAAATGTGGAGTATAACGCGCATCGAATTGCCTAGATAACCCCAATAGCAGTGGGGATACGATCAATTAGATTTATTTGGCCCTGAAAATTTAAAAACTATAATTGCATTGCATATGACAGGGAAGAGTGTTAACGTTGGGCAAACCGAACGATGTGTCCAGTATAAAGAATCAAATGTGGAGTATAACGCGCCCCGAATTGCCTTCGTAACCCCAATAGCAGCGGAGATACGATCAATTAGATTTATTTGGCCTTGAAAATATAACTACTATAATTGCATTGGATTTGACAGGGAAGAATGTTAACATTGTGCAAACCGAACGATGTGTCCTGTATAAAGAATCAAATGTGGAGTATAACGCGCATCGAATTGCCTAGATAACCCCAATAGCAGTGGGGATACGATCAATTAGATTTATTTGGCCCTGAAAATTTAAAAACTATAATTGCATTGCATATGACAGGGAAGAGTGTTAACGTTGGGCAAACCGAACGATGTGTCCTGTATAAAGAATCCAATGTGGAGTATAACGCGCATCGAATTGCCTAGATAACTCCAATAGCACAGGAGATACGATCAATTAGATTTATTTGACCTTGAGGATTTAAAAACTATAATTGCTTTTGATTTGACAGGGAAGAGTGTTAACGTTGGGCAAACCGAACGATGTGTCCAGTATAAAGAATCAAATGTGGAGTATAACGCGCCCCGAATTGCCTTCGTAACCCCAATAGCAGCGGAGATACGATCAATTAGATTTATTTGGCCTTGAAAATATAACTACTATAATTGCATTGGATTTGACAGGGAAGAATGTTAACATTGTGCAAACCGAACGATGTGTCCTGTATAAAGAATCAAATGTGGAGTATAACGCGCATCGAATTGCCTAGATAACCCCAATAGCAGTGGGGATACGATCAATTAGATTTATTTGGCCCTGAAAATTTAAAAACTATAATTGCATTGCATATGACAGGGAAGAGTGTTAACGTTGGGCAAACCGAACGATGTGTCCTGTATAAAGAATCAAATGTGGAGTATAACGCGCATCGAATTGCCTAGATAACTCCAATAGCACAGGAGATACGATCAATTAGATTTATTTGACCTTGAGGATTTAAAAACTATAATTGCTTTTGATTTGACAGGGAAGAGTGTTAACATTGTGCAAACCGAACGATGAGTCCTGTATAAAGAATCAAATGTGGAGTATAACGCGCTGCGAATTGCCTAGATAACCCCAATAGCAGCGGAGATACGATCAATTAGATTTATTTGGCCTTGAAAATTTAAATAATATAATTGCATTGCATATGACAGGGTAGAGTGTTAACGTTGGGCAAACCGAACGATGTGTCCTGTATAAAGAATCAAATGTGGAGTATAACGCGCATCGAATTGCCTAGATAACCCCAATAGCAGCGGAGATACGATCAATTAGATTTATTTGGCCTTGAAAATTTAAATACTATAATTGCATTGGATTTGACAGGGAAGAATGTTAACATTGTGCAAACCGAACGATGTGACCTGTATAAAGAATCAAATGTGGAGTATAACGCGCATCGAATTGCCTAGATAACCCCAATAGCAGCGGAGATACGATCAATTAGATTTATTTGGCCTTGAGAATTTAAAAACTATAATTGCATTGGATTTGACGGGGAAGAGAGTTAACGTTGGGCAAAACGAACGATGTGCCCTGTATAAAGAATCAAATGTGTAGTATAACACGCTCCGAAATGTCTTCGTAACCCCAATAGCGGCGGAGATACGATCAATTAGATTTATTTGGCCTTGAAAATTTAAATACTATAATTGCATTGGATTTGACGGGGAAGAGAGTTAACGTTGGGCAAAACGAACGATGTGCCCTGTATAAAGAATCAAATGTGGAGTATAACGCGCTACGAAATGTCTTCGTAACCCCAATAGCGGCGGAGATACGATCAATTAGATTTATTTGGCCTTGAAAATTTAAATACTATAATTGCATTGGATTTGACAGGGAAGAGAGTTAACGTTGGGCAAAACGAACGATGTGCCCTGTATAAAGAATCAAATGTGGAGTATAACGCGCTCCGAAATGTCTTCGTAACCCCAATAGCGGCGGAGATACGATCAATTAGATTTATTTGGCCTTGAAAATTTAAATACTATAATTGCATTGGATTTGACGGGGAGGAGTGTTAACGTTGGGTAAACCGAACGATGTGCCCTGTATAAATAATCAAATGTGGAGTATAACGCTCTCCGAAATGTCTTTGTAACCACAATAGCAGCGGAGATAGGATCAATTAGATTTATTTGGCCTTGATAATTTAAATACTGTAATTGCATTGGATTTGACAGAGAAGTTAGTTAACATAGGGCAAACCCAACGATGTGCCCTGTATAAAGAATCAAATGTGGAGTATAACGCGCTCCGAAATGTCTTCGTAACCCCAATAGCGGCGGAGATACGATCAATTAGATTTATTTGGCCTTGAAAATTTAAATACTATAATTGCATTGGATTTGACAGAGAAGTGAGTTAACATAGGGCAAAACGAACGATGTGCCCTGTATAAAGAATCAAATGTGGAGTATAACGCGCTCCGAAATGTCTTCGTAACCCCAATAGCGGCGGAGATAGGATCAATTAGATTTATTTGGCCTTGAAAATTGAAATACTATAATTGCTTTTGATTTGACAGGGAAGAGTGTTAACGTTGGGCAAACCGAACGATGTGTCCAGTATAAAGAATCAAATGTGGAGTATAACGCGCCCCGAATTGCCTTCGTAACCCCAATAGCAGCGGAGATACGATCAATTAGATTTATTTGGCCTTGAAAATATAACTACTATAATTGCATTGGATTTGACAGGGAAGAATGTTAACATTGTGCAAACCGAACGATGTGTCCTGTATAAAGAATCAAATGTGGAGTATAACGCGCATCGAATTGCCTAGATAACCCCAATAGCAGTGGGGATACGATCAATTAGATTTATTTGGCCCTGAAAATTTAAAAACTATAATTGCATTGCATATGACAGGGAAGAGTGTTAACGTTGGGCAAACCGAACGATGTGTCCTGTATAAGGAATCAAATGTGGAGTATAACGCGCATCGAATTGCCTAGATAACTCCAATAGCACAGGAGATACGATCAATTAGATTTATTTGACCTTGAGGATTTAAAAACTATAATTGCTTTTGATTTGACAGGGAAGAGTGTTAACATTGTGCAAACCGAACGATGAGTCCTGTATAAAGAATCAAATGTGGAGTATAACGCGCTGCGAATTGCCTAGATAACCCCAATAGCAGCGGAGATACGATCAATTAGATTTATTTGGCCTTGAAAATTTAAATAATATAATTGCATTGCATATGACAGGGTAGAGTGTTAACGTTGGGCAAACCGAACGATGTGTCCTGTATAAAGAATCAAATGTGGAGTATAACGCGCATCGAATTGCCTAGATAACCCCAATAGCAGCGGAGATACGATCAATTAGATTTATTTGGCCTTGAAAATTTTAATACTATAATTGCATTGGATTTGACAGGGAAGAATGTTAACATTGTGCAAACCGAACGATGTGACCTGTATAAAGAATCAAATGTGGAGTATAACTCGCATCGAATTGCCTAGATAATCCCAATAGCAGCGGAGATACGATCAATTAGATTTATTTGGCCTTGAGAATTTAAAAACTATAATTGCATTGCATATGACAGGGAAGAGTGTTAACGTTGGGCAAACCGAACGATGTGTCCTGTATAAAGAATCAAATGTGGAGTATAACACGCTGCGAATTGCCTAGATATCCCCAATAGTAGTGGACATACGATCAATTAGATTTATTTGGCCCTGAAAATTTAAAAACTATATTTGCATTGGATTTGACACGGAAGAGAGTTAACGTAGGGCAAACCCACCGATTTGCTCTGTATAAAGAATCAAATGTGGAGTATAACGCGCTACAAATTGCCTAGATGACCCCAATAGCAGTGGAGATACGACCAATTCGATTTATTTGGCCTTGAAAATTTAAATAATATAACTGCATTGCATATGTCAGGGAAAAGTGTTAACGTTGGGCAAACCGAACGATGTGTCCTCTATAAAGAATCAAATGTGGAGTATAACGCGCATCGAATTGCCTAGATAACCCCAATAGCAGCGGAGATACGATCAATTAGATTTATTTGGCCTTGAAAATTTAAATAATATAATTGCATTGCATATGACAGGGTAGAGTGTTAACGTTGGGCAAACCGAACGATGTGTCCTGTATAAAGAATCAAATGTGGAGTATAACGCGCATCGAATTGCCTAGATAACCCCAATAGCAGCGGAGATACGATCAATTAGATTTATTTGGCCTTGAAAATTTAAATACTATAATTGCATTGGATTTGACAGGGAAGAATGTTAACATTGTGCAAACCGAACGATGTGTCCTGTATAAAGAATCAAATGTGGAGTATAACGCGCATCGAATTGCCTAGATAACCCCAATAGCAGCGGAGATACGATCAATTAGATTTATTTGGCCTTGAGAATTTAAAAACTATAATTGCATTGCATATGACAGGGAAGAGTGTTAACGTTGGGCAAACCGAACGATGTGTCCAGTATAAAGAATCAAATGTGGAGTATAACGCGCCCCGAATTGCCTTCGTAACCCCAATAGCAGCGGAGATACGATCAATTAGATTTATTTGGCCTTGAAAATATAACTACTATAATTGCATTGGATTGGACAGGGAAGAATGTTAACATTGTGCAAACCGAACGATGTGTCCTGTATAAAGAATCAAATGTGGAGTATAACGCGCATCGAATTGCCTAGATAACCCCAATAGCAGTGGGGATACGATCAATTAGATTTATTTGGCCCTGAAAATTTAAAAACTATAATTGCATTGCATATGACAGGGAAGAGTGTTAACGTTGGGCAAACCGAACGATGTGTCCTGTATAAAGAATCAAATGTGGAGTATAACGCGCATCGAATTGCCTAGATAACTCCAATAGCACAGGAGATACGATCAATTAGATTTATTTGACCTTGAGGATTTAAAAACTATAATTGCTTTTGATTTGACAGGGAAGAGTGTTAACATTGTGCAAACCGAACGATGAGTCCTGTATAAAGAATCAAATGTGGAGTATAACGCGCTGCGAATTGCCTAGATAACCCCAATAGCAGCGGAGATACGATCAATTAGATTTATTTGGCCTTGAAAATTTAAATAATATAATTGCATAGCATATGACAGGGTAGAGTGTTAACGTTGGGCAAACCGAACGATGTGTCCTGTATAAAGAATCAAATGTGGAGTATAACGCGCATCGAATTGCCTAGATAACCCCAATAGCAGCGGAGATACGATCAATTAGATTTATTTGGCCTTGAAAATTTAAATAATATAATTGCATAGCATATGACAGGGTAGAGTGTTAACGTTGGGCAAACCGAACGATGTGTCCTGTATAAAGAATCAAATGTGGAGTATAACGCGCATCGAATTGCCTAGATAACCCCAATAGCAGTGGGGATACGATCAATTAGATTTATTTGGCCCTGAAAATTTAAAAACTATTATTGCATTGCATATGACAGGGAAGAGTGTTAACGTTGGGCAAACCGAACGATGTGTCCTGTATAATGAATCAAATGTGGAGTATAACGCGCATCGAATTGCCTAGATAACTCCAATAGCACAGGAGATACGATCAATTAGATTTATTTGACCTTGAGGATTTAAAAACTATAATTGCTTTTGATTTGACAGGGAAGAGTGTTAACATTGTGCAAACCGAACGATGAGTCCTGTATAAAGAATCAAATGTGGAGTATAACGCGCTGCGAATTGCCTAGATAACCCCAATAGCAGCGGAGATACGATCAATTAGATTTATTTGGCCTTGAAAATTTAAATAATATAATTGCATTGCATATGACAGGGTAGAGTGTTAACGTTGGGCAAACCGAACGATGTGTCATGTATAAAGAATCAAATGTGGAGTATAAAGCGCATCGAACTGCCTAGATAACCCCAATAGCAGTGGAGATACGATCAATTAGATTTATTTGGCCCTGAAAATTTAAAAACTATAATTGCTTTTGATTTGACAGAGAAGAGTGTTAACGTAGGGCAAACCGGACGATGTGCCCTGTATAATGTATCAAATGTGGAGTATAACGCGCTGCGAATTGCCTAGATATCCCCACTAGTAGTGGACATACGATCAATTAGATTTATTTTGCCCTGAAAATTTAAAAACTATATTTGCATTGGATTTGACACGGAAGAGATTTAACGTAGGGCAAACCCACCGATTTGCTCTGTATAAAGAATCAAATGTGGAGTATAACGCGCATCGAATTGCCTAGATAACCCCAATAGCAGTGGAGATACGATCAATCAGATTTACTTGGCCCTGAAAATATAAAAACCATAATTGCTTTGGATTTGACAGAGAAGAGTGTTAACGTAGGGCAAACCGAACGATGTGCCCTGTATAAAGAATCAAATGTGGAGTATAACGCGCATCGAATTGCCTAGATAACCCCAATAGCAGTGGGGATACGATCAATTAGATTTATTTGGCCCTGAAAATTTAAAAACTATTATTGCATTGCATATGACAGGGAAGAGTGTTAACGTTGGGCAAACCGAACGATGTGTCCTGTATAATGAATCAAATGTGGAGTATAACGCGCATCGAATTGCCTAGATAACTCCAATAGCACAGGAGATACGATCAATTAGATTTATTTGACCTTGAGGATTTAAAAACTATAATTGCTTTTGATTTGACAGGGAAGAGTGTTAACATTGTGCAAACCGAACGATGAGTCCTGTATAAAGAATCAAATGTGGAGTATAACGCGCTGCGAATTGCCTAGATAACCCCAATAGCAGCGGAGATACGATCAATTAGATTTATTTGGCCTTGAAAATTTAAATAATATAATTGCATTGCATATGACAGGGTAGAGTGTTAACGTTGGGCAAACCGAACGATGTGTCATGTATAAAGAATCAAATGTGGAGTATAAAGCGCATCGAACTGCCTAGATAACCCCAATAGCAGTGGAGATACGATCAATTAGATTTATTTGGCCCTGAAAATTTAAAAACTATAATTGCTTTTGATTTGACAGAGAAGAGTGTTAACGTAGGGCAAACCGAACGATGTGCCCTGTATAAAGAATCAAATGTGGAGTATAACGCGCTGCGAATTGCCTAGATAACCCGAATAGCAGCGGAGATACGATCAATTAGATTTATTTGGCCTTGAGAATTTAAAAACTATAATTGCATTGCATATGACAGGGAAGAGTGTTAACGTTGGGCAAACCGAACGATGTGTCCAGTATAAAGAATCAAATGTGGAGTATAACGCGCCCCGAATTGCCTTCGTAACCCCAATAGCAGCGGAGATACGATCAATTAGATTTATTTGGCCTTGAAAATATAACTACTATAATTGCATTGGATTGGACAGGGAAGAATGTTAACATTGTGCAAACCGAACGATGTGTCCTGTATAAAGAATCAAATGTGGAGTATAACGCGCATCGAATTGCCTAGATAACCCCAATAGCAGTGGGGATACGATCAATTAGATTTATTTGGCCCTGAAAATTTAAAAACTATAATTGCATTGCATATGACAGGGAAGAGTGTTAACGTTGGGCAAACCGAACGATGTGTCCTGTATAAAGAATCAAATGTGGAGTATAACGCGCATCGAATTGCCTAGATAACTCCAATAGCACAGGAGATACGATCAATTAGATTTATTTGACCTTGAGGATTTAAAAACTATAATTGCTTTTGATTTGACAGGGAAGAGTGTTAACATTGTGCAAACCGAACGATGAGTCCTGTATAAAGAATCAAATGTGGAGTATAACGCGCTGCGAATTGCCTAGATAACCCCAATAGCAGCGGAGATACGATCAATTAGATTTATTTGGCCTTGAAAATTTAAATAATATAATTGCATAGCATATGACAGGGTAGAGTGTTAACGTTGGGCAAACCGAACGATGTGTCCTGTATAAAGAATCAAATGTGGAGTATAACGCGCATCGAATTGCCTAGATAACCCCAATAGCAGCGGAGATACGATCAATTAGATTTATTTGGCCTTGAAAATTTAAATAATATAATTGCATTGCATATGACAGGGTAGAGTGTTAACGTTGGGCAAACCGAACGATGTGTCCTGTATAAAGAATCAAATGTGGAGTATAACGCGCATCGAATTGCCTAGATAACCCCAATAGCAGCGGAGATACGATCAATTAGATTTATTTGGCCTTGAAAATTTAAATACTATAATTGCATTGGATTTGACAGGGAAGAATGTTAACATTGTGCAAACCGAACGATGTGTCCTGTATAAAGAATCAAATGTGGAGTATAACGCGCATCGAATTGCCTAGATAACCCCAATAGCAGCGGAGATACGATCAATTAGATTTATTTGGCCTTGAGAATTTAAAAACTATAATTGCATTGCATATGACAGGGAAGAGTGTTAACGTTGGGCAAACCGAACGATGTGTCCAGTATAAAGAATCAAATGTGGAGTATAACGCGCCCCGAATTGCCTTCGTAACCCCAATAGCAGCGGAGATACGATCAATTAGATTTATTTGGCCTTGAAAATATAACTACTATAATTGCATTGGATTGGACAGGGAAGAATGTTAACATTGTGCAAACCGAACGATGTGTCCTGTATAAAGAATCTAATGTGGAGTATAACGCGCATCGAATTGCCTAGATAACCCCAATAGCAGTGGGGATACGATCAATTAGATTTATTTGGCCCTGAAAATTTAAAAACTATAATTGCATTGCATATGACAGGGAAGAGTGTTAACGTTGGGCAAACCGAACGATGTGTCCTGTATAAAGAATCAAATGTGGAGTATAACGCGCATCGAATTGCCTAGATAACTCCAATAGCACAGGAGATACGATCAATTAGATTTATTTGACCTTGAGGATTTAAAAACTATAATTGCTTTTGATTTGACAGGGAAGAGTGTTAACATTGTGCAAACCGAACGATGAGTCCTGTATAAAGAATCAAATGTGGAGTATAACGCGCTGCGAATTGCCTAGATAACCCCAATAGCAGCGGAGATACGATCAATTAGATTTATTTGGCCTTGAAAATTTAAATAATATAATTGCATAGCATATGACAGGGTAGAGTGTTAACGTTGGGCAAACCGAACGATGTGTCCTGTATAAAGAATCAAATGTGGAGTATAACGCGCATCGAATTGCCTAGATAACCCCAATAGCAGCGGAGATACGATCAATTAGATTTATTTGGCCTTGAAAATTTAAATAATATAATTGCATAGCATATGACAGGGTAGAGTGTTAACGTTGGGCAAACCGAACGATGTGTCCTGTATAAAGAATCAAATGTGGAGTATAACGCGCATCGAATTGCCTAGATAACCCCAATAGCAGTGGGGATACGATCAATTAGATTTATTTGGCCCTGAAAATTTAAAAACTATTATTGCATTGCATATGACAGGGAAGAGTGTTAACGTTGGGCAAACCGAACGATGTGTCCTGTATAATGAATCAAATGTGGAGTATAACGCGCATCGAATTGCCTAGATAACTCCAATAGCACAGGAGATACGATCAATTAGATTTATTTGACCTTGAGGATTTAAAAACTATAATTGCTTTTGATTTGACAGGGAAGAGTGTTAACATTGTGCAAACCGAACGATGAGTCCTGTATAAAGAATCAAATGTGGAGTATAACGCGCTGCGAATTGCCTAGATAACCCCAATAGCAGCGGAGATACGATCAATTAGATTTATTTGGCCTTGAAAATTTAAATAATATAATTGCATTGCATATGACAGGGTAGAGTGTTAACGTTGGGCAAACCGAACGATGTGTCATGTATAAAGAATCAAATGTGGAGTATAAAGCGCATCGAACTGCCTAGATAACCCCAATAGCAGTGGAGATACGATCAATTAGATTTATTTGGCCCTGAAAATTTAAAAACTATAATTGCTTTTGATTTGACAGAGAAGAGTGTTAACGTAGGGCAAACCGGACGATGTGCCCTGTATAATGTATCAAATGTGGAGTATAACGCGCTGCGAATTGCCTAGATATCCCCACTAGTAGTGGACATACGATCAATTAGATTTATTTTGCCCTGAAAATTTAAAAACTATATTTGCATTGGATTTGACACGGAAGAGATTTAACGTAGGGCAAACCCACCGATTTGCTCTGTATAAAGAATCAAATGTGGAGTATAACGCGCATCGAATTGCCTAGATAACCCCAATAGCAGTGGAGATACGATCAATCAGATTTACTTGGCCCTGAAAATATAAAAACCATAATTGCTTTGGATTTGACAGAGAAGAGTGTTAACGTAGGGCAAACCGAACGATGTGCCCTGTATAAAGAATCAAATGTGGAGTATAACGCGCATCGAATTGCCTAGATAACCCCAATAGCAGTGGGGATACGATCAATTAGATTTATTTGGCCCTGAAAATTTAAAAACTATTATTGCATTGCATATGACAGGGAAGAGTGTTAACGTTGGGCAAACCGAACGATGTGTCCTGTATAATGAATCAAATGTGGAGTATAACGCGCATCGAATTGCCTAGATAACTCCAATAGCACAGGAGATACGATCAATTAGATTTATTTGACCTTGAGGATTTAAAAACTATAATTGCTTTTGATTTGACAGGGAAGAGTGTTAACATTGTGCAAACCGAACGATGAGTCCTGTATAAAGAATCAAATGTGGAGTATAACGCGCTGCGAATTGCCTAGATAACCCCAATAGCAGCGGAGATACGATCAATTAGATTTATTTGGCCTTGAAAATTTAAATAATATAATTGCATTGCATATGACAGGGTAGAGTGTTAACGTTGGGCAAACCGAACGATGTGTCATGTATAAAGAATCAAATGTGGAGTATAAAGCGCATCGAACTGCCTAGATAACCCCAATAGCAGTGGAGATACGATCAATTAGATTTATTTGGCCCTGAAAATTTAAAAACTATAATTGCTTTTGATTTGACAGAGAAGAGTGTTAACGTAGGGCAAACCGAACGATGTGCCCTGTATAAAGAATCAAATGTGGAGTATAACGCGCTGCGAATTGCCTAGATAACCCGAATAGCAGCGGAGATACGATCAATTAGATTTATTTGGCCTTGAAAATTTAAATAATATAATTGCATTGCATATGACAGGGAAGAGCGTTAACGTTGGGCAAACCGAACGATGTGTCCTGTATAAAGAATCAAATGTGGAGTATAACGCGCATCGAATTGCCTAGATAACCCCAATAGCAGTGGAGATACGATCAATCAGATTTACTTGGCCCTGAAAATATAAAAACCATAATTGCTTTGGATTTGACAGGAAAGACAGTTAACGTAGGACAAACCCATCGATTTGCCCTGTATAAAGAAACAAATGTGGAGTATAACGCGCTCCGAAATGACATCGTAACTCCAATTGCAGCAGGACGGCGTTATAACGTAATACTACGTAACGTTATACGTTAGAACGTAATAGTACATAACGTTATACGTTATAACGTAATACAACATAACGTTATACGTTATAACGTAATACTACATAGCGTTATACGTTATATCATAATCCTACATAACATACACGTTATATCGTAATACTACATAACGTTATACGTTATAACGTAATACTACATAACGTTATACGTTATACCGTAATACTATATAACGTTATACGTTATATCGTAATACTATATAACGTTATACGATATATCGTAATGCTACATAACGTTATACGTTATATCGTTATGCTACATAACGTTATACGTTGTAACGTAATACTACATAACGTTATACGTTATATCGTAATGCTACAATCGTTATACGTTATATCGTAATGCTACATAGCGTTATACATTATATCGTAATGCAACATAACGTTATACGATATAACGTATTAGCATAAAACGTAATACGTTATATCCTTATGCTACATAACGTTATACGTTATATCGCAATGCTACATAACGTTATACGTTATATCGTAATGCTACATACTGTTTTACGTTATATCGTAATGCAACATAACGTTATACGTTATATCGTAATGCTACATAACGTTATACGTTATATCTTAATGCTACATAACGTTATTCGTTATATCGTAATGCTACATAACATACACGTTATATCGTAATACTACATAACGTTATACGTTATAACGTAATACTACATAACGATATACGTTATATCGTTATGCTACATAACGTTATACGTTATATCGTAATGCTACATAATGTTATACGTTATAACGTAATACTACATAACGTTATACGTTATAACGTATTACCATATAACGTTATACGTTATATCGTTATGCTACATAACGTTATACGTTATATCGTAAAGCGACATAACGTTATACGTTATATCGTAATGCTACATAACGTTATACGTTATATCGTAATGCTACATAACGTTATACGTTATAACGTAATGATACATAATGTTATACGTTATATCGTAATGCTACATAGCTTTATACGTTATAACGTAATACTACATAACGTTATACGTTATAACGTAATACTACATAACGTTATACGTTATATCGTAATGCTACATAACGCCATACGTTATATCGTTATGCTACATAACGTTATACGTTATATCGTAATGCTACATAACGTTATACGTTATATCGTAATGCTACATAACGTTATACGTTATATCGTAATGCTAAATAACGTTATACGTTATATCGTAATGCTACATAACGTTATACGTTATATCGTAATGCTACATAACGTTATACGTTATATCGTAATGCTACATAACGTTATAAGATATAACCTATTAGCATATAACGTTATACGTTATATCCTTATGCTACATAACGTTATACGTTATATCGTAATGCTACCTAACGTTATACGTTATATCGTTTTGATACATAACGTTATACGTAATATAGTAATGCTACATAACGTTATACGATATATCGTAATGCTACATAACGTTGTACGTCATATCGTAATGCTACATAACTTTATACGTTATAACGTAATACTACATAACGTTGTACGTTATAACGGAACACTGTATAACGTTGTACGTTATATCGTTAAGCTACATAACGTTATACGTTATATCGTAATAATACATAACGTTACACGTTATAACGTAATACTTCATAACATTATACGTTATAACGTAGTACTATATAACGTTATACGTTATATCGTAATGCTACATAACGTTATACGTTATATCGTAATGCTACATAACGTTATACGTTATAACGTATTACCGTATAACGTTACACGTTATATCGTATTGCTACATAACGTTATACGTTATATCGTATTGCTACATAACGTTATACGTTATATCGTAATGCTACATAACGTTATACGTTATATCGTAATGCTACATAACGTTATACGTTATATCGTAATGCTACATAACGTTATACGTTATATCGTAATGCTACATAACGTTAGACGTCACATCGTTATGCTACACAACGTTATACGTTATATCGTAATGCTACATAACGTTATACGTTATATCGTAATGCTACATAACGTTATACGTTATATCGTAATGCTACATAACGTTATACGTTATATCGTAATGCTACATAACCTTATACGTTATATCGTAATGATACATAATGTTATACGTTATATCGTAATGCTACATAGCTTTATACGTTATAACGTAATCCTACATAACGTTATACGTTATAACGTAATACTACATAACGTTATACGTTATATCGTAATGCTACATAACGTCATACGTTATATTGTTATGCTACATAACGTTATACGTTATATCGTAATGCTACATAACGTTATAAGTTATATCTTAATGCTACATAACGTTGTACGTTATATCGTAATGCTACATAACGTTATACGTTATATCTTAATGCTACATAACGTCATACGTTATATCGTAATGCTACATAACGTTATACGTTATATCGTAATGCTACATAACGTTATACGTTATATCGTTATGCTACAAAACGTTATACGTTATATCGTAATGCTACATAACGTCATACGTTATATTGTTATGCTACATAACGTTATACGTTATATCGTAATGCTACATAACGTTATAAGTTATATCTTAATGCTACATAACGTTGTACGTTATATCGTAATGCTACATAACGTTATACGTTATATCTTAATGCTACATAACGTCATACGTTATATCGTAATGCTACATAACGTTATACGTTATATCGTAATGCTACATAACGTTATACGTTATATCGTTATGCTACAAAACGTTATACGTTATATCGTAATGCTACCTAACGTTATACGTTATATCGTTTTGCTACATAACGTTATAAGTTATAACGTATTACCATATAATGTTATACGTTTTTACGTATTACCATATCACGTTATACGTTATAACGTATTACCATATCACGTTATACGTTATATCGTAATGCTACATAACGTTAGACGTCATATGGTTATGCTACACAACGTTATACGATATATCGTAATGCTACATAACGTTATACGTTATATCGTAATGCTACATAACGTTACGTGTTATACCGTAATGCTACATAACGTTACACGTTATATCGTTATGCTACATAACGTTATACGATATAACGTAATGCTATATGACGATATACCTTATATCGTAATGCTACATAACGTTACACGTTATATCGTAATGCTACATAACGTTATACGTTATAAAATAATGCTACATAACGTTATGCGTTATATCGTAATGCCACATAACGTTATACGTTATATCGTAATGCTACATAACGTTATACGTTATATCGTAATGCTACATAACGTTATACGTTATATCGTATTACCATATCACGTTATACGTCATAACGTATTACCATATCACGTTATACGTTATATCGTAATGCTACATAACGTTATACGTCATATCGTTATGCTACACAACGTTGTACGTTATATCGATATGCTACATAACGTTATACGTTACATCGTAATGCTACATAACGATATACGTTATATCGTAATCCTACATAACATACACGTTATATCGTAATGCTACATAACGTTATACGTTATAACGCAATGCTACATAACGTTATACATTATATCGTTATGCTACATAACGTTAAGCGTTATATCGTAATGCTACATAACTTTATACGTTATAACGTGATAGTACATAACGTTATACGATATAACGTAATACTATACAACGATATACCTTATATCGTAATGCTACATAACGTTATGTGTTATACCGTAATGCTACATAACGTTATGCGTTATATCGTAATGCTACATAACTTTATACGTTATAACGTAATAGTACATAACGTTACACGTTATATCGTTATGCTGCATAACGTTATACGTTATATCGTAATGCTACATAACGTTATACGTTATATCGTAATGCTACATAACGTCATACGTTATATCGTAATGCCACATAACGTTATACGTTATATCGAAATGCTACATAACGTTATACGTTACAAAGTAATGCTACATAACGTTATACGTTATATCGTAATGCTACATAACGATACACGTTATATCATTATGCTACGTATCGTTATACGTTATATCGTAATTCTACATAACGTTATACGTTATATAGTAATGCTACATAACGTTATACGTTATATCGTAATGCTACATAACGCTATACGCTATATCGTAATGCTACATAACGTTATACGTTACATCGTACTGCTACATAACGTTATACGTTATATCGTAATGCTACATAACCTTATACGTTATATCGTAATGCTACATAACGTTATACGTTATATCGTATTACCATATCACGTTATACGTTATAACGTATTACCATATCACGTTATACGTTATATCGTAATGCTACATAACGCTATACGTTATAACGTAATACTACATAACGTTATACGTTATATCATAATGCTACATAACGTTATATGTTATATCGTAATGCTACATAACGTTATGTGTTATACCGTAATGCTACATAACGTTACACGATATATCGTTATGCTACATAACGTTATACGTTATATCGTAATGCTACATAACCTTATACGTTATATCGTAGTGCTACATAACGTTAGACGTCATATCGTTATGCTACACAACGTTATACGATATATCGTAATGCTACATAACGTTATACGTTATATCGTAATGCTACATAACGTTACGTGTTATACCGTAATGCTACATAACGTTATACGTTATATCGTAATGCTACATAACGTTATACGTTATATCGTAATGCTACATAACGTTATACGTTATATCGTAATGCTACATAACGTTACGTGTTATACCGTAATGCTACATAACGTTACACGTTATATCGTTATGCTACATAACGTTATACGTTATATCGTAATGCTACATAACGTTATACGCTATATCGTAATGTTACATAACGTTATACGTTATATCGTGATGCTACATAACGCTATACGTTATAACGTAATACTACATAACGTTATACGTTATATCATAATGCTACATAACGTTATACGTTATATCGTAATGCTACATAACGTTATACGTTATAACGTAATGCTACATAACGTTATACGTTATATCGTAATGCTACATAACGTTATACGTTATATCGTAATGCTACATAACGTTATACGATATATCGTAATGCTACATAACGTTATACGTTATATCGTAATGCTACATAACGTTATACGTTATATCGTAATGCTACATAGCTTTATACGTTATAATGTAATACTACATAGCATTATACGATATAACGTAATACTATAGAACGTTATACGTTATATCGTAATGCTACATAACGTTATACGTTATAACGTAATGCTACAGAACGTTATACGTTATATCGTAATGCTACATAACGTTATACGTTATATCGTAATGCTACATAACGTTATACGTTATAACGTAATGCTACATGACGTTATACGTTATATCGTAATGCTACATAACGTTATACGTTATATCGTAATGCTACATAACGTTATACGATATATCGTAATGCTACATAACGTTATACGTTATATCGTAATGCTACATAACGTTATACGTTATATCGTAATGCTACATAGCTTTATACGTTATAATGTAATACTACATAGCATTATACGATATAACGTAATACTATAGAACGTTATACGTTATATCGTAATGCTACATAACGCTATACGTTATAACGTAATACTACATAACGTTATACGTTATATCATAATGCTACATAACGTTATACGTTATATCGTAATGCTACATAACGTTATACGTTATAACGTAATGCTACATATCGTTATACGTTATATCGTAATGCTACATAACGTTATACGTTATATCGTAATGCTACATAACGTTATACGATATATCGTAATGCTACATAACGTTATACGTTGTATCGTGACGCTACATAACGTTATACGTTATATCGTAATGCTGCATAACGTTATACGTTATAAAATAATGCTACATAACGTTATACGTTATATCGTAATGCCACATAACGTTATACGTTATGTCGTAATGCTACATTAAGTTATACGTTATATCATAATGCTACATAACGTTATACGTTATATCGTAATGCTACATAACGTTATGTGTTATACCGTAATGCTACATAACGTTACACGTTATATCGTTATGCTACATAACGTTATACGTTATATCGTAATGCTACATAACGTTATACGTTATAAAATAATGCTACATAACGTTATACGTTATATCGTAATGCCACATAACGTTATACGTTATATTGTAATGCTACATAACGTTATACGTTATATCGTAATGCTACATAACGTTATACGTTCTGTCGTAATGCTACATAACGTTATACGTTATATCGTAATGCTACATAACGTTATACGTTATATCGTAATGCTACATAACGTTATACGTTATATCGTAATGCTACATAACGTTATACGTTATGACGTAATGCTACATAACGTTATACGTTATATCGCATTGCAACATAACGTTATACGTTATATCGTAATGCAACATAACGTTATACGTTATATCGTAATTCTACATAACGTTATACGTTATATTGTAATGCTACATAACGTTATACGTTATAACGTATTATCATATAACGTTATACGTTATATCGTAATGCTACATAACGTTATACGTTATATCGTTATGCTACATAACGCTATACGTTATAACGTAATGCTATATAACGTAGTACGTTATATCGTAATGCTACATAACGTTATACGTTATATAGTAATGCTACATAACGTTATACGTTATATCATAATGCTACATAACGTTATACGTTATATCGTAATGCTACATAACGTTATACGTTATATCGTAATGCTACATATCGTTATACGTTATATCATAATGCTACATAATGTTATGCGTTATATCGTAATGCTACATAACGTTATACGATATATCGTATTAGCATATAACGTTATACGTTATATCGTAATGCCACATAACGTTATACGTTATATAGTAATGCTACATAACGTTATATGTTATATCGTAATGCTACTTAACGTTATGTGTTATACCGTAATGCTACATAACGTTACACGATATATCGTTATGCTACATAACGTTATACGTTATATCGTAATGCTACATAACCTTATACGTTATATCGTAGTGCTACATAACGTTAGACGTCATATCGTTATGCTACACAACGTTATACGGTATATCGTAATGCTACATAACGTTATACGTTATATCGTAATGCTACACAACGTTACGTGTTATACCGTAATGCTACATAACGTTATACGTTATATCGTAGTGCTACATAACGTTATACGTTATATCGTAATGCTACATAACGTTATACGTTATATCGTAATGCTACATAACGATACACGTTATATCATTATGCTACATAACGTTATACGTTATATCGTAATGCTACATTAACGCTATACGTTATATCGTAATGCTACATAACGTTATACGTTATAAAATAATGCTACATAACGTTATACGTTATATCGTAATGCCACATAACGTTATACGTTATATTGTAATGCTACATAACGTTATACGTTATATCGTAATGCTACATAACGTTATACGTTCTGTCGTAATGCTACATAACGTTATACGTTATATCGTAATGCTACATAACGTTATACGTTATATCGTAATGCTACATAACGTTATACGTTATATCGTAATGCTACATAACGTTATACGTTATGACGTAATGCTACATAACGTTATACGTTATATCGCATTGCAACATAACGTTATACGTTATATCGTAATGCAACATAACGTTATACGTTATATCGTAATTCTACATAACGTTATACGTTATATTGTAATGCTACATAACGTTATACGTTATAACGTATTATCATATAACGTTATACGTTATATCGTAATGCTACATAACGTTATACGTTATATCGTTATGCTACATAACGCTATACGTTATAACGTAATGCTATATAACGTAGTACGTTATATCGTAATGCTACATAACGTTATACGTTATATAGTAATGCTACATAACGTTATACGTTATATCATAATGCTACATAACGTTATACGTTATATCGTAATGCTACATAACGTTATACGTTATATCGTAATGCTACATATCGTTATACGTTATATCATAATGCTACATAATGTTATGCGTTATATCGTAATGCTACATAACGTTATACGATATATCGTATTAGCATATAACGTTATACGTTATATCGTAATGCCACATAACGTTATACGTTATATAGTAATGCTACATAACGTTATATGTTATATCGTAATGCTACTTAACGTTATGTGTTATACCGTAATGCTACATAACGTTACACGATATATCGTTATGCTACATAACGTTATACGTTATATCGTAATGCTACATAACCTTATACGTTATATCGTAGTGCTACATAACGTTAGACGTCATATCGTTATGCTACACAACGTTATACGGTATATCGTAATGCTACATAACGTTATACGTTATATCGTAATGCTACACAACGTTACGTGTTATACCGTAATGCTACATAACGTTATACGTTATATCGTAGTGCTACATAACGTTATACGTTATATCGTAATGCTACATAACGTTATACGTTATATCGTAATGCTACATAACGTTACGTGCTTATACCGTAATGCTACATAACGTTACACGTTATATCGTTATGCTACATAACGTTATACGTTATATCGTAATGCTACATAACGTTATACGCTATATCGTAATGTTACATAACGTTATACGTTATATCGTGATGCTACATAACGCTATACGTTATAACGTAATACTACATAACGTTATACGTTATATCATAATGCTACATAACGTTATACATTATATCGTATTGCTACATAACGTTATACGTTATAACGTAATGCTACATATCGTTATACGTTATATCGTAATGCTACATAACGTTATACGTTATATCGTAATGCTACATAACGTTATACGATATATCGTAATGCTACATAACGTTATACGTTATATCGTAATGCTACATAACGTTATACGTTATATCGTAATGCTACATAGCTTTATACGTTATAATGTAATACTACATAGCATTATACGATATAACGTAATACTATATAACGTTATACGTTATATTGTAATGCTACATAACGTTATACCTTATAACGTAATGCTACATAACGTTATACGTTATATCGTAATGCTACATAACGTTATACGTTATATCGTAATGCTACATAACGTTATATGTTATAACGCATTACCATGTAACGTTATACGTTGTATCGTAATGCTACATAACGTCATACGTTATATCGTAAGGCTACATAACGTTATACGTTATATCGTAATGCTACGTAACGTTATACGTTATGACGTAATGCTACATAACGTTATACGTTATATCGTAATGCTACATAACGTCATACGTTATATCGTAATGCCACATAACGTTATACGTTATATCGAAATGCTACATAACGTTATACGTTATATACTAATGCTACATAACGTTATACGTTATATCGTAATGCTACATAACGCTATACGCTATATCGTAATGCTACATAACGTTATACGTTATATCGTACTGCTACATAACGTAATACGTTATATCGTAATGCTACATAGCGTTAATCGTTATATCGTAATGCTACATAAAGTTATACGTTATATCGTAATGCTACATAACGTTATACGTTATATCGTAATGCTACATAACCTTATACGTTATATCGTAATGCTACATAACGTTATACGTTATATCGTATTACCATATCACGTTATACGTTATAACGTATTACCATATCACGTTATACGTTATATCGTAATGCTACATAACGCTATACGTTATAACGTAATACTACATAACGTGATACGTTCTATCATAATGCTACATAACGTTATACGTTATATCGTAATGCTACATAACGTTATACGCTATAACGTAATGCTACATAACGTTATACGATATATCGTAATGCTACATAACGTTATACGTTGTATCGTGACGCTACATAACGTTATACGTTATATCGTAATGCTGCATAACGTTATACGTTATAAAATAATGCTACATAACGTTATACTTTATATCGTAATGCCACATAACGTTATACGTTATGTCGTAATGCTACATTAAGTTATACGTTATATCATAATGCTACATAACGTTATACGTTATATCGTAATGCTACATAACGTTATGTGTTATACCGTAATGCTACATAACGTTACACGTTATATCGTTATGCTACATAACGTTATACGTTATATCGTAATGCTACATAACGTTATACGTTATAAAATAATGCTACATAACGTTATACGTTATATCGTACTGCTACATAACGTAATACGTTATATCGTAATGCTACATAGCGTTAATCGTTATATCGTAATGCTACATAAAGTTATACGTTATATCGTAATGCTACATAACGTTATACGTTATATCGTATTACCATATCACGTTATACGTTATAACGTATTACCATATCACGTTATACGTTATATCGTAATGCTACATAACGCTATACGTTATAACGTAATACTACATAACGTTATACGTTCTATCATAATGCTACATAACGTTATACGTTATATCGTAATGCTACATAACGTTATACGTTATAACGTAATGCTACATAACGTTATACGATATATCGTAATGCTACATAACGTTATACGTTGTATCGTGACGCTACATAACGTTATACGTTATATCGTAATGCTGCATAACGTTATACGTTATAAAATAATGCTACATAACGTTATACGTTATATCGTAATGCCACATAACGTTATACGTTATGTCGTAATGCTACATTAAGTTATACGTTATATCATAATGCTACATGACGTTATACGTTATATCGTAATGCTACATAACGTTATGTGTTATACCGTAATGCTACATAACGTTACACGTTATATCGTTATGCTACATAACGTTATACGTTATATCGTAATGCTACATAACGTTATACGTTATAAAATAATGCTACATAACGTTATACGTTATATCGTAATGCCACATAACGTTATACATTATATCGTAATGCTACATAACGTTATACGTTATATCGTAATGCTATAATAACGTTATACGTTCTGTCGTAATGCTACATAACGTTATACGTTATATCGTAATGCTACATAACGCTATACGCTATATTGTAATGCTACATAACGTTATACGTTATATCGTACTGCTACATAACGTAATACGTTATATCGTAATGCTACATAGCGTTAATCGTTATATCGTAATGCTACATAAAGTTATACGTTATATCGTAATGCTACATAACGTTATACGCTATAACGTAATGCTACACAACGTTATACGATATATCGTAATGCTACATAACGTTATACGTTGTCTCGTGACGCTACATAACGTTATACGTTATATCGTAATGCTGCATAACGTTATACGTTATAAAATAATGCTACATAACGTTATACGTTATATCGTAATGCCACATAACGTTATACGTTATGTCGTAATGCTACATTAAGTTATACGTTATATCATAATGCTACATAACGTTATACGTTATATCGTAATGCTACATAACGTTATGTGTTATACCGTAATGCTACATAACGTTACACGTTATATCGTTATGCTACATAACGTTATACGTTATATCGTAATGCTACATAACGTTATACGTTATAAAATAATGCTACATAACGTTATACGTTATATCGTAATGCCACATAACGTTATACATTATATCGTAATGCTACATAACGTTATACGTTATATCGTAATGCTATAATAACGTTATACGTTCTGTCGTAATGCTACATAACGTTATACGTTATATCGTAATGCTACATAACGCTATACGCTATATTGTAATGCTACATAACGTTATACGTTATAACGTATTACCATATCACGTTATACGTTATATCGTAATGCTACATAACGCTATACGTTATAACGTAATACTACATAACGTTATACGTTCTATCATAATGCTACATAACGTTATACGTTATATCGTAATGCTACATAACGTTATACGTTATAACGTAATGCTACATAACGTTATACGATATATCGTAATGCTACATAACGTTATACGTTGTATCGTGACGCTACATAACGTTATACGTTATATCGTAATGCTGCATAACGTTATACGTTATAAAATAATGCTACATAACGTTATACGTTATATCGTAATGCCACATAACGTTATACGTTATGTCGTAATGCTACATTAAGTTATACGTTATATCATAATGCTACATAACGTTATACGTTATATCGTAATGCTACATAACGTTATGTGTTATACCGTAATGCTACATAACGTTACACGTTATGTCGTTATGCTACATAACGTTATACGTTATATCGTAATGCTACATAACGTTATACGTTATAAAATAATGCTACATAACGTTATACGTTATATCGTAATGCCACATAACGTTATACATTATATCGTAATGCTACATAACGTTATACGTTATATCGTAATGCTATAATAACGTTATACGTTCTGTCGTAATGCTACATAACGTTATACGTTATATCGTAATGCTACATAACGCTATACGCTATATTGTAATGCTACATAACGTTATACGTTATATCGTACTGCTACATAACGTAATACGTTATATCGTAATGCTACATAGCGTTAATCGTTATATCGTAATGCTACATAAAGTTATACGTTATATCGTAATGCTACATAACGTTATACGTTATATCGTAATGCTACATAACCTTATACGTTATATCGTAATGCTACATAACGTCATACGTTATATCGTATTACCATATCACGTTATACGTTATAACGTATTACCATATCACGTTATACGTTATATCGTAATGCTACATAACGCTATACGTTATAACGTAATACTACATAACGTTATACGTTCTATCATAATGCTACATAACGTTATACGTTATATCGTAATGCTACATAACGTTATACGCTATAACGTAATGCTACACAACGTTATACGATATATCGTAATGCTACATAACGTTATACGTTGTCTCGTGACGCTACATAACGTTATACGTTATATCGTAATGCTGCATAACGTTATACGTTATAAAATAATGCTACATAACGTTATACGTTATATCGTAATGCCACATAACGTTATACGTTATGTCGTAATGCTACATTAAGTTATACGTTATATCATAATGCTACATAATGTTATACGTTATATCGTAATGCTACATAACGTTATGTGTTATACCGTAATGCTACATAACGTTACACGTTATATCGTTATGCTACATAACGTTATACGTTATATCGTAATGCTACATAACGTTATACGTTATAAAATAATGCTACATAACGTTATACGTTATATCGTACTGCTACATAACGTAATACGTTATATCGTAATGCTACATAGCGTTAATCGTTATATCGTAATGCTACATAAAGTTATACGTTATATCGTAATGCTACATAACGTTATACGTTATATCGTAATGCTACATAACCTTATACGTTATATCGTAATGCTACATAACGTTATACGTTATATCGTATTACCATATCACGTTATACGTTATAACGTATTACCATATCACGGTATACGTTATATCGTAATGCTTCATAATGCTATACGTTATAACGTAATACTACATAACGTTATACGTTCTATCATAATGCTACATAACGTTATACGTTATATCGTAATGCTACATACCGTTATACGCTATAACGTAATGCTACATAACGTTATACGATATATCGTAATGCTACATAACGTTATACGTTGTATCGTGACGATACATAACGTTATACGTTATATCGTAATGCTGCATAACGTTATACGTTATAAAATAATGCTACATAACGTTATACGTTATATCGTAATGCCACATAACGTTATACGTTATGTCGTAATGCTACATTAAGTTATACGTTATATCATAATGCTACATAACGTTATACGTTATATCGTAATGCTACATAACGTTATGTGTTATACCGTAATGCTACATAACGTTACACGTTATATCGTTATGCTACATAACGTTATACGTTATATCGTAATGCTACATAACGTTATACGTTATAAAATAATGCTACATAACGTTATACGTTATATCGTAATGCCACATAACGTTATACGTTATATCGTAATGCTACATAACGTTATACGTTATATCGTAATGCTATAATAACGTTATACGTTCTGTCCAAATGCTACAAAACGTTATACGTTATATCGTAATGCTACATAACGTTATACGTTATATCGTAATGCTACATAACGTTATACGTTATATCGTAATGCCACATAACGTTATACGTTATATCGTAATGCTACATAACGTTATACGTTATAAAATAATGCTACATAACGTTATACGTTATATCGTAATGCCACATAACGTTATACATTATATCGTAATGCTACATAACGTTATACGTTATATCGTAATGCTATAATAACGTTATACGTTCTGTCGTAATGCTACATAACGTTATACGTTATATCGTAATGCTACATAACGCTATACGCTATATTGTAATGCTACATAACGTTATACGTTATATCGTACTGCTACATAACGTAATACGTTATATCGTAATGCTACATAGCGTTAATCGTTATATCGTAATGCTACATAAAGTTATACGTTATATCGTAATGCTACATAACGTTATACGTTATATCGTAATGCTACATAACCTTATACGTTATATCGTAATGCTACATAACGTCATACGTTATATCGTATTACCATATCACGTTATACGTTATAACGTATTACCATATCACGTTATACGTTATATCGTAATGCTACATAACGCTATACGTTATAACGTAATACTACATAACGTTATACGTTCTATCATAATGCTACATAACGTTATACGTTATATCGTAATGCTACATAACGTTATACGCTATAACGTAATGCTACACAACGTTATACGATATATCGTAATGCTACATAACGTTATACGTTGTCTCGTGACGCTACATAACGTTATACGTTATATCGTAATGCTGCATAACGTTATACGTTATAAAATAATGCTACATAACGTTATACGTTATATCGTAATGCCACATAACGTTATACGTTATGTCGTAATGCTACATTAAGTTATACGTTATATCATAATGCTACATAACGTTATACGTTATATCGTAATGCTACATAACGTTATGTGTTATACCGTAATGCTACATAACGTTACACGTTATATCGTTATGCTACATAACGTTATACGTTATATCGTAATGCTACATAACGTTATACGTTATAAAATAATGCTACATAACGTTATACGTTATATCGTAATGCCACATAACGTTATACATTATATCGTAATGCTACATAACGTTATACGTTATATCGTAATGCTATAATAACGTTATACGTTCTGTCGTAATGCTACATAACGTTATACGTTATATCGTAATGCTACATAACGCTATACGCTATATTGTAATGCTACATAACGTTATACGTTATAACGTATTACCATATCACGTTATACGTTATATCGTAATGCTACATAACGCTATACGTTATAACGTAATACTACATAACGTTATACGTTCTATCATAATGCTACATAACGTTATACGTTATATCGTAATGCTACATAACGTTATACGTTATAACGTAATGCTACATAACGTTATACGATATATCGTAATGCTACATAACGTTATACGTTGTATCGTGACGCTACATAACGTTATACGTTATATCGTAATGCTGCATAACGTTATACGTTATAAAATAATGCTACATAACGTTATACGTTATATCGTAATGCCACATAACGTTATACGTTATGTCGTAATGCTACATTAAGTTATACGTTATATCATAATGCTACATAACGTTATACGTTATATCGTAATGCTACATAACGTTATGTGTTATACCGTAATGCTACATAACGTTACACGTTATGTCGTTATGCTACATAACGTTATACGTTATATCGTAATGCTACATAACGTTATACGTTATAAAATAATGCTACATAACGTTATACGTTATATCGTAATGCCACATAACGTTATACATTATATCGTAATGCTACATAACGTTATACGTTATATCGTAATGCTATAATAACGTTATACGTTCTGTCGTAATGCTACATAACGTTATACGTTATATCGTAATGCTACATAACGCTATACGCTATATTGTAATGCTACATAACGTTATACGTTATATCGTACTGCTACATAACGTAATACGTTATATCGTAATGCTACATAGCGTTAATCGTTATATCGTAATGCTACATAAAGTTATACGTTATATCGTAATGCTACATAACGTTATACGTTATATCGTAATGCTACATAACCTTATACGTTATATCGTAATGCTACATAACGTCATACGTTATATCGTATTACCATATCACGTTATACGTTATAACGTATTACCATATCACGTTATACGTTATATCGTAATGCTACATAACGCTATACGTTATAACGTAATACTACATAACGTTATACGTTCTATCATAATGCTACATAACGTTATACGTTATATCGTAATGCTACATAACGTTATACGCTATAACGTAATGCTACACAACGTTATACGATATATCGTAATGCTACATAACGTTATACGTTGTCTCGTGACGCTACATAACGTTATACGTTATATCGTAATGCTGCATAACGTTATACGTTATAAAATAATGCTACATAACGTTATACGTTATATCGTAATGCCACATAACGTTATACGTTATGTCGTAATGCTACATTAAGTTATACGTTATATCATAATGCTACATAATGTTATACGTTATATCGTAATGCTACATAACGTTATGTGTTATACCGTAATGCTACATAACGTTACACGTTATATCGTTATGCTACATAACGTTATACGTTATATCGTAATGCTACATAACGTTATACGTTATAAAATAATGCTACATAACGTTATACGTTATATCGTACTGCTACATAACGTAATACGTTATATCGTAATGCTACATAGCGTTAATCGTTATATCGTAATGCTACATAAAGTTATACGTTATATCGTAATGCTACATAACGTTATACGTTATATCGTAATGCTACATAACCTTATACGTTATATCGTAATGCTACATAACGTTATACGTTATATCGTATTACCATATCACGTTATACGTTATAACGTATTACCATATCACGGTATACGTTATATCGTAATGCTTCATAATGCTATACGTTATAACGTAATACTACATAACGTTATACGTTCTATCATAATGCTACATAACGTTATACGTTATATCGTAATGCTACATACCGTTATACGCTATAACGTAATGCTACATAACGTTATACGATATATCGTAATGCTACATAACGTTATACGTTGTATCGTGACGATACATAACGTTATACGTTATATCGTAATGCTGCATAACGTTATACGTTATAAAATAATGCTACATAACGTTATACGTTATATCGTAATGCCACATAACGTTATACGTTATGTCGTAATGCTACATTAAGTTATACGTTATATCATAATGCTACATAACGTTATACGTTATATCGTAATGCTACATAACGTTATGTGTTATACCGTAATGCTACATAACGTTACACGTTATATCGTTATGCTACATAACGTTATACGTTATATCGTAATGCTACATAACGTTATACGTTATAAAATAATGCTACATAACGTTATACGTTATATCGTAATGCCACATAACGTTATACGTTATATCGTAATGCTACATAACGTTATACGTTATATCGTAATGCTATAATAACGTTATACGTTCTGTCCAAATGCTACAAAACGTTATACGTTATATCGTAATGCTACATAACGTTATACGTTATATCGTAATGCTACATAACGTTATACGTTATATCGTAATGCCACATAACGTTATACGTTATATCGTAATGCTACATAACGTTATACGTTATATCGTAATGCTATAATAACGTTATACGTTCTGTCGTAATGCTACAAAACGTTATACGTTATATCGTAATGCTACATAACGTTATACGTTATATCGTAATGCTACATAACGTTATACGTTATGACGTCATGCTACATAACGTTATACGTTATATCGTTATGCTACATAACGTTATGAGTTATATCGTAATGCTACATAACTTTATACGTTATAACGTAATAGTACATAACGTTATACGATATAACGTAATACTATATAACGATATACCTTATATCGTAATGCTACATAACGTTATAAGTTATAACGTATTACCATATCACGTTATACGTTTTAACGTATTGCCATATCGCGTTATACGATATATCATTGTACTACATAACGTTATACGTTATAACGTAATACTTATAACGTTATACGTTATAGCGTAATGCTACATAACGTTATACGTTATAACGTAATACTTCATAACGTTATATTTTATATCGTAATGCTACATAACGTTATACGTTATATCGTAATGCTACATAACGTTATAAGTTATAACGTATTACCATATCACGTTATACGTTTTAACGTATTGCCATATCGCGTTATACGATATATCATAGTACTACATAACGTTATACGTTATATCGTAATGCTACATAACGTTATACGTTATATCGTAATGCTACATAACGTTATACGTTATAACGTATTACCATATCACGTTATGCGTTATATCGTAATGCTACATAACGTTATACGTTATAATGTAATACCACATAACGTTATACGTTATATCGTAATGCTACATAACGTTATACGTTATAACGTATAACCATATCACGTTATACGTTTTAACGTGTTACCATATCACGTTATACGTTATATCATAATACTACATAACGTTATATGTTATAACGTAATACTATATAACGTTATACGTTATATCGTAATGCTACACAACGTTGTACGTTATATCGCAATGCTACATAACGCTATACATCATATCGTAATGCTACATAACGTTATACGTTATATCGTAATGCTACATAACGTTATACGTTATATCGAAATGCTACATAAAGTTATACGTTATAAAATAATGCTACATAACGTTATACGTTATAACGTAATGCTACATAACGTTATACGTTATAACGTAATGCTACATAACGTTATACGTTATATCGTAATGCTCCATAACGTTATACGTTATATCGTAATGCTACATAACGTTATACGTTATATCGTAATGCTACATAACGTTATACGATATATCGTAATGCTACATAATGTTATACGTTATATCGTAATGCTACATAACGCTATACGTTATATCGTAATGCTACATAACGTTATACGTTATATCGTAATGCAACATAACGTTATACGTTATATCGTAATGCTACATAACGTTATACGCTATATCGTAATGCTACATAACGTTACGTGTTATACCGTAATGCTACATAACGTTACACGATATATCGTTATGCTACATAACGTTATACGTTATATCGTTATGCTACATAACGTTATACGTTATATCGTAATGCTACATAACGTTATACGTTATAATATAATGCTACATAACGTTATACGTTATATCGTTATGCCACATAACGTTATACGTTATATCGTAATGCTACATAACGTTATACGTTATATCGTAATGCTACATAACGTTATACGCTATATCGTAATGCTACATAACGTTACGTGTTATACCGTAATGCTACATAACGTTACACGATATATCGTTATGCTACATAACGTTATACGTTATATCGTTATGCTACATAACGTTATACGTTATATCGTTATGCTACATAACGTTATACGTTATATCGTAATGCTACATAACGTTATACGTTATATCGTAGTGCTACATAACGTTAGACGTCATATCGTTATGCTACACAACGTTATACGATATATCGCAATGCTACATAACGTTATACGTTATATCGTAATGCTACATAACGTTACGTGTTATACCGTAATGCTACATAACGTTACACGTTATATCGTTATGCTACATAACGTTATACGATATAACGTAATGCTATATGACGATATACCTTATATCGTAATGCTACATAACGTTACACGTTTTATCGTAATGCTACATAACGTTATACGTTATAAAATAATGCTACATAACGTTATACGTTATATCGTAATGCCACGTAACGTTATACGTTATATCGTAATGCTACATAACGTTATACGTTATATCGTAATGCTACATAACGTTATACGTTATATCGTAGTGCTACATAACGTTAGACGTCATATCGTTATGCTACACAACGTTATACGATATATCGTAATGCCACATAACGTTATACGTTATATCGTAATGCTACATAACGTTATACGTTATAAAATAATGCTACATAACGTTATACGTTATATCGTAATGCCACATAACGTTACACGTTATATCGTTATGCTACATAACGTTATACGATATAACGTAATGCTATATGACGATATACCTTATATCGTAATGCTACATAACGTTACACATTATATCGTAATGCTACATAACGTTATACGTTATAAAATAATGCTACATAACGTTATACGTTATATCGTAATGCCACATAACGTTATACGTTATATCGTAATGCTACATAACGTTATACCTTATATCGTAATGCTACATAACGTTACACGTTATATCGTAATGCTACATAACGTTATACGTTATAAAATAATGCTACATAACGTTATAAGTTATATCGTAATGCCACATAACGTTATACGTTATATCGTAATGCTACATAACGTTATACGTTATATCGTAATGCTACATAACGTTATACGTTATATCGTAATGCTACATAACGTTATACGTTATATCGTAATGCTACATAACGTTACGTGTTATACCGTAATGCTACATAACGTTACACGTTATATCGTTATGCTACATAACGTTATACGTTATATCGTAATGCTACATAACGTTACACGTTATATCGTTATGCTACATAACGTTATACGTTATATCGTAATGCTACATAACGTTATACGCTATATCGTAATGCTACATAACGTTATACGTTATATCGTAATGCTACATAACGTTATATGTTATAACGTATTACCATGTAACGTTATACGTTGTATCGTAATGCTACATAACGTTATACGTTATATCGTAATGCTACATAACGTTATACGTTATATCGTAATGCTACATAACGTTATACGTTATGACGTAATAGTACATAACGTTACACGTTATATCGTTATGCTGCATAACGTTATACGTTATATCGTAATGCTACATATCGTTATACGTTATATCGTAATGCTACATAACGTTATATGTTATAACGTATTACCATGTAACGTTATACGTTGTATCGTAATGCTACATAACGTTATACGATTATATCGTAATGCTACATAACGTTATACGTTATATCGTAATGCTACATAACGTTATATGTTATAACGTATTACCATGTAACGTTATACGTTGTATCGTAATGCTACATAACGTTATACGTTATATCGTAATGCTACATAACGTTATACGTTATAAAATAATGCTACATAACGTTATACGTTATATCGTAATGCCACATAACGTTACACGTTATATCGTTATGCTACATAACGTTATACGATATAACGTAATGCTATATGACGATATACCTTATATCGTAATGCTACATAACGTTACACATTATATCGTAATGCAACATAACGTTATACGTTATAAAATAATGCTACATAACGTTATACGTTATATCGTAATGCCACATAACGTTATACGTTATATCGTAATGCTACATAACGTTATACCTTATATCGTAATGCTACATAACGTTACACGTTATATCGTAATGCTACATAACGTTATACGTTATAAAATAATGCTACATAACGTTATACGTTATATCGTAATGCCACATAACGTTATACGTTATATCGTAATGCTACATAACGTTATACGTTATATCGTAATGCTACATAACGTTATACGTTATATCGTAATGCTACATAACGTTACGTGTTATACCGTAATGCTACATAACGTTACACGTTATATCGTTATGCTACATAACGTTATACGTTATATCGTAATGCTACATAACGTTACACGTTATATCGTTATGCTACATAACGTTATACGTTATATCGTAATGCTACATAACGTTATACGTTATATCGTAATGCTACATAACGTTATACGTTATATCGTAATGCTACATAACGTTATATGTTATAACGTATTACCATGTAACGTTATACGTTGTATCGTAATGCTACATAACGTTATACGTTATATCGTAATGCTACATAACGTTATACGTTATATCGTAATGCTACATAACGTTACGTGTTATACCAATATGCTACATAACGTTACACGTTACATCGTTATGCTACATAACGTTACGTGTTATACCGTAATGCTACATAACGTTACACGTTATATCGTAATGCTGCATAACGTTATACGTTATGACGTAATAGTACATAACGTTACACGTTATATCGTTATGCTGCATAACGTTATACGTTATATCGTAATGCTACATATCGTTATACGTTATATCGTAATGCTACATAACGTTATATGTTATAACGTATTACCATGTAACGTTATACGTTGTATCGTAATGCTACATAACGTTATACGATTATATCGTAATGCTACATAACGTTATACGTTATATCGTAATGCTACATAACGTTATATGTTATAACGTATTACCATGTAACGTTATACGTTGTATCGTAATGCTACATAACGTTATACGTTATATCGTAATGCTACATAACGTTATACGTTATATCGTAATGCTACATAACGTTATACGTTATGACGTAATGCTACATAACGTTATACGCTATATCGTTATGCTACATAACGTTATGCGTTATATCGTAATGCTACATAACTTTATACGTTATAACGTAATACTACATAACGTTACACGTTATATCGTTATGCTGCATAACGTTATACGTTATATCGTAATGCTACATAACGTTATATGTTATAACGTATTACCGTGTAACGTTATACGTTGTATCGTAATGCTACATAACGTTATACGTTATACCGTAATGCTACACAGCGTTATACGATATATCGTAATGCTACATAACGTTATACGTTATATCGTAATGCTACATAACGTTATATGTTATAACGTATTACCATGTAACGTTATACGTTGTATCGTAATGCTACATAACGTTATACGTTGTATCGTAATGCTACATAACGTTATACGTTATGACGTAATGCTACATAACGTTATACGCTATATCGTTATGCTACATAACGTTATGCGTTATATCGTAATGCTACATAACTTTATACGTTATAACGTAATACTACATAACGTTACACGTTATATCGTTATGCTGCATAACGTTATACGTTATATCGTAATGCTACATAACGTTATATGTTATAACGTATTACCGTGTAACGTTATACGTTGTATCGTTATGCTACATAACGTTATACGTTATATCGTAATGCTACATATCGTTATACGTTATATCGTAATGCTACATAACGTTATATGTTATAACGTATTACCATGTAACGCTATACGTTGTATCGTAATGCT
Source organism: Bombus lapidarius (assembly GCA_936014575.1). Classification (NCBI taxonomy): domain Eukaryota; kingdom Metazoa; phylum Arthropoda; class Insecta; order Hymenoptera; family Apidae; genus Bombus; species Bombus lapidarius. The sequence goes on along the minus strand of CAKXZU010000097.1, from coordinate 333,219 downwards.
ACATAACGTTATACGATTATATCGTAATGCTACATAACGTTATACGTTATAAAATAATGCTACATAACGTTATACGTTATATCGTAATGCCACATAACGTTACACGTTATATCGTTATGCTACATAACGTTATACGATATAAGGTAATGCTATATGACGATATACCTTATATCGTAATGCTACATAACGTTACACATTATATCGTAATGCTACATAACGTTATACGTTATAAAATAATGCTACATAACGTTATACGTTATATCGAAATGCCACATAACGTTATACGTTATATCGTAATGCTACATAACGTTATACCTTATATCGTAATGCTGCATAACGTTACACGTTATATCGTAATGCTACATAACGTTATACGTTATAAAATAATGCTACATAACGTTATATGTTATATCGTAATGCCACATAACCTTATACGTTATATCGTAATGCTACATAACGTTATACGTTATATCGTAATGCTACATAACGTTATACGTTATATCGTAATGCTACATAACGTTACGTGTTATACCGTAATGCTACATAACGTTACACGTTATATCGTTATGCTACATAAAGTTATACGTTATATCGTAATGCTACATAACGTTACACGTTATATCGTTATGCTACATAACGTTATACGTTATATCGTAATGCTACATAACGTTATACGCTATATCGTAATGCTACATAACGTTATACGTTATATCGTAATGCTACATAACGTTATATGTTATAACGTATTACCATGTAACGTTATACGTTGTATCGTAATGCTACATAACGTTATACGTTATATCGTAATGCTACATAACGTTATACGTTATATCGTAATGCTACATAACGTTATACGTTATGACGTATTACCATGTAACGTTATACGTTGTATCGTAATGCTACATAACGTTATATGTTATAACGTATTACCATGTAACGTTATACGTTGTATCGTAATGCTACATATCGTTATACGTTATATCGTAATGCTACATAACGTTATACGTTATAAAATAATGCTACATAACGTTATACGTTATATCGTAATGCCACATAACGTTATACGTTATATCGTAATGCTACATAACGTTATACCTTATATCGTAATGCTACATAACGTTACACGTTATATCGTAATGCTACATAACGTTATACGTTATAAAATAATGCTACATAACGTTATACGTTATATCGTAATGCCACATAACGTTATACGTTATATCGTAATGCTACATAACGTTATACGTTATATCGTAATGCTACATAATGTTATATGTTATAACGTATTACCATGTAACGTTATACGTTGTATCGTAATGCTACATAACGTTATACGTTATATCGTAATGCTACATAACGTTATACGTTATATCGTAATGCTACATATCGTTATACGTTATATCGTAATGCTACATAACGTTATATGTTATAACGTATTACCATGTAACGTTATACGTTATATCGTAATGCCACATAACGTTATACGTTATATCGTAATGCCACATAACGTTATACGTTATATCGTAATGCTACATAACGTTACACATTATATCGTAATGCAACATAACGTTATACGTTATAAAATAATGCTACATAACGTTATACGTTATATCGTAATGCCACATAACGTTATACGTTATATCGTAATGCTACATAACGTTATACCTTATATCGTAATGCTACATAACGTTACACGTTATATCGTTATGCTACATAACGTTATACGTTATATCGTAATGCTACATAACGTTACACGTTATATCGTTATGCTACATAACGTTATACGTTATATCGTAATGCTACATAACGTTATACGTTATATCGTAATGCTACATAACGTTATACGTTATATCGTAATGCTACATAACGTTATATGTTATAACGTATTACCATGTAACGTTATACGTTGTTTCGTAATGCTACATAACGTTATACGTTATATCGTAATGCTACATAACGTTATACGTTATATCGTAATGCTACATAACGTTATACGTTATGACGTAATAGTACATAACGTTACACGTTATATCGTTATGCTGCATAACGTTATACGTTATATCGTAATGCTACATATCGTTATACGTTATATCGTAATGCTACATAACGTTATACGTTATATCGTAATGCTACATAACGTTATACGTTATGACGTAATGCTACATAACGTTATACGCTATATCGTTATGCTACATAACGTTATGCGTTATATCGTAATGCTACATAACTTTATACGTTATAACGTAATACTACATAACGTTACACGTTATATCGTTATGCTGCATAACGTTATACGTTATATCGTAATGCTACATAACGTTGTACGTTATATCGTAATGCTACATAACGTTATATGTTATAACGTATTACCGTGTAACGTTATACGTTGTATCGTAATGCTACATAACGTTATACGTTATATCGTAATGCTACACAGCGTTATACGATATATCGTAATGCTACATAACGTTATACGTTATATCGTAATGCTACATAACGTTACGTGTTATACCAATATGCTACATAACGTTACACGTTACATCGTTATGCTACATAACGTTACGTGTTATACCGTAATGCTACATAACGTTACACGTTATATCGTTATGCTACATAACGTTATACGTTATATCGTAATGCTACATAACGTTACACGTTATATCGTTATGCTACATAACGTTATACGTTATATCGTAATGCTACATAACGATATACGTTATATCGTAATGCTACATAACGTTATATGTTATAACGTATTACCATGTAACGTTATACGTTGTATCGTAATGCTACATAACGTTATACGTTATATCGTAATGCTACATAACGTTATACGTTATATCGTAATGCTACATAACGTTATACGTTATGACGTAATGCTACATAACGTTATACGTTATATCGTTATGCTACATAACGTTACACGTTATATCGTTATGCTGCATAACGTTATACGTTATATCGTAATGCTACATAACGTTATACGTTATATCGTAATGCTACATAACGTTATATGTTATAACGTATTACCATGTAACGTTATACGTTGTATCGTAATGCTACATAACGTTATACGTTATATCGTAATGCTACATAACGTTATACGTTATATCGTAATGCTACATAACGTCATACGTTATATCGTAATGCCACATAACGTTATACGTTATATCGAAATGCTACATAACGTTATACGTTATAAAGTAATGCTACATAACGTTATACGTTATATCGTAATGCTACATAACGTTACACGTTATATCGTTATGCTACATAACGTTATACGATATATCGTAATGCTACATAACGTTATACGTTATATCGTAATGCTACATAACGTTATATGTTATAACGTATTGCCATGTAACGTTGGACGTTGTATCGTAATGCTACATAACGTTGTACGTTATATCGTAATGCTACATAACGTTATATGTTATAACGTATTACCGTGTAACGTTATACGTTGTATCGTAATGCTACATAACGTTATACGTTATATCGTAATGCTACACAGCGTTATACGATATATCGTAATGCTACATAACGTTATACGTTATATCGTAATGCTACATAACGTTACGTGTTATACCAATATGCTACATAACGTTACACGTTACGTGTTATACCGTAATGCTACATAACGTTACACGTTATATCGTTATGCTACATAACGTTATACGTTATATCGTAATGCTACATAACGTTACACGTTATATCGTTATGCTACATAACGTTATACGTTATATCGTAATGCTACATAACGATATACGTTATATCGTAATGCTACATAACGTTATATGTTATAACGTATTACCATGTAACGTTATACGTTGTATCGTAATGCTACATAACGTTATACGTTATATCGTAATGCTACATAACGTTATACGTTATATCGTAATGCTACATAACGTTATACGTTATGACGTAATGCTACATAACGTTATACGTTATATCGTTATGCTACATAACGTTACACGTTATATCGTTATGCTGCATAACGTTATACGTTATATCGTAATGCTACATAACGTTATACGTTATATCGTAATGCTACATAACGTTATATGTTATAACGTATTACCATGTAACGTTATACGTTGTATCGTAATGCTACATAACGTTATACGTTATATCGTAATGCTACATAACGTTATACGTTATATCGTAATGCTACATAACGTCATACGTTATATCGTAATGCCACATAACGTTATACGTTATATCGAAATGCTACATAACGTTATACGTTATAAAGTAATGCTACATAACGTTATACGTTATATCGTAATGCTACATAACGTTACACGTTATATCGTTATGCTACATAACGTTATACGATATATCGTAATGCTACATAACGTTATACGTTATATCGTAATGCTACATAACGTTATATGTTATAACGTATTGCCATGTAACGTTGGACGTTGTATCGTAATGCTACATAACGTTATACGTTATATCGTAAGGCTACATAACGTTATACGTTATATCGTAATGCTACATAACGTTATACGTTATGACGTAATGCTACATAACGTTATACGTTATATCGTTATGCTACATAACGTTATGCGTTATATCGTAATGCTACATAACTTTATACGTTATAACGTAATAGTACATAACGTTACACGTTATACCGTTATGCTAAATAACGTTATACGTTATATCGTAATGCTACATAACGTTATACGTTATATCGTAATGCTACATAACGTTATACGTTATATCGTAATGCTACATAACGTCATACGTTATATCGTAATGCCACATAACGTTATACGTTATATCGAAATGCTACATAACGTTATACGTTATAAAGTAATGCTACATAACGTTATACGTTATATCGTAATGCTACGTATCGTTATACGTTATATCGTAATGCTACACAAACGTTATACGTTATATCCTAATGCTACATAACGTTATACGTTATATCGTAATGCTACATAACGTAATACACTATATCGTAATGCTAAATATCGTTATACGTTATATAGTAATGCTACATAACGTTATACGTTATATCGTAATGCTACATAACGCTATACGCTATATCGTAATGCTACATAACGTTATACGTTATACCGTACTGCTACATATCGTAATACGTTATATCGTAATGCTACATAGCGTTAATCGTTATATCGTAATGCTACATAAAGTTATACGTTCTATCGTAATGCTACATAACGTTATACGTTATATCGTAATGCTACATAACCTTATACGTTATATCATAATGCTACATAACGTTATACGTTATACCGTATTACCATATCACGATATACGTTATAACGTATTACCATATCACGTTATACGTTATATCGTAATGCTACATAACGCTATACGTTATAACGTAATACTACATAACGTTATACGTTATATCATAATGCTACATAACGTTATACGTTATATCGTAATGCTACATAACTTTATACGTTATAGTGTAATAGTACATAACGTTATACGATATAACGTAATACTATATAACGATATACCTTATATCGTAATGCTACATAACGTTATACGTTATATCGTAATGCTACATAACCTTATACGTTATAACGTATTACCATATCACGTTATACATTTTAACGTGTTACCATATCACGTTATACGTTATATTGTAATGCTACATAACGTTATACGTTATAACGTATTACCATGTAACGTTATACGTTGTATCGTAATGATACATAACGTTATACGTTATATCGTAATGCTACATAACGTTATACGTTATATCGTATTACCATATCACGTTATACGTTATAACGTATTACCATATAACGTTATACGTTATATCGTAATGCTACATAACGTTATACGTTATAACGTAATACCACATAACGTTATACGTTATATCGTAATGCTACATAACGATATATGATGTAACGTATTAACATATCACGTTATACGTTTTAACGTGTTACCATATCACGTTATACGTTATATCGTAATGCTACATAACGTTATACGTTATATCGTAATGCTACATAACGTTATACGTTATACCGTACTGCTACATATCGTAATACGTTATATCGTATTGCTACATAGCGTTAATCGTTATATCGTAATGCTACATAAAGTTATACGTTATATCGTTATGCTACATAACGTTATGCGTTATATCGCAATGCTACATAACTTTATACGTTATAACGTAATGCTACATAACGTTATACGTTATATCGTATTACCATATCACGTTATACGTTATATCGTATTACCATATCACGTTATACGTTATATCGTAATGCTACATAACGTTATACGTTATAACGTAATACCACATAACGTTATACGTTATATCGTAATGCTACATACCGTTATACGTTTTATCGTAATGCTACATAACGTTATACGTTATATCGTAATACTACATAACGTTATACGTTATAACGTAATACTACATAACGTTATACATCATAACGTAATGCTACATAATGTTATACGTTATATCGTAATGCTACATAACGTTATACGTTATATCGTATTACCATATCACGTTAAACGTTATAACGTATTACCATATCACGTTATACGTTATATCGTAATGCTACATAACGTTATACGTTATAACGTAATACCATATCACGTTATACGTTATATCGTAATGCTACATAACGCTATACGTTATAACGTAATACTACATAACGTTATACGTTATATCATAATGCTACATAACGTTATACGTTATATCGTAATGCTACATAACTTTATACGTTATAGTGTAATAGTACATAACGTTATACGATATAACGTAAGACTATATAACGATATACCTTATATCGTAATGCTACATAACGTTATACGTTTCTATCGTAATGCTACATAACGTTACACGTTATATCGTTATGCTACATAACGTTACACGTTATATCATAATACTACATAACGTTATACGTTATAACGTAATACCACATAACGTTATACGGTATATCGTAATGCTACATATCGTTATGCGTTATATCGTAATGCTACATAACTTTATACGTTATAGTGTAATAGTACATAACGTTATACGATATAACGTAATACTATATAACGATATACCTTATATCGTAATGCTACATAACGTTATACGTTATATCGTAATGCTACATAACGTTATACGTTATAACGTATTACCATATCACGTTATACATTTTAACGTGTTACCATATCACGTTATACGTTATATCGTAATGCTACATAACTTTATACGTTATAACGTATTACCATGTAACGTTATACGTTGTATCGTAATGATACATAACGTTATACGTTATATCGTAATGCTACATAACGTTATACGTTATATCGTAATGCTACATAACGTTATATGTTATAACGTATTACCATGTAACGTTATACGTTGTATCGTAATGCTACATAACGTTATACGTTATGACGTAATGCTACATAACGTTATACGTTATATCGTAATGCTACATAACGTTATACGTTATGACGTAATGCTACATAACGTTATACGTTATATCGTTATGCTACATAACGTTATGCGTTATATCGTAATGCTACATAACTTTATACGTTATAACGTAATACTACATAACGTTACACGTTATATCGTTATGCTGCATAACGTTATACGTTATATCGTAGTGCTACATAACGTTATACGTTATATCGTAATGCTACATAACGTTATATGTTATAACGTATTACCATGTAACGTTATACGTTGTATCGTAATGCTACATAACGTTATACGTTATATCGTAATGCTACATAACGTTATACGTTATAAAATAATGCTACATAACGTTATACGTTATATCGTTATGCTACATAACGTTACACGTTATATCATAATACTACATAACGTTATACGTTATAACGTAATACCACATAACGTTATACGGTATATCGTAATGCTACATAACGTTATGCGTTATATCGTAATGCTACATAACTTTATACGTTATAACGTAATACTACATAACGTTACACGTTATATCGTTATGCTGCATAACGTTATACGTTATATCGTAATGCTACATAACGTTATACGTTATATCGTAATGCTACATAACGTTATATGTTATAACGTATTACCATGTAACGTTATACGTTGTATCGTAATGCTACATAACGTTATACGATTATATCGTAATGCTACATAACGTTATACGTTATATCGTAATACTACATAACGTTATACGTTATAACGTAATACTACATAACGTTAGACATCATAACGTAATGCTACATAATGTTATACGTTATATCGTAATGCTACATAACGTTATACGTTATATCGTATTACCATATCACGTTAAACGTTATAACGTATTACCATATCACGTTATACGTTATATCGTAATGCTACATAACGTTATACGTTATAACGTAATACCATATCACGTTATACGTTATATCGTAATGCTACATAACGCTATACGTTATAACGTAATACTACATAACGTTATACGTTATATCATAATGCTACATAACGTTATACGTTATATCGTAATGCTACATAACTTTATACGTTATAGTGTAATAGTACATAACGTTATACGATATAACGTAATACTATATAACGATATACCTTATATCGTAATGCTACATAACGTTATACGTTATATCGTAATGCTACATAACGTTACACGTTATATCGTTATGCTATATAACGTTACCCGTTATATCATAATACTACATAACGTTATACGTTATAACGTAATACCACATAACGTTATACGGTATATCGTAATGCTACATATCGTTATGCGTTATATCGTAATGCTACATAACTTTATACGTTATAGTGTAATAGTACATAACGTTATACGATATAACGTAATACTATATAACGATATACCTTATATCGTAATGCTACATAACGTTATACGTTATATCGTAATGCTACATAACGTTATACGTTATAACGTATTACCATATCACGTTATACATTTTAACGTGTTACCATATCACGTTATACGTTATATCGTAATGCTACATAACTTTATACGTTATAACGTATTACCATGTAACGTTATACGTTGTATCGTAATGATACATAACGTTATACGTTATATCGTAATGCTACATAACGTTATACGTTATAAAGTAATGCTACATAACGTTATACGTTATATCGTAATGCTACGTATCGTTATACGTTATATCGTAATGCTACATAGCGTTAATCGTTATATCGTAATGCTACATAAAGTTATACGTTCTATCGTAATGCTACATAACGTTATACGTTATATCGTAATGCTACATAACCTTATACGTTATATCGTAATGCTACATAACGTTATACGTTATATCGTATTACCATATCACGTTATACATTTTAACGTGTTACCATATCACGTTATACGTTATATCGTAATGCTACATAACGTTATACGTTATAACGTAATACCACATAACGTTATACGTTATATCGTAATGCTACATAACGATATATGATATAATGTATTACCATATCACGTTATACGTTTTAACGTGTTACCATATCACGTTATACGTTATATCGTAATGCTACATAACGTTATACGTTATATCGTAATGCTACATAACGTTATACGTTGTAACGTAATGCTACATAACGTTATACGTTATATCGTTATGCTACATAACGTTATGCGTTATATCGCAATGCTACATAACTTTATACGTTATAACGTAATGCTACATAACGTTATACGTTATATCGTATTACCATATCACGTTATACGTTATAACGTATTACCATATCACGTTATACGTTATATCGTAATGCTACACAACGTTATACGTTATAACGTAATACCACATAACGTTATACGTTATATCGTAATGCTACATATCGTTATACGTTTTATCGTAATGCTACATAACGTTATACGTTATATCGTAATACTACATAACGTTATACGTTATAACGTAATACTACATAACGTTATACATCATAACGTAATGCTACATAATGTTATACGTTATATCGTAATGCTACATAACGTTATACGTTATATCGTATTACCATATCACGTTAAACGTTATAACGTATTACCATATCACGTTATACGTTATATCGTAATGCTACATAACGTTATACGTTATAACGTAATACCACATAACGTTATACGTTATATCGTAATGCTACATATCGTTATACGTTTTATCGTAATGCTACATAACGTTATACGTTATACCGTAATGCCACATAACGTTATACGTTATATCGAAATGCTACATAACGTTATACGTTATAAAATAATGCTACATAACGTTATACGTTATATCGTAATGCTACATAACGATACACGTTATATCATTATGCTACATAACGTTATACGTTATATCGTAATGCTACATAACGCTATACGCTATATCGTAATGCTACATAACGTTATACGTTATATCGTACTGCTACATATCGTAATACGATATATCGTAATGCTACATAGCGTTAATCGTTATATCGTAATGCTACATAAAGTTATACGTTATATCGTAATGCTACATAACGTTATACGTTATATCGTAATGCTACATAACCTTATACGTTATATCGTAATGCTACATATCGTTATACGTTATATCGTATTACCATATCACGTTATACGTTATAACGTATTACCATATCACGTTATACGTTATATCGTAATGCTACATAACGCTATACGTTATAACGTAATGCTACATAACGTTACACGTTATATCGTTATGCTACATAACGTTACACGTTATATCATAATACTACATAACGTTATACGTTATAACGTAATACCACATCACGTTATACGGTATATCGTAATGCTACATAACGTTATACGTTATATCGTAATGCTACATAACTTTATACGTTATAGTGTAATAGTACATAACGTTATACGATATAACGTAATACTATATAACGATATACCTTATATCGTAATGCTACATAACGTTATACGTTATATCGTTATGCTACATAACGTTACACGTTATATCATAATACTACATAACGTTATACGTTATAACGTAATACCACATAACGTTATACGGTATATCGTAATGCTACATAACGTTATGCGTTATATCGTAATGCTACATAACTTTATACGTTATAGTGTAATAGTACATAACGTTATACGATATAACGTAATACTATATAACGATATACCTTATATCGTAATGCTACATAACGTTATACGTTATATCGTAATGCTACATAACGTTATACGTTATAACGTATTACCATATCACGTTATACATTTTAACGTGTTACCATATCACGTTATACGTTATATCGTAATGCTACATAACGTTATACGTTATAACGTATTACCATGTAACGTTATACGTTGTATCGTAGTGATACATAACGTTATACGTTATATCGTAATGCTACATAACGTTATACGTTATATCGTATTACCATATCACGTTATACGTTATAACGTATTACCATATCACGTTATACGTTATATCGTAATGCTACATAACGTTATACGTTATATCGTAATGCTACATAACGTTATACGTTATAACGTAATGCTACATAACGTTATACGTTATATCGTTTTGCTACATAACGTTATGCGTTATATCGCAATGCTACATAACTTTATACGTTATAATGTAATGCTACATAACGTTATACGTTATATCGTATTACCATATGACGTTATACGTTATAACGTATTACCATATCACGTTATACGTTATATCGTAATGCTACACAACGTTATACGTTATAACGTAATACCACATAACGTTATACGTTATATCGAAATGCTACATAACGTTATACGTTATAAAATAATGCTACATAACGTTATACGTTATATCGTAATGCTACATAACGTAATACATTATATCGTAATGCTACATATCGTTATACGTTATATAGTAAGGCTACATAACGTTATACGTTATATCGTAATGCTACATTAACGCTATACGCTATATCGTAATGCTACATAACGTTATACGTTATATCGTACTGCTACATAACGTAATACGTTATATCGTAATGCTGTATAGCGTTAATCGTTATATCGTAATGCTACATAACGTTATACGTTATATCGTAATGCTACATAACGTAATACATTATATCGTAATGCTACATATCGTTATACGTTATATAGTAATGCTACATAACGTTATACGTTATATCGTAATGCTACATTAACGCTATACGCTATATCGTAATGCTACATAACGTTATACGTTATATCGTACTGCTACATAACGTAATACGTTATATCGTAATGCTGTATAGCGTTAATCGTTATATCGTAATGCTACATAAAGTTATACGTTATATCGTAATGCTACATAACGTTATACGTTATATCGTATTACCATATCACGTTATACGTTATAACGTATTACCATATCACGTTATACGTTATATCGTAATGCTACATAACGTTATACGTTATAACGTAATACCACATAACTATATACGTTATATCGTAATGCTACATATCGTTATACGTTTTATCGTAATGCTACATAACGTTATACGTTATATCGAAATGCTACATAACGTTATACGTTATAAAATAATGCTACATAACGTTATACGTTATATCGTAATGCTACATAACGATACACGATATATCATTATGCTACATATCGTTATACGTTATATCGCAATGCAACATAACGTTATACGTTATATCCTAATGCTACATAACGTTATACGTTATATCGTAATGCTACATAACGTAGTACATTATATCGAAATGCTACATATCGTTATACGTTATATAGTAATGCTACATAACGTTATACGTTATATCGTAATGCTACATTAACGCTATACGCTATATCGTAATGCTACATAACGTTATACGTTATATCGTACTGCTACATAACGTAATACGTTTTATCGTAATGCTGTATAGCGTTAATCGTTATATCGTAATGCTACATAAAGTTATACGTTATATCTTAATGCTACATAACGTTATACGTTATATCGTAATGCTACATAACGATACACGTTATATCATTATGCTACATATCGTTATACGTTATATCGTACTGCTGCATAACGTAATACGTTATATCGTAATGCTGTATAGCGTTAATCGTTATATCGTAATGCTACATAAAGTTATACGTTATATCGTAATGCTACATAACGTTATACGTTATATCGTATTACCATATTACGTTATACGTTATAACGTATTACCATATCACGTTATACGTTATATCGTAATGCTACATAACGTTATACGTTATAACGTAATACCACATAACGTTATACGTTATATCGTAATGCTACATATCGTTATACGTTTTATCGTAATGCTACATAACGTTATACGTTATATCGTAATACTACATAACGTTATACGTTATAACGTAATACTACATAACGTTATACATCATAACGTAATGCTACATAATGTTATATGTTATATCGTAATGCTACATAACGTTATACGTTATATCGTATTACCATATCACGTTATACGTTATAACGTATTACCATATCACGTTATACGTTATATCGTAATGCTACATAACGTTATACGTTATAACGTAGTACCACATAACGTTATACGTTATATCGTAATGCTACATATCGTTATACGTTTTATCGTAATGCTACATAACGTTATACGTTATATCGTAATGCCACATAACGTTATACGTTATATCGAAATGCTACATAACGTTATACGTTATAAAATAATGCTACATAACGTTATACGTTATATCGTAATGCTACATAACGTAATACATTATATCGTTATGCTACATAACGTTATACGATATATCGTAATGCTACATAACGTTATACGTTATATCGTAATGCTACATAACGTTATATGTTATAACGTATTGCCATGTAACGTTAGACGTTGTATCGTAATGCTACATAACGTTATACGTTATATCGTAAGGCTACATAACGTTATACGTTATATCGTAATGCTACATAACGTTATACGTTATGACGTAATGCTACATAACGTTATACGTTATATCGTTATGCTACATAACGTTATGCGTTATATCGTAATGCTACATAACTTTATACGTTATAACGTAATAGTACATAACGTTACACGTTATACCGTTATGCTAAATAACGTTATACGTTATATCGTAATGCTACATAACGTTATACGTTATATCGTAATGCTACATAACGTTATACGTTATATCGTAATGCTACATAACGTCATACGTTATATCGTAATGCCACATAACGTTATACGTTATATCGAAATGCTACATAACGTTATACGTTATAAAGTAATGCTACATAACGTTATACGTTATATCGTAATGCTACGTATCGTTATACGTTATATCGTAATGCTACACAAACGTTATACGTTATATCCTAATGCTACATAACGTTATACGTTATATCGTAATGCTACATAACGTAATACACTATATCGTAATGCTAAATATCGTTATACGTTATATAGTAATGCTACATAACGTTATACGTTATATCGTAATGCTACCTAACGCTATACGCTATATCGTAATGCTACATAACGTTATACGTTATACCGTACTGCTACATATCGTAATACGTTATATCGTAATGCTACATAGCGTTAATCGTTATATCGTAATGCTACATAAAGTTATTCGTTCTATCGTAATGCTACATAACGTTATACGTTATATCGTAATGCTACATAACCTTATACGTTATATCGTAATGCTACATAACGTTATACGTTATATCGTATTACCATATCACGATATACGTTATAACGTATTACCATATCACGTTATACGTTATATTGTAATGCTACATAACGTTATACGTTATAACGTATTACCATGTAACGTTATACGTTGTATCGTAATGATACATAACGTTATACGTTATATCGTAATGCTACATAACGTTATACGTTATATCGTAATGCTACCTAACGCTATACGCTATATCGTAATGCTACATAACGTTATACGTTATACCGTACTGCTACATATCGTAATACGTTATATCGTAATGCTACATAGCGTTAATCGTTATATCGTAATGCTACATAAAGTTATACGTTATATCGTAATGCTACATAACGCTATACGTTATAACGTAATACTACATAACGTTATACGTTATATCATAATGCTACATAACGTTATACGTTATATCGTAATGCTACATAACTTTATACGTTATAGTGTAATAGTACATAACGTTATACGATATAACGTAATACTATATAACGATATACCTTATATCGTAATGCTACATAACGTTATACGTTATATCGTAATGCTACATAACCTTATACGTTATAACGTATTACCATATCACGTTATACATTTTAACGTGTTACCATATCACGTTATACGTTATATTGTAATGCTACATAACGTTATACGTTATAACGTATTACCATGTAACGTTATACGTTGTATCGTAATGATACATAACGTTATACGTTATATCGTAATGCTACATAACGTTATACGTTATATCGTATTACCATATCACGTTATACGTTATAACGTATTACCATATAACGTTATACGTTATATCGTAATGCTACATAACGTTATACGTTATAACGTAATACCACATAACGTTATACGTTATATCGTAATGCTACATAACGATATATGATATAACGAATTACCATATCACGTTATACGTTTTAACGTGTTACCATATCACGTTATACGTTATATCGTAATGCTACATAACGTTATACGTTATATCGTAATGCTACATAACGTTATACGTTATACCGTACTGCTACATATCGTAATACGTTATATCGTAATGCTACATAGCGTTAATCGTTATATCGTAATGCTACATAAAGTTATACGTTATATCGTTATGCTACATAACGTTATGCGTTATATCGCAATGCTACATAACTTTATACGTTATAACGTAATGCTACATAACGTTATACGTTATATCGTATTACCATATCACGTTATACGTTATATCGTATTACCATATCACGTTATACGTTATATCATAATGCTACATAACGTTATACGTTATAACGTAATACCACATAACGTTATACGTTATATCGTAATGCTACATACCGTTATACGTTTTATCGTAATGCTACATAACGTTATACGTTATATCGTAATACTACATAACGTTATACGTTATAACGTAATACTACATAACGTTATACATCATAACGTAATGCTACATAATGTTATACGTTATATCGTAATGCTACATAACGTTATACGTTATATCGTATTACCATATCACGTTAAACGTTATAACGTATTACCATATCACGTTATACGTTATATCGTAATGCTACATAACGTTATACGTTATAACGTAATACCATATCACGTTATACGTTATATCGTAATGCTACATAACGCTATACGTTATAACGTAATACTACATAGCGTTATACGTTATATCATAATGCTACATAACGTTATACGTTATATCGTAATGCTACATAACTTTATACGTTATAGTGTAATAGTACATAACGTTATACGATATAACGTAAGACTATATAACGATATACCTTATATCGTAATGCTACATAACGTTATACGTTATATCGTAATGCTACATAACGTTACACGTTATATCGTTATGCTACATAACGTTACACGTTATATCATAATACTACATAACGTTATACGTTATAACGTAATACCACATAACGTTATACGGTATATCGTAATGCTACATATCGTTATGCGTTATATCGTAATGCTACATAACTTTATACGTTATAGTGTAATAGTACATAACGTTATACGATATAACGTAATACTATATAACGATATACCTTATATCGTAATGCTACATAACGTTATACGTTATATCGTAATGCTACATAACGTTATACGTTATAACGTATTACCATATCACGTTATACATTTTAACGTGTTACCATATCACGTTATACGTTATATCGTAATGCTACATAACTTTATACGTTATAACGTATTACCATGTAACGTTATACGTTGTATCGTAATGATACATAACGTTATACGTTATATCGTAATGCTACATAACGTTATACGTTATATCGTAATGCTACATAACGTTATATGTTATAACGTATTACCATGTAACGTTATACGTTTTATCGTAATGCTACATAACGTTATACGTTATATCGTAATGCTACATAACGTTATACGTTATATCGTAATGCTACATAACGTTATACGTTATGACGTAATGCTACATAACGTTATACGTTATATCGTTATGCTACATAACGTTATGCGTTATATCGTATGCTACATAACTTTATACGTTATAACGTAATACTACATAACGTTACACGTTATATCGTTATGCTGCATAACGTTATACGTTATATCGTAATGCTACATAACGTTATACGTTATATCGTAATGCTACATAACGTTATATGTTATAACGTATTACCATGTAACGTTATACGTTGTATCGTAATACTACATAACGTTATACGTTATAACGTAATACTACATAACGTTAGACATCATAACATAATGCTACATAATGTTATACGTTATATCGTAATGCTACATAACGTTATACGTTATATCGTATTACCATATCACGTTAAACGTTATAACGTATTACCATATCACGTTATACGTTATATCGTAATGCTACATAACGTTATACGTTATAACGTAATACCATATCACGTTATACGTTATATCGTAATGCTACATAACGCTATACGTTATAACGTAATACTACATAACGTTATACGTTATATCATAATGCTACATAACGTTATACGTTATATCGTAATGCTACATAACTTTATACGTTATAGTGTAATAGTACATAACGTTATACGATATAACGTAATACTATATAACGATATACCTTATATCGTAATGCTACATAACGTTATACGTTATATCGTAATGCTACATAACGTTACACGTTATATCGTTATGCTACATAACGTTACCCGTTATATCATAATACTACATAACGTTATACGTTATAACGTAATACCACATAACGTTATACGGTATATCGTAATGCTACATATCGTTATGCGTTATATCGTAATGCTACATAACTTTATACGTTATAGTGTAATAGTACATAACGTTATACGATATAACGTAATACTATATAACGATATACCTTATATCGTAATGCTACATAACGTTATACGTTATATCGTAATGCTACATAACGTTATACGTTATAACGTATTACCATATCACGTTATACATTTTAACGTGTTACCATATCACGTTATACGTTATATCGTAATGCTACATAACTTTATACGTTATAACGTATTACCATGTAACGTTATACGTTGTATCGTAATGATACATAACGTTATACGTTATATCGTAATGCTACATAACGTTATACGTTATAAAGTAATGCTACATAACGTTATACGTTATATCGTAATGCTACGTATCGTTATACGTTATATCGTAATGCTACACAACGTTATACGTTATATCCTAATGCTACATAACGTTATACGTTATATCGTAATGCTACATAACGTAATACATTATATCGTAATGCTAAATATCGTTATACGTTATATAGTAATGCTACATAACGTTATACGTTATATCGTAATGCTACATAACGCTATACGCTATATCGTAATGCTACATAACGTTATACGTTATACCGTACTGCTACATATCGTAATACGTTATATCGTAATGCTACATAGCGTTAATCGTTATATCGTAATGCTACATAAAGTTATACGTTCTATCGTAATGCTACATAACGTTATACGTTATATCGTAATGCTACATAACCTTATACGTTATATCGTAATGCTACATAACGTTATACGTTATATCGTATTACCATATCACGTTATACATTTTAACGTGTTACCATATCACGTTATACGTTATATCGTAATGCTACATAACGTTATACGTTATAACGTAATACCACATAACGTTATACGTTATATCGTAATGCTACATAACGATATATGATATAATGTATTACCATATCACGTTATACGTTTTAACGTGTTACCATATCACGTTATACGTTATATCGTAATGCCACATAACGTTATACGTTATATCGTAATGCTACATAACGTTATACGTTGTAACGTAATGCTACATAACGTTATACGTTATATCGTTATGCTACATAACGTTATGCGTTATATCGCAATGCTACATAACTTTATACGTTATAACGTAATGCTACATAACGTTATACGTTATATCGTATTACCATATCACGTTATACGTTATAACGTATTACCATATCACGTTATACGTTATATCGTAATGCTACATAACGTTATACGTTATAACGTAATACCACATAACGTTATACGTTATATCGTAATGCTACATATCGTTATACGTTTTATCGTAATGCTACATAACGTTATACGTTATATCGTAATACTACATAACGTTATACGTTATAACGTAATACTACATAACGTTATACATCATAACGTAATGCTACATAATGTTATACGTTATATCGTAATGCTACATAACGTTATACGTTATATCGTATTACCATATCACGTTAAACGTTATAACGTATTACCATATCACGTTATACGTTATATCGTAATGCTACATAACGTTATACGTTATAACGTAATACCACATAACGTTATACGTTATATCGTAATGCTACATATCGTTATACGTTTTATCGTAATGCTACATAACGTTATACGTTATACCGTAATGCCACATAACGTTATACGTTATATCGAAATGCTACATAACGTTATACGTTATAAAATAATGCTACATAACGTTATACGTTATATCGTAATGCTACATAACGATACACGTTATATCATTATGCTACATAACGTTATACGTTATATCGTAATGCTACATAACGCTATACGCTATATCGTAATGCTACATAACGTTATACGTTATATCGTACTGCTACATATCGTAATACGATATATCGTAATGCTACATAGCGTTAATCGTTATATCGTAATGCTACATAAAGTTATACGTTATATCGTAATGCTACATAACGTTATACGTTATATCGTAATGCTACATAACCTTATACGTTATATCGTAATGCTACATATCGTTATACGTTATATCGTATTACCATATCACGTTATACGTTATAACGTATTACCATATCACGTTATACGTTATATCGTAATGCTACATAACGCTATACGTTATAACGTAATGCTACATAACGTTACACGTTATATCGTTATGCTACATAACGTTACACGTTATATCATAATACTACATAACGTTATACGTTATAACGTAATACCACATAACGTTATACGGTATATCGTAATGCTACATAACGTTATACGTTATATCGTAATGCTACATAACTTTATACGTTATAGTGTAATAGTACATAACGTTATACGATATAACGTAATACTATATAACGATATACCTTATATCGTAATGCTACATAACGTTATACGTTATATCGTAATGCTACATAACGTTACACGTTATATCGTTATGCTACATAACGTTACACGTTATATCATAATACTACATAACGTTATACGTTATAACGTAATACCACATAACGTTATACGGTATATCGTAATGCTACATAACGTTATGCGTTATATCGTAATGCTACATAACTTTATACGTTATAGTGTAATAGTACATAACGTTATACGATATAACGTAATACTATATAACGATATACCTTATATCGTAATGCTACATAACGTTATACGTTATATCGTAATGCTACATAACGTTATACGTTATAACGTATTACCATATCACGTTATACATTTTAACGTGTTACCATATCACGTTATACGTTATATCGTAATGCTACATAACGTTATACGTTATAACGTATTACCATGTAACGTTATACGTTGTATCGTAGTGATACATAACGTTATACGTTATATCGTAATGCTACATAACGTTATACGTTATATCGTATTACCATATCACGTTATACGTTATAACGTATTACCATATCACGTTATACGTTATATCGTAATGCTACATAACGTTATACGTTATATCGTAATGCTACATAACGTTATACGTTATAACGTAATGCTACATAACGTTATACGTTATATCGTTATGCTACATAACGTTATGCGTTATATCGCAATGCTACATAACTTTATACGTTATAACGTAATGCTACATAACGTTATACGTTATATCGTATTACCATATGACGTTATACGTTATAACGTATTACCATATCACGTTATACGTTATATCGTAATGCTACATAACGTTATACGTTATAACGTAATACCACATAACGTTATACGTTATATCGAAATGCTACATAACGTTATACGTTATAAAATAATGCTACATAACGTTATACGTTATATCGTAATGCTACATAACGTAATACATTATATCGTAATGCTACATATCGTTATACGTTATATAGTAATGCTACATAACGTTATACGTTATATCGTAATGCTACATTAACGCTATACGCTATATCGTAATGCTACATAACGTTATACGTTATATCGTACTGCTACATAACGTAATACGTTATATCGTAATGCTGTATAGCGTTAATCGTTATATCGTAATGCTACATAAAGTTATACGTTATATCGTAATGCTACATAACGATACACGTTATATCATTATGCTACATATCGTTATACGTTATATCGTAATGCTACATAACGCTATACGTTATATCGAAATGCTACATAACGTTATACGTTATAAAATAATGCTACATAACGTTATACGTTATATCGTAATGCTACATAACGATACACGTTATATCATTATGCTACATATCGTTATACGTTATATCGTAATGCTACATAACGTTATACGTTATATCCTAATGCTACATAACGTTATACGTTATATCGTAATGCTACATAACGTAATACATTATATCGTAATGCTACATATCGTTATACGTTATATAGTAATGCTACATAACGTTATACGTTATATCGTAATGCTACATTAACGCTATACGCTATATCGTAATGCTACATAACGTTATACGTTATATCGTACTGCTACATAACGTAATACGTTATATCGTAATGCTGTATAGCGTTAATCGTTATATCGTAATGCTACATAAAGTTATACGTTATATCGTAATGCTACATAACGTTATACGTTATATCGTATTACCATATCACGTTATACGTTATAACGTATTACCATATCACGTTATACGTTATATCGTAATGCTACATAACGTTATACGTTATAACGTAATACCACATAACGTTATACGTTATATCGTAATGCTACATATCGTTATACGTTTTATCGTAATGCTACATAACGTTATACGTTATATCGAAATGCTACATAACGTTATACGTTATAAAATAATGCTACATAACGTTATACGTTATATCGTAATGCTACATAACGATACACGATATATCATTATGCTACATATCGTTATACGTTATATCGCAATGCAACATAACGTTATACGTTATATCCTAATGCTACATAACGTTATACGTTATATCGTAATGCTACATAACGTAGTACATTATATCGAAATGCTACATATCGTTATACGTTATATAGTAATGCTACATAACGTTATACGTTATATCGTAATGCTACATTAACGCTATACGCTATATCGTAATGCTACATAACGTTATACGTTATATCGTACTGCTACATAACGTAATACGTTTTATCGTAATGCTGTATAGCGTTAATCGTTATATCGTAATGCTACATAAAGTTATACGTTATATCTTAATGCTACATAACGTTATACGTTATATCGTAATGCTACATAACGATACACGTTATATCATTATGCTACATAACGTTATACGTTATATCGTAATGCTACATTAACGCTATACGCTATATCGTAATGCTACATAACGTTATACGTTATATCGTACTGCTAGATAACGTAATACGTTTTATCGTAATGCTGTATAGCGTTAATCGTTATATCGTAATGCTACATAAAGTTATACGTTATATCTTAATGCTACATAACGTTATACGTTATATCGTAATGCTACATAACGATACACGTTATATCATTATGCTACATATCGTTATACGTTATATCGTAATGCTACATAACGTTATACGTTATATCCTAATGCTACATAACGTTATACGTTATATCGTAATGCTACATAAAGTTATACGTTATATCGTAATGCTACATAACGTTATACGTTATATCGTATTACCATATTACGTTATACGTTATAACGTATTACCATATCACGTTATACGTTATATCGTAATGCTACATAACGTTATACGTTATAACGTAATACCACATAACGTTATACGTTATATCGTAATGCTACATATCGTTATACGTTTTATCGTAATGCTACATAACGTTATACGTTATATCGTAATACTACATAACGTTATACGTTATAACGTAATACTACATAACGTTATACATCATAACGTAATGCTACATAATGTTATATGTTATATCGTAATGCTACATAACGTTATACGTTATATCGTATTACCATATCACGTTATACGTTATAACGTATTACCATATCACGTTATACGTTATATCGTAATGCTACATAACGTTATACGTTATAACGTAATACCACATAACGTTATACGTTATATCGTAATGCTACATATCGTTATACGTTTTATCGTAATGCTACATAACGTTATACGTTATATCGTAATGCCACATAACGTTATACGTTATATCGAAATGCTACATAACGTTATACGTTATAAAATAATGCTACATAACGTTATACGTTATATCGTAATGCTACATAACGATACACGATATATCATTATGCTACATATCGTTATACGGTATATCGTAATGCTACATAACGTTATACGTTATATCCTAATGCTACATAACGTTATACGTTATATCGTAATGCTATATAACGTAGTACATTATATCGTAATGCTACATATCGTTATACGTTATATAGTAATGCTACATAACGTTATACGTTATATCGTAATGCTACATTAACGCTATACGCTATATCGTAATGCTACATATCGTTATACGGTATATCGTAATGCTACATAACGTTATGCGTTATATCGTAATGCTACATAACTTTATACGTTATAGTGTAATAGTACATAACGTTATACGATATAACGTAATACTATATAACGATATACCTTATATCGTAATGCTACATAACGTTATACGTTATATCGTAATGCTACATAACGTTATACGTTATAACGTATTACCATATCACGTTATACATTTTAACGTGTTACCATATCACGTTATACGTTATATCGTAATGCTACATAACGTTATACGTTATAACGTATTACCATGTAACGTTATACGTTGTATCGTAGTGATACATAACGTTATACGTTATATCGTAATGCTACATAACGTTATACGTTATATCGTATTACCATATCACGTTATACGTTATAACGTATTACCATATCACGTTATACGTTATATCGTAATGCTACATAACGTTATACGTTATATCGTAATGCTACATAACGTTATACGTTATAACGTAATGCTACATAACGTTATACGTTATATCGTTATGCTACATAACGTTATGCGTTATATCGCAATGCTACATAACTTTATACGTTATAACGTAATGCTACATAACGTTATACGTTATATCGTATTACCATATGACGTTATACGTTATAACGTATTACCATATCACGTTATACGTTATATCGTAATGCTACATAACGTTATACGTTATAACGTAATACCACATAACGTTATACGTTATATCGAAATGCTACATAACGTTATACGTTATAAAATAATGCTACATAACGTTATACGTTATATCGTAATGCTACATAACGTAATACATTATATCGTAATGCTACATATCGTTATACGTTATATAGTAATGCTACATAACGTTATACGTTATATCGTAATGCTACATTAACGCTATACGCTATATCGTAATGCTACATAACGTTATACGTTATATCGTACTGCTACATAACGTAATACGTTATATCGTAATGCTGTATAGCGTTAATCGTTATATCGTAATGCTACATAAAGTTATACGTTATATCGTAATGCTACATAACGATACACGTTATATCATTATGCTACATATCGTTATACGTTATATCGTAATGCTACATAACGCTATACGTTATATCGAAATGCTACATAACGTTATACGTTATAAAATAATGCTACATAATGTTATACGTTATATCGTAATGCTACATAACGATACACGTTATATCATTATGCTACATATCGTTATACGTTATATCGTAATGCTACATAACGTTATACGTTATATCCTAATGCTACATAACGTTATACGTTATATCGTAATGCTACATAACGTAATACATTATATCGTAATGCTACATATCGTTATACGTTATATAGTAATGCTACATAACGTTATACGTTATATCGTAATGCTACATTAACGCTATACGCTATATCGTAATGCTACATAACGTTATACGTTATATCGTACTGCTACATAACGTAATACGTTATATCGTAATGCTGTATAGCGTTAATCGTTATATCGTAATGCTACATAAAGTTATACGTTGTATCGTAATGCTACATAACGTTATACGTTATATCGTATTACCATATCACGTTATACGTTATAACGTATTACCATATCACGTTATACGTTATATCGTAATGCTACATAACGTTATACGTTATAACGTAATACCACATAACGTTATACGTTATATCGTAATGCTACATATCGTTATACGTTTTATCGTAATGCTACATAACGTTATACGTTATATCGAAATGCTACATAACGTTATACGTTATAAAATAATGCTACATAACGTTATACGTTATATCGTAATGCTACATAACGATACACGATATATCATTATGCTACATATCGTTATACGTTATATCGCAATGCAACATAACGTTATACGTTATATCCTAATGCTACATAACGTTATACGTTATATCGTAATGCTACATAACGTAGTACATTATATCGAAATGCTACATATCGTTATACGTTATATAGTAATGCTACATAACGTTATACGTTATATCGTAATGCTACATTAACGCTATACGCTATATCGTAATGCTACATAACGTTATACGTTATATCGTACTGCTACATAACGTAATACGTTTTATCGTAATGCTGTATAGCGTTAATCGTTATATCGTAATGCTACATAAAGTTATACGTTATATCTTAATGCTACATAACGTTATACGTTATATCGTAATGCTACATAACGATACACGTTATATCATTATGCTACATATCGTTATACGTTATATCGTAATGCTACATAACGTTATACGTTATATCCTAATGCTACATAACGTTATACGTTATATCGTAATGCTACATAACGTAATACATTATATCGTAATGCTACATATCGTTATACGTTATATAGTAATGCTACATAACGTTATACGTTATATCGTAATGCTACATTAACGCTATACGCTATATCGTAATGCTACATAACGTTATACGTTATATCGTACTGCTGCATAACGTAATACGTTATATCGTAATGCTGTATAGCGTTAATCGTTATATCGTAATGCTACATAAAGTTATACGTTATATCGTAATGCTACATAACGTTATACGTTATATCGTATTACCATATTACGTTATACGTTATAACGTATTACCATATCACGTTATACGTTATATCGTAATGCTACATAACGTTATACGTTATAACGTAATACCACATAACGTTATACGTTATATCGTAATGCTACATATCGTTATACGTTTTATCGTAATGCTACATAACGTTATACGTTATATCGTAATACTACATAACGTTATACGTTATAACGTAATACTACATAACGTTATACATCATAACGTAATGCTACATAATGTTATATGTTATATCGTAATGCTACATAACGTTATACGTTATATCGTATTACCATATCACGTTATACGTTATAACGTATTACCATATCACGTTATACGTTATATCGTAATGCTACATAACGTTATACGTTATAACGTAATACCACATAACGTTATACGTTATATCGTAATGCTACATATCGTTATACGTTTTATCGTAATGCTACATAACGTTATACGTTATATCGTAATGCCACATAACGTTATACGTTATATCGAAATGCTACATAACGTTATACGTTATAAAATAATGCTACATAACGTTATACGTTATATCGTAATGCTACATAACGATACACGATATATCATTATGCTACATATCGTTATACGGTATATCGTAATGCTACATAACGTTATACGTTATATCCTAATGCTACATAACGTTATACGTTATATCGTAATGCTATATAACGTAGTACATTATATCGTAATGCTACATATCGTTATACGTTATATAGTAATGCTACATAACGTTATACGTTATATCGTAATGCTACATTAACGCTATACGCTATATCGTAATGCTACATATCGTTATACGGTATATCGTAATGCTACATAACGTTATGCGTTATATCGTAATGCTACATAACTTTATACGTTATAGTGTAATAGTACATAACGTTATACGATATAACGTAATACTATATAACGATATACCTTATATCGTAATGCTACATAACGTTATACGTTATATCGTAATGCTACATAACGTTATACGTTATAACGTATTACCATATCACGTTATACATTTTAACGTGTTACCATATCACGTTATACGTTATATCGTAATGCTACATAACGTTATACGTTATAACGTATTACCATGTAACGTTATACGTTGTATCGTAGTGATACATAACGTTATACGTTATATCGTAATGCTACATAACGTTATACGTTATATCGTATTACCATATCACGTTATACGTTATAACGTATTACCATATCACGTTATACGTTATATCGTAATGCTACATAACGTTATACGTTATATCGTAATGCTACATAACGTTATACGTTATAACGTAATGCTACATAACGTTATACGTTATATCGTTATGCTACATAACGTTATGCGTTATATCGCAATGCTACATAACTTTATACGTTATAACGTAATGCTACATAACGTTATACGTTATATCGTATTACCATATGACGTTATACGTTATAACGTATTACCATATCACGTTATACGTTATATCGTAATGCTACATAACGTTATACGTTATATCGTAATGCTACATTAACGCTATACGCTATATCGTAATGCCACATAACGTTATACGTTATATCGTACTGCTACATAACGTAATACGTTATATCGTAATGCTGTATAGTGTTAATCGTTATATCGTAATGCTACATAAAGTTATACGTTATATCGTAATGCTACATAACGATACACGTTATATCATTATGCTACATATCGTTATACGTTATATCGTAATGCTACATAACGCTATACGTTATATCGAAATGCTACATAACGTTATACGTTATAAAATAATGCTACATAACGTTATACGTTATATCGTAATGCTACATAACGATACACGTTATATCATTATGCTACATATCGTTATACGTTATATCGTAATGCTACATAACGTTATTCGTTATATCCTAATGCTACATAACGTTATACGTTATAT
The DNA here is from genome assembly GCA_936014575.1 of Bombus lapidarius. Taxonomy (NCBI): domain Eukaryota; kingdom Metazoa; phylum Arthropoda; class Insecta; order Hymenoptera; family Apidae; genus Bombus; species Bombus lapidarius. Next base: position 304,733 of record CAKXZU010000097.1, on the reverse strand, counting down.
AGTAATGCTACATAACGTAATACATTATATCGTAATGCTACATATCGTTATACGTTATATAGTAATGCTACATAACGTTATACGTTATATCGTAATGCTACATTAACGCTATACGCTATATCGTAATACCACATAACGTTATACGTTATATCGTAATACCACATAACGTTATACGTTATATCGTAATGCTACATATCGTTATACGTTTTATCGTAATGCTACATAACGTTATACGTTATATCGAAATGCTACATAACGTTATACGTTATAAAATAATGCTACATAACGTTATATGTTATATCGTAATGCTACATAACGATACACGATATATCATTATGCTACATATCGTTATACGTTATATCGTAATGCAACATAACGTTATACGTTATATCCTAATGCTACATAACGTTATACGTTATATCGTAATGCTACATAACGTAGTACATTATATCGAAATGCTACATATCGTTATACGTTATATAGTAATGCTACATAACGTTATACGTTATATCGTAATGCTACATTAACGCTATACGCTATATCGTAATGCTACATAACGTTATACGTTATATCGTACTGCTACATAACGTAATACGTTTTATCGTAATGCTGTATAGCGTTAATCGTTATATCGTAATGCTACATAAAGTTATACGTTATATCTTAATGCTACATAACGTTATACGTTATATCGTAATGCTACATAACGATACACGTTATATCATTATGCTACATATCGTTATACGTTATATCGTAATGCTACATAACGTTATACGTTATATCCTAATGCTACATAACGTTATACGTTATATCGTAATGCTACATAACGTAATACATTATATCGTAATGCTACATATCGTTATACGTTATATAGTAATACCACATAACGTTATACGTTATATCGTAATGCTACATATCGTTATACGTTTTATCGTAATGCTACATAACGTTATACGTTATATCGTAATACTACATAACGTTATACGTTATAACGTAATACTACATAACGTTATACATCATAACGTAATGCTACATAATGTTATACGTTATATCGTAATGCTACATAACGTTATACGTTATATCGTATTACCATATCACGTTATACGTTATAACGTATTACCATATCACGTTATACGTTATATCGTAATGCTACATAACGTTATACGTTATAACGTAATACCACATAACGTTATACGATATATCGTAATGCTACATATCGTTATACGTTTTATCGTAATGCTACATAACGTTATATGTTATATCGTAATGCCACATAACGTTATACGTTATATCGAAATGCTACATAACGTTATACGTTATAAAATAATGCTACATAACGTTATACGTTATATCGTAATGCTACATAACGATACACGATATATCATTATGCTACATATCGTTATACGGTATATCGTAATGCTACATAACGTTATACGTTATATCCTAATGCTACATAACGTTATACGTTATATCGTAATGCTATATAACGTAGTACATTATATCGTAATGCTACATATCGTTATACGTTATATAGTAATGCTACATAACGTTATACGTTATATCGTAATGCTACATTAACGCTATACGCTATATCGTAATGCTACATAACGTTATACGTTATATCGTACTGCTACATAACGTAATACGTTATATCGTAATGCTGTATAGCGTTAATCGTTATATCGTAATGCTGCATAAAGTTATACGTTATATCTTAATGCTACATAACGTTATACGTTATATCGTAATGCAATATAACGTTATACGTTATATCGTAATGCTACATAACGTTATACGTTATATCGTAATGCTACATAACGTTATACGTTACATCGTAATGCTACATAACGTTATACGTTATATCGTAATGCTACATAACGTTATACGTTATATCGTAATGCTACATAACGTTATACGTTATATCGAAATGCTACATAACGTTACGTGTTATACCGTAATGCTACATAACGTTACACGTTATATCGTTATGCTACATAACGTTATACGTTATATCGTAATGCTACATAACGTTATACGCTATATCGTAATGTTACATAACGTTATACGTTATATCGTAATGCTACATAACGTTATACGTTGTATCGTAATGCTACATAACGTTATACGATATATCATAGTACTACATAACGTTATACGTTATAACGTAATACTATATAACGTTATACGTTATAACGTAATGCTACATAACGTTATACGTTATAACGTATAACCATATCACGTTATACGTTTTAACGTGTTACCATATCACGTTATACGTTATATCATAATACTACATAACGTTATATGTTATAACGTAATACTATATAACGTTATACGTTATATCGTAATGCTACACAACGTTGTACGTTATATCGATATGCTGCATAACGTTATACGTTATATCGTAATGCTACATAACGTTATACGTTATATCGTAATGCTACATAGCTTTATACGTTATAATGTAATACTACATGACGTTATACGATATAACGTAATGCTATATAACGTTATACGTTATATCGCAATGCTACATAACGCTACACATTATATCGTAATGCTACATAACGTTATACGTTATATCGTAATGCTACATAACGTTATACGTTATATCGAAATGCTACATAAGGTTATACGTTATAAAATAATGCTACATAACGTTATACGTTATATCGTAATACTACATAACGTTATACGTTATAACGTAATGCTACATAACGTTATACGTTATATCGTAATGCTACATAACGCTATACGTTATATCGTTATGCCACATAACGTTATACATTATATTGTAATGCTACATAACGATATACGTTATATCGTAATGCTACATAACGTTATACGCTATATCGTAATACTACATAACGTTACGCGTTATACCGTAATGCTACATAACGTTACACGTTATATCGTTATGCTACATAACGTTATACGTTATATCGTTATGCTACATAACGTTATACGTTATATCGTAATGCTACATAACGTTATACATTATATCGTAATGCTACATAATGTTATACGTTATAAAATAATGCTACATAACGTTATACGTTATATCGTAATGCTACATAACGTTATACGTTATAACGTAATGCTACATAACGTTATACGTTATATCGTAATGCTACATAACGTTATACGTTATAACATAATGCTACATAACGTTACACGTTATATCGTTATGCCACATAACGTTATACGTTATATCGTAATGCTACATAACGTTACGTGTTATACCGTAATGCTACATAACGCTACACGTTACATCATTATGCTACATAACGTTATACGTTATATCGTTATGCTACATAACGTTATACGTTATATCGTAATGCTACATAACGTTATACCTTATATCGTAATGCTACATAACGTTATACGTTATATCGTATTGCTACATAACGTTATACGTTATATCGTAATGCTACATAGCTTTATACGTTATAATGTAATACTACATAACATTATACGATATAACGTAATACTATATAACGTTATACGTTATATCGTAATGCTACATAACGTTATAAGTTATAACGTATTACCACATCACGTTATACGTTTTAACGTATTGCCATATCGCGTTATACGGTATATCAAAATACTACATACCGTTATGCGTTATAACGTAATACTATATAAAGTTATACGTTATAACGTAATACTACATAACGTTATACGTTATAACATAATACTATATAACGTTATACATTATATCGTAATGCTACATAACGTTATACGTTATATCGTTATGCTACATAACGATATACGTTATATCGTAATGCCACATAACGTTATACGTTATATCGAAATGCTACATAACGTTATACGTTATAAAATAATGCTACATAACGTTATACGTTATATCGTAATGCTACATAACGTTATACGTTATATCGTAATGCTACATAACGTTATACGTTATATCGTAATGCTACATAAAGTTATACGTTATATCGTTATGCTACATAGCGTTATACGTTATGACGTATTACTATATAACGTTATACGTTATATCCTATTGCTACATAACGTTATACGGTATATCGTAATGCTACATAACGTTATACGTTATATCGTAATGCTACATAGCTTTATACGTTATAATGTAATACTACATAACGTTATACAATATAACGTAATACTATATAACGTTATACATTATATCGTATTGCTACATATCGTTGTACGTTATATCGTAATGCTACATATAGTTATACGTTATATCGTAATGCTACATAACGTTGTACGTTATATCGTTATGCTACATAACCTTTTACGTTATATCGTAATGCTACATAACGTTATACGTTATATCGTAATGCTACATAACGTTATACGTTATATCGTAATGCTACATAACGTTATACGTTATATCGTAATGCTACATAAAGTTATACGTTATATCGTAATGCTACATAACGTTATACATTATATCGTAATGCTACATAACGTTATACGTTATATCGTAATGCTACATAGCGTTATACGTTATGACGTATTACCATATAACGTTATACGTTATATCGTATTGCTACATAACGTTATACGTTATATCGTAATGCTACATAACTTTATACGTTATATCGTATTGCTACATAGCGTTATACGTTATGACGTATTACCATATAACGTTATACGTTATATCGTATTGCTACATAACGTTATACGTTATATCGTAATGCCACATAACGTTATACGTTATATCGTAATGCTACATAGCTTTATACGTTATAATGTAATACTACATAACGTTATACGATATAACGTAATACTATATAACGTTATACGTTATATCGCAATGCTACATAACGCTATACATTATATCGTAATGCTACATAAAGTTATACGTTATATCGTAATGCTACATAACGTTATACATTATATCGTAATGCTACATAACGTTATACGTTATATCGTAATGCTACATAGCGTTATACGTTATGACGTATTACCATATAACGTTATACGTTATATCGTATTGCTACATAACGTTATACGTTATATCGTAATGCTACATAACTTTATACGTTATATCGTAATGCTACATAGCGTTATACGTTATGACGTATTACCATATAACGTTATACGTTATATCGTATTGCTACATAACGTTATACGTTATATCGTAATGCCACATAACGTTATACGTTATATCGTAATGCTACATAGCTTTATACGTTATAATGTAATACTACATAACGTTATACGATATAACGTAATACTATATAACGTTATACGTTATATCGCAATGCTACATAACGCTATACATTTTATCGTCATGCTACATAACGTTATACGTTATATCGTGATGCTACATAAAGTTATACGATATATCGTAATGCTACATAATGTTATACGTTATATCGTAATGCTACATAACGCTATACGTTATATCGTAATGCTACATAACGTTATACGTTATAACGTAATGCTACATAACGTTATACGTTATATCGTTATGCCACATAACGTTATACGTTATATCGTAATGCTACATAACGTTATACGTTATATCGTAATGCTACATAACGTTATACGCTATATCGTAATGCTACATAACGTTACGTGTTATACCGTAATGCTACATAACGTTACACGTTATATCGTTATGCTACATAACGTTATACGTTATATCGTTATGCTACATGACGTTATACGTTATATCGTAATGCTACATAACGTTATACATTACATCGTAATGCTACATAACGTTATACGTTATAAAATAATGCTACATAACGTTATACGTTATATCGTAATGCTGCATAACGTTATACGTTATAACGTAATGCTACATAACGTTATGCGTTACATCGTAATACTATATAACGTTATACGTTATATCGTAATGCTACATAACGTTATACGTTATAACGTAATTCTACATAAGGTTATACGTTATATCGTAATGCCACATAACGTTATACGTTATATCGAAATGCTACATAACGTTATGCGTTATAAAATAATGCTACATAACGTTATACGTTACATCGTAATGCTACATAACGTTATACGTTATATCGTAATGCTACATAACCTTTTACGTTATATCGTAATGCTACATAACGTTATACGTTATATCGTAATGCTACATAACGTTATACGTTATATCGTAATGCTACATAACGTTATACGTTATATCGTAATGCTACATAAAGTTATACGATATAACGTAATACTATATAACGTTATACGTTATATCGCAATGCTACATAGCGCTATACATTATATCGTCATGCTACATAACGTTATACGTTATATCGTAATGCTACATAACGATACGTGTTATACCGTAATGCTACATAGCTTTATACGTTATAATGTAATACTACATAACGTTATACGATATAACGTAATACTATATAACGTTATACGTTATATCGCAATGCTACATAACGCTATACATTATATCGTCATGCTACATAACGTTATACGTTATAACGTAATGCTACATAACGTTATACGTTATATCGTAATGCTACATAACGTTATACATTATATCGTAATGCTACATAACGTTATACGTTATAAAATAATGCTACATAACGTTTTACGTTATATCGTAATGCTGCATAACGTTATACGTTATAACGTAATGCTACATAACGTTATGCGTTACATCGTAATACTATATAACGTTATACGTTATATCGTAATGCTACATAACGTTATTCGTTATAACGTAATTCTACATAAGGTTATACGTTATATCGTAATGCCACATAACGTTATACGTTATATCGAGATGCTACATAACGTTATACGTTATATCGTAATGCTACATAACGTTATACGTTGTATCGTAATGCTACATATCGTTATACGTTATATCGTTATGCTACATAACGTTATACGTTATATCGTAATGCTACATAACGTTATACGTTATATGGTAATGCTACATAACGATATACGTTATATCGTAATGCTATATAACGTGTTACGTTATATCGCAATGCTACATAACGCTATACATTATATCGTAATGCTACATAACGTTATACGTTATATCGTAATGCTACATAAGGTTATACGTTATATCGTAATGCCACATAACGTTATACGTTATATCGAAATGCTACATAACGTTATACGTTATATCGCAATGCTACATAACGCTATACATTATATCGTCATGCTACATAACGTTATACGTTATATCGTGATGCTACATAAAGTTGTACGATATATCGTAATGCTACATAACGTTATACGTTATATCGTAATGCCACATAACGTTATACGTTATATCGTAATGCTACATAACGTTATACGTTATATCGTCATGCTACATAACGTTATACGTTATATCGTTATGCCACATAACGTTATACGTTATATCGCAATGCTACATAACGCTATACATTATATCGTCATGCTACATAACGTTATACGTTATATCGTGATGCTACATAAAGTTGTACGATATATCGTAATGCTACATAACGTTATACGTTATATCGTAATGCCACATAACGTTATACGTTATATCGTAATGCTACATAACGTTATGCGTTATAAAATAATGCTACATAACGTTATACGTTACATCGTAATGCTACATAACGTTATACGTTATATCGTAATGCTACATAACGTTATACGTTATATCGTAATGCTACATAACGTTATACGTTATATCGTAATGCCACATAACGTTATACGTTATATCGTAATGCTACATAACGTTATGCGTTATAAAATAATGCTACATAACGTTATACGTTACATCGTAATGCTACATAACGTTATACGTTATATCGTAATGCTACATAACGTTATACGTTATATCGTAATGCTACATAACGTTATACGTTATATCGTAATGCCACATAACGTTATACGTTATATCGTTATGCCACATAACGTTATACGTTATATCGCAATGCTACATAACGCTATACATTATATCGTCATGCTACATAACGTTATACGTTATATCGTGATGCTACATAAAGTTGTACGATATATCGTAATGCTACATAAAGTTATACGATATATCGTAATGCTACATAATGTTATACGTTATATCGTAATGCTACATAACGCTATACGTTATATCGTAATGCTACATAACGTTATACGTTATAACGTAATGCTACATAACGTTATACGTTATATCGTAATGCTACATAACGTTATACATTATATCGTAATGCTACATAACGTTATACGTTATAAAATAATGCTACATAACGTTATACGTTATATCGTAATGCTGCATAGCGTTATACGTTATAACGTAATGCTACATAACGTTATGCGTTACATCGTAATACTATATTACGTTATACGTTATATCGTAATGCTACATAACATTATACGTTATAACGTAATTCTACATAAGGTTATACGTTATATCGTAATGCCACATAACGTTATACGTTATGTCGAAATGCTACATAACGTTATGCGTTATAAAATAATGCTACATAACGTTATACGTTACATCGTAATGCTACATAACGTTATACGTTATATCGTAATGCTACATAACGTTATACGTTATATCGTAATGCTACATAACGTTATACGTTATATCGTAATGCCACATAACGTTATACGTTATATCGAAATGCTACTTAACGTTATACGTTATATCGTAATGCTACATAACGTTATACGTTGTATCGTAATGCTACATAACGTTATGCGTTCCATCGTAATACTATATAACGTTATACGTTATATCGTAATGCTACATAACGTTATACGTTATAACGTAATGCTACATAAGGTTATACGTTATATCGTAATGCCACATAACGTTATACGTTATATCGAAATTCTACATAACGTTATACGTTATAAAATAATGCTACATTACGTTATACGTTACATCGTAATGCTACATAACGTTATACGCTATATCGTAATGCTACATAACGTTATACGTTATATCGTAATGCTACACAGCGTTATACGTTATGACGTATTACCATATAACGTTATACGTTATAACGTAATGCTACATAACGTTATGCGTTCCATCGTAATACTATATAACGTTATACGTTATATCGTAATGCTACATAATGTTATACGTTATATCGTAATGCTACATAACGCTATACGTTATATCGTAATGCTACATAACGTTATACGTTATATCGTTATGCCACATAACGTTATACGTTATATCGTAATGCTACATAACGTTATACGTTATATCGTAATGCTACATAACGTTATACGCTATATCGTAATGCTACATAACGTTATACGTTATATCGTAATGCTACATAGCGTTATACGTTATGACGTATTACCATATAACGTTATACGTTATATCGTAATGCTACATAACGTTATACGTTATATCGTAATGCTACATAACGTTATACGTTATATCGTAATGCTACATAGCGTTATACGTTCTGACGTATTACCATATAACGTTATACGTTATATCGTATTGCTACATAACGTTATACGTCATATCGTAATGCCACATAACGTTATACGTTATATCGTAATGCTACATAGCTTTATACGTTATAATGTAATACTACATAACGTTATACGATATAACGTAATACTATATAACGTTATACGTTATATCGCAATGCTACATAACGCTATACATTATATCGTCATGCTACATAACGTTATACGTTATATCGTGATGCTACATAAAGTTATACGATATATCGTAATGCTACATAATGTTATACGTTATATCGTAATGCTACATAACGCTATACGTTATATCGTAATGCTACATAACGTTATACGTTATAACATAATGCTACATAACGTTATACGTTATATCGTTATGCCACATAACGTTATACGTTATATCGTAATGCTACATAACGTTATACGTTATATCGTAATGCTACATAACGTTATTCGCTATATCGTAATGCTACATAACGTTACGTGTTATACCGTAATGCTACATAACGTTACACGTTATATCGTTATGCTACATAACGTTATACGTTATATCGTTATGCTACATAACGTTATACGTTATATCGTTATGCTACATAACGTTATACGTTATATCGTAATGCTACATAACGTTATACATTATATCGTAATGCTACATAACGTTATACGTTATAAAATAATGCTACATAACGTTATACGTTATATCGTAATGCTGCATAACGTTATACGTTATAACGTAATGCTACATAACGTTATGCGTTCCATCGTAATACTATATAACGTTATACGTTATATCGTAATGCTACATAACGTTATACGTTATAACGTAATGCTACATAAGGTTATACGTTATATCGTAATGCCACATAACGTTATACGTTATATCGAAATTCTACATAACGTTATACGTTATAAAATAATGCTACATAAAGTTATACGTTACATCGTAATGCTACTTAACGTTATACGTTATATCGTAATGCTACATAACGTTATACGTTATATCGTAATGCTACATAACGTTATACGTTATATCGTAATGCCACATAACGTTATACGTTATATCGAAATGCTACATAACGTTATACGTTATATCGTAATGCTACATAACATTATACGTTGTATCGTAATGCTACATATCGTTATACGTTATATCGTTATGCTACATAACGTTATAGGTTATATCGTAATGCTACATAACGTTATACGTTATATCGTGATGCTACATAAAGTTATACGATATATCGTAATGCTACATAATGTTATACGTTATATCGTAATGCTACATAACGCTATACGTTATATCGTAATGCTACATAACGTTATACGTTATAACATAATGCTACATAACGTTATACGTTATATCGTTATGCCACATAACGTTATACGTTATATCGTAATGCTACATAACGTTATACGTTATATCGTAATGCTACATAACGTTATTCGCTATATCGTAATGCTACATAACGTTACGTGTTATACCGTAATGCTACATAACGTTACACGTTATATCGTTATGCTACATAACGTTATACGTTATATGGTAATGCTACATAACGATATACGTTATATCGTAATGCTACATAACGTTATACGATATATCGTAATGCTACATAATGTTATACGTTATATCGTAATGCTACATAACGTTATACGTTGTATCGTAATGCTGCATTACGTTATACGTTATAACGTAATGCTACATAACGTTATGCGTTCCATCGTAATACTATATAACGTTATACGTTATATTGTAATGCTACATAACGTTATACGTTATAACGTAATGCTACATAAGGTTATACGTTATATCGTAATGCCACATAACGTTATACGTTATATCGAAATTCTACATAACGTTATACGTTATAAAATAATGCTACATAACGTTATACGTTACATCGTAATGCTACATAACGTTATACGTTATATCGTAATGCTACATAACGTTATACGTTATATCGTAATGCTACATAACGTTATACGTTATATCGTAATGCCACATAACGTTATACGTTATATCGAAATGCTACATAACGTTATACGTTATATCGTAATGCTACATAACGTTATACGTTGTATCGTAATGCTACATATCGTTATACGTTATATCGTTATGCTACATAACGTTATACGTTATATCGTAATGCTACATAACGTTATACGTTATATGGTAATGCTACATAACGATATACGTTATATCGTAATGCTATATAACGTGTTACGTTATATCGCAATGCTACATAACGCTATACATTATATCGTAATGCTACATAACGTTATACGTTATATCGTAATGCTACATAAGGTTATACGTTATATCGTAATGCCACATAACGTTATACGTTATATCGAAATGGTACATAAAGTTATACGTTATAAACTAATGCTACATCACGTTATACGTTATATCGTAATGCTACATAACGTTATACGTTATAACGTAATGCTACATAACGTTATACGTTATATCGTAATGCTACATAACGTTATACGTTATATCGTAATGCTACATAACGTTATACGTTATATCGTAATGCTACATAACGTTATACGATATATCGTAATGCTACATAATGTTATACGTTATATCGTAATGCTACATAACGCTATACGTTATATCGTAATGCTACATAACGTTATACGTTATATCGTTATGCCACATAACGTTATACGTTATATCGTAATGCTACATAACGTTATACGTTATATCGTAATGCTACATAACGTTATACGCTATATCGTAATGCTACATAACGTTACGTGTTATACCGTAATGCTACATAACGCTACACGTTATATCGTTATGCTACATAACGTTATACGTTACATCGTTATGCTACATAACGTTATACGTTATATCGTAATGCTACATAACGTTATACATTATATCGTAATGCTACATAACGTTATACGTTATAAAATAATGCTACATAACGTTACACGTTATATCGTTATGCTACATAACGTTATACGTTATATCGTTATGCTACATAACGTTATACGTTATATCGTAATGCTACATAACGCTATACCTTATATCGTAATGCTACATAACGTTGTACGTTATATCGTAATGCCACATAACGTTATACGTTATATCGAAATGCTACATAAAGTTATACGTTATAAAATAATGCTACATAACGTTATACGTTATATCGTAATGCTACATAACGTTATACGTTATAACGTAATGCTACATAACGTTATACGTTATATCGTAATGCTACATAACGTTATACGTTATATCGTAATGCTATATAACGTTATACGTTATATCGTAATGCTACATAACGTTATACGATATATCGTAATGCTACATAATGTTATACGTTATATCGTAATGCTACATAACGCTATACGTTATATCGTAATGCTACATAACGTTATACGTTATAACATAATGCTACATAACGTTATACGTTATATCGTTATGCCACATAACGTTATACGTTATATCGTAATGCTACATAACGTTATACGTTATATCGTAATGCTACATAACGTTATACGCTATATCGTAATGCTACATAACGTTACGTGTTATACCGTAATGCTACATAACGTTACACGTTATATCGCTATGCTACATAACGTTATACGTTATATCGTTATGCTACATAACGTTATACGTTATATCGTAATGCTACATAACGTTATACATTATATCGTAATGCTACATAACGTTATACGTTATAAGATAATGCTACATAACGTTACACGTTATATCGTTATGCTACATAACGTTATACCTTATATCGTTATGCTACATAACGTTATACGTTATATCGTAATGCTACATAACGCTATACATTATATCGTAATGCTACATAACGTTATACGTTATATCGTAATGCTACATAAGGTTATACGTTATATCGTAATGCCACATAACGTTATACGTTATATCGAAATGCTACATAAAGTTATACGTTATAAAATAATGCTACATAACGTTATACGTTATATCGTAATGCTACATAACGTTATACGTTATAACGTAATGCTACATAACGTTATACGTAATATCGTAATGCTACATAACGTTATACGCAATATCGTAATGCTACATAACGTTACGTGTTATACCGTAATGCTACATAACGTTACACGTTATATCGTTATGCTACATAACGTTATACGTTATATCGTTATGCTACATAACGTTATACGTTATATCGTAATGCTACATAACGTTATACATTATATCGTAATGCTACATAACGTTATACGTTATAAAATAATGCTACATAACGTTATACGTTATATCGTAATGCTGCATAACGTTATACGTTATAACGTAATGCTACATAACGTTATGCGTTACATCGTAATACTATATAACGTTATACGTTATATCGTAATGCTACATAACGTTATACGTTATAACGTAATTCTACATAAGGTTATACGTTATATCGTAATGCCACATAACGTTATACGTTATATCGAAATGCTACATAACGTTATGCGTTATAAAATAATGCTACATAGCGTTATACGTTACATCGTAATGCTACATAACGTTATACGTTATATCGTAATGCTACATAACGTTATACGTTATATCGTAATGCTACATAACGTTATACGTTATATCGTAATGCCACATAACGTTATACGTTATATCGAAATGCTACATAACGTTATACGTTATATCGTAATGCTACATAACGTTATACGTTGTATCGTAATGCTACATATCGTTATACGTTATATCGCAATGCTACATAACGCTATACATTATATCGTAATGCTACATAACGTTATACGTTATATCGTAATGCTACATAAGGTTATACGTTATATCGTAATGCCACATAACGTTATACGTTATATCGAAATGCTACATAAAGTTATACGTTATAAAATAATGCTACATCACGTTATACGTTATATCGTAATGCTACATAACGTTATACGTTATAACGTAATGCTACATAACGTTATACGTTATATCGTAATGCTACATAACGTTATACGTTATATCGTAATGCTACATAACGTTATACGTTATATCGTAATGCTACATAACGTTATACGTTATATCGTAATGCTACATAACGTTATACGTTGTATCGTAATGCTACAAAACGTTATACGTTATGTCGTAATGCTACATAACGTTATACGTTATATCGTAATGCTACATAACGTTATACGTTATAACGTATTACCATATCTCGTTATACGTTATATCGTAATACTACATAACGTTATACGTTATATCGTAATGCTACATAACGTTATACGTTATAACGTATTAACATATAACGTTTTACGTTATATCGTAATGCTACATAACGTTATACGTTATATCGTAATGCTACATAACGTTATACGTTATGTCGAACTGCTACATAACGTTATACGTTATATGGTAATGCTACATAACGTTATACGTTATATGGTAATGCTACATAACGTTATACGTTATAACGTATTACCATATATCGTTATACGTTATATCGTAATGCTACAAAACGTTATACGTTAAAACGTATCACCATATAACGTTATACGTTACATCGTAACGCTACATAACGTTATACGTCATATCGTAATGCTACATAACGTTATACGTTACATCGTAATGCTACATAACGTTATACGCTATATCGTACTGCTACGTAACGTTATACGTTATATCGTAATGCTACATAACGTTATACGTTGTATCGTAATGCTACATAACGATATACGTTATATCGTAATGCTACATAACGTTATACCTTATATCGTAATGCTACATAACATTACACGTTATATCGTAATGCTACAGAACATTATACGTTATATCGTACTGCTACGTAACGTTATACGTTATATCGTAATGCTACATAATGTTATACGTTATATCGTAATGCTACATAACGCTATACGTTATATCGTAATGCTACATAACGTTATACGTTATATCGTTATGCCACATAACGTTATACGTTATATCGTAATGCTACATAACGTTATACGTTATATCGTAATGCTACATAACGTTATACGCTATATCGTAATGCTACATAACGTTATACGTTATATCGTAATGCTACATAGCGTTATACGTTATGACGTATTACCATATAACGTTATACGTTATATCGTAATGCTACATAACGTTATACGTTATATCGTAATGCTACATAACGTTATACGTTATATCGTGTTGCTACATAGCGTTATACGTTATGACGTATTACCATATAACGTTATACGTTATATCGTATTGCTACATAACGTTATACGTCATATCGTAATGCCACATAACGTTATACGTTATATCGTAATGCTACATAGCTTTATACGTTATAATGTAATACTACATAACGTTATACGATATAACGTAATACTATATAACGTTATACGTTATATCGCAATGCTACATAACGCTATACATTATATCGTCATGCTACATAACGTTATACGTTATATCGTGATGCTACATAAAGTTATACGATATATCGTAATGCTACATAATGTTATACGTTATATCGTAATGCTACATAACGCTATACGTTATATCGTAATGCTACATAACGTTATACGTTATAACATAATGCTACATAACGTTATACGTTATATCGTTATGCCACATAACGTTATACGTTATATCGTAATGCTACATAACGTTACACGTTATATCGTAATGCTACATAACGTTATTCGCTATATCGTAATGCTACATAACGTTACGTGTTATACCGTAATGGTACATAACGTTACACGTTATATCGTTATGCTACATAACGTTATACGTTATATCGTTATGCTACATAACGTTATACGTTATATCGTTATGCTACATAACGTTATACGTTATATCGTAATGCTACATAACGTTATACATTATATCGTAATGCTACATAACGTTATACGTTATAAAATAATGCTACATAACGTTATACGTTATATCGTAATGCTGCATAACGTTATACGTTATAACGTAATGCTACATAACGTTATGCGTTCCATCGTAATACTATATAACGTTATACGTTATATCGTAATGCTACATAACGTTATACGTTATAACGTAATGCTACATAAGGTTATACGTTATATCGTAATGCCACATAACGTTATACGTTATATCGAAATTCTACATAACGTTATACGTTATAAAATAATGCTACATAACGTTATACGTTACATCGTAATGCTACATAACGTTATACGTTATATCGTAATGCTACATAACGTTATACGTTATATCGTAATGCTACATAACGTTATACGTTATATCGTAATGCCACATAACGTTATACGTTATATCGAAATGCTACATAACGTTATACGTTATATCGTAATGCTACATAACGTTATACGTTGTATCGTAATGCTACATATCGTTATACGTTATATCGTTATGCTACATAACGTTATACGTTATATCGTAATGCTACATAACGTTATACGTTATATGGTAATGCTACATAACGATATACGTTATATCGCAATGCTATATAACATGTTACGTTATATCGCAATGCTACATAACGCTATACATTATATCGTAATGCTACATAACGTTATACGTTATATCGTAATGCTACATAAGGTTATACGTTATATCGTAATGCCACATAACGTTATACGTTATATCGAAATGCTACATAAAGTTATACGTTATAAAATAATGCTACATCACGTTATACGTTATATCGTAATGCTACATAACGTTATACGTTATAAAATAATGCTACATAACGTTACACGTTATATCGTTATGCTACATAACGTTATACTTTATATCGTTATGCTACATAACGTTATACGTTATAACGTAATGCTACATAACGTTATACGCTATATCGTAATGCTACATAACGTTATACGTTATATCGTAATGCTACATAACGTTATACGTTATACCGTTATGCCACATAACGTTATACGTTATAACGTAATGCTACATAACGTTATACGCTATATCGTAATACTACATAACGTTACGTGTTATACCGTAATGCTACATAACGGTACACGTTATATCGTTATGCTACATAACGTTATACGTTACATCGTTATGCTACATAACGTTATACGTTATATCGTAATGCTACATAACGTTATACATTATATCGTAATGCTACATAACGTTATACGTTATAAAATAATGCTACATAACGTTACACGTTATATCGTTATGCTACATAACGTTATACTTTATATCGTTATGCTACATAACGTTATACGTTATATCGTAATGCTACATAACGCTATACCTTATATCGTAATGCTACATAACGTTATACGTTATATCGTAATGCCACATAACGTTATACGTTATATCGAAATGCTACATAAAGTTATACGTTATAAAATAATGCTACATAACGTTATACGTTATATCGTAATGCTACATAACGTTATACGTTATAACGTAATGCTACATAACGTTATACGTTATATCGTAATGCTACATAACGTTATACGTTATATCGTAATGCTATATAACGTTATACGTTATATCGTAATGCTACATAACGTTATACGATATATCGTAATGCTACATAATGTTATACGTTATATCGTAATGCTACATAACGCTATACGTTATATCGTTATGCCACATAACGTTATACGTTATATCGTAATGCTACATAACGTTATACGTTATATCGTAATGCTACATAACGTTATACGCTATATCGTAATGCTACATAACGTTACGTGTTATACCGTAATGCTACATAACGGTACACGTTATATCGTTATGCTACATAACGTTATACGTAACATCGTTATGCTACATAACGTTATACGTTATATCGTAATGCTACATAACGTTATACGTTATATCGTTATGCTACATAACGTTATACGTTATATCGTAATGCTACATAACGTTATACTTTATATCGTAATGCTACATAACGTTATACGTTATAAGATAATGCTACATAACGTTACACGTTATATCGTTATGCTACATAACGTTATACGTTATATCGTTATGCTACATAACGTTATACGTTATATCGTAATGCTACATAAGGTTATACGTTATATCGTAATGCCACATAACGTTATACGTTATATCGAAATGCTACATAACGTTATACGTTATATCGTAATGCTACATAACGTTATACGTTATATCGTAATGCTACATAACGTTATACGTTATATCGTTATGCCACATAACGTTATACGTTATATCGTAATGCTACATAACGTTATACGTTATATCGTAATGCTACATAACGTTATACGCTATATCGTAATGCTACATAACGTTACGTGTTATACCGTAATGCTACATAACGGTACACGTTATATCGTTATGCTACATAACGTTATACGTTACTTCGTTATGCTACATAACGTTATACGTTATATCGTAATGCTACATAACGTTATACATTACATCGTAATGCTACATAACGTTATACGTTATAAAATAATGCTACATAACGTTACACGTTATATCGTTATGCTACATAACGTTATACTTTATATCGTTATGCTACATAACGTTATACGTTATATCGTAATGCTACATAACGCTATACCTTATATCGTAATGCTACATAACGTTATACGTTATATCGTAATGCCACATAACGTTATACGTTATATCGAAATGCTACATAAAGTTATACGTTATAAAATAATGCTACATAACGTTATACGTTATATCGTAATGCTACATAACGTTATACGTTATAACGTAATGCTACATAACGTTATACGTTATATCGTAATGCTACATAACGTTATACGTTATATCGTAATGCTATATAACGTTATACGTTATATCGTAATGCTACATAACGTTATACGATATATCGTAATGCTACATAACGTTACGTGTTATACCGTAATGCTACATAACGTTACACGTTATATCGTTATGCTACATAACGTTATACGTTATATCGTAATGCTACATAAGGTTATACGTTATATCGTAATGCCACATAACGTTATACGTTATATCGAAATGCTACATAAAGTTATACGTTATAAAATAATGCTACAGAACGTTATACGTTATATCGTAATGCTACATAACGTTATACGTTATAACGTAATGCTACATAACGTTATACGTTATACCGTAATGCTACATAACGTTATACGTTATATCGTAATGCTACATAACGTTATACGTTATATCGTAATGCTACATAACCTTATACGTTAAAGAATAATGCTACATAACGTTATGCGTTATATCGTAATACTATATAACGTTATACGTTATATCGTAATGCTACATAACGTTATACGTTATAACGTAATGCTACATAACGTTATACGTTATATCGAAATGCTACATAACGTTATACGTTATAAAATAATGCTACATAACGTTATACGTTATATCGTAATGCTACATAACGTTGTATGTTATATCGTTATGCTACATAACCTTTTACGTTATATCGTAATGCCACATAACGTTATACGTTATATCGAAATGCTACATAACGTTATACGTTATAAAATAATGCTACATAACGTTATACGTTATATCGTAATGCTACATAACGTTATACGTTATATCGTAATGCTACATAACGTTATACATTATATCGTAATGCTACATAACGTTATACGTTATAAGATAATGCTACATAACGTTACACGTTATATCGTTATGCTACATAACGTTATACGTTATATCGTTATGCTACATAACGTTATACGTTATATCGTAATGCTACATAACGCTATACATTATATCGTAATGCTACATAACGTTATACGTTATATCGTTATGCTACATAACGTTATACGTTATATCGTTATGCTACATAACGTTATACGTTATATCGTAATGCTACATAACGTTATACTTTATATCGTAATGCTACATAACGTTATACGTTATATCGTAATGCTACATAACGTTATACGTTATATCGTAATGCTATATAACGTTATACGTTATATCGTAATGCTACATAACGTTATACGATATATCGTAATGCTACATAATGTTATACGTTATATCGTAATGCTACATAACGCTATACGTTATATCGTTATGCCACATAACGTTATACGTTATATCGTAATGCTACATAACGTTATACGTTATATCGTAATGCTACATAACGTTATACGCTATATCGTAATGCTACATAACGTTACGTGTTATACCGTAATGCTACATAACGGTACACGTTATATCGTTATGCTACATAACGTTATACGTAACATCGTTATGCTACATAACGTTATACGTTATATCGTAATGCTACATAACGTTATACGTTATATCGTTATGCTACATAACGTTATACGTTATATCGTAATGCTACATAACGTTATACTTTATATCGTAATGCTACATAACGTTATACGTTATAAGATAATGCTACATAACGTTACACGTTATATCGTTATGCTACATAACGTTATACGTTATATCGTTATGCTACATAACGTTATACGTTATATCGTAATGCTACATAAGGTTATACGTTATATCGTAATGCCACATAACGTTATACGTTATATCGAAATGCTACATAACGTTATACGTTATATCGTAATGCTACATAACGTTATACGTTATATCGTAATGCTACATAACGTTATACGTTATATCGTTATGCCACATAACGTTATACGTTATATCGTAATGCTACATAACGTTATACGTTATATCGTAATGCTACATAACGTTATACGCTATATCGTAATGCTACATAACGTTACGTGTTATACCGTAATGCTACATAACGGTACACGTTATATCGTTATGCTACATAACGTTATACGTTACTTCGTTATGCTACATAACGTTATACGTTATATCGTAATGCTACATAACGTTATACATTACATCGTAATGCTACATAACGTTATACGTTATAAAATAATGCTACATAACGTTACACGTTATATCGTTATGCTACATAACGTTATACTTTATATCGTTATGCTACATAACGTTATACGTTATATCGTAATGCTACATAACGCTATACCTTATATCGTAATGCTACATAACGTTATACGTTATATCGTAATGCCACATAACGTTATACGTTATATCGAAATGCTACATAAAGTTATACGTTATAAAATAATGCTACATAACGTTATACGTTATATCGTAATGCTACATAACGTTATACGTTATAACGTAATGCTACATAACGTTATACGTTATATCGTAATGCTACATAACGTTATACGTTATATCGTAATGCTATATAACGTTATACGTTATATCGTAATGCTACATAACGTTATACGATATATCGTAATGCTACATAACGTTACGTGTTATACCGTAATGCTACATAACGTTACACGTTATATCGTTATGCTACATAACGTTATACGTTATATCGTAATGCTACATAAGGTTATACGTTATATCGTAATGCCACATAACGTTATACGTTATATCGAAATGCTACATAAAGTTATACGTTATAAAATAATGCTACAGAACGTTATACGTTATATCGTAATGCTACATAACGTTATACGTTATAACGTAATGCTACATAACGTTATACGTTATACCGTAATGCTACATAACGTTATACGTTATATCGTAATGCTACATAACGTTATACGTTATATCGTAATGCTACATAACCTTATACGTTAAAGAATAATGCTACATAACGTTATGCGTTATATCGTAATACTATATAACGTTATACGTTATATCGTAATGCTACATAACGTTATACGTTATAACGTAATGCTACATAACGTTATACGTTATATCGAAATGCTACATAACGTTATACGTTATAAAATAATGCTACATAACGTTATACGTTATATCGTAATGCTACATAACGTTGTATGTTATATCGTTATGCTACATAACCTTTTACGTTATATCGTAATGCCACATAACGTTATACGTTATATCGAAATGCTACATAACGTTATACGTTATAAAATAATGCTACATAACGTTATACGTTATATCGTAATGCTACATAACGTTATACGTTATATCGTAATGCTACATAACGTTATACATTATATCGTAATGCTACATAACGTTATACGTTATAAGATAATGCTACATAACGTTACACGTTATATCGTTATGCTACATAACGTTATACGTTATATCGTTATGCTACATAACGTTATACGTTATATCGTAATGCTACATAACGCTATACATTATATCGTAATGCTACATAACGTTATACGTTATATCGTAATGCTACATAAGGTTATACGTTATATCGTAATGCCACATAACGTTATACGTTATATCGAAATGCTACATAAAGTTATACGTTATAAAATAATGCTACAGAACGTTATACGTTATATCGTAATGCTACATAACGTTATACGTTATAACGTAATGCTACATAACGTTATACGTTATACCGTAATGATACATAACGTTATACGTTATATCGTAATGCTACATAACGTTATACGTTATATCGTAATGCTACATAACGTTATACGATATATCGTAATGCTACATAATGTTATTCATTATATCGTAATGCTACATAACGTTATACGTTATATCGTTATGCTACATAACGTTATACGTTATATCGTAATGCTACATAACGTTATACGTTATAACGTAATGCTACATAACGTTATACGTTATACCGTAATGCTACATAACGTTATACATTATATCGTAATGCTACATAACGTTATACGTTATAACATAATACTATATAACGTTATACATTATATCGTAATGCCACATAACGTTATACGTTATATCGTAATGCTACATAACGTTATACGTTAAAGAATAATGCTACATAACGTTATGCGTTATATCGTAATACTATATAACGTTATACGTTATATCGTAATGCTACATAACGTTATACGTTAAAGAATAATGCTACATAACGTTATGCGTTATATCGTAATACTATATAACGTTATACGTTATATCGTAATGCTACATAACGTTATACGTTATAACGTAATGCTACATAATGTTATACGTTATATCGTAATGCTACATAGTGTTACGTGTTATACCGTAATGCTACATAACGTTACACGTTATATCGTTATGCTACATAACGTTGTATGTTATATCGTTATGCTACATAACCTTTTACGTTATATCGTAATGCTACATAACGTTATACGTGATATCGTAATGTTACATAACGTTATACGTTATATCGTAATGCTACATAACGTTATACGTTATATCGTAATGCTATATAACGTTACACGTTATATCGTAATGCCACATAACGTTATACGTTATATCGTAATGCTACATAACCTTATACGTTAAAGAATAATGCTACATAACGTTATGCGTTATATCGTAATACTATATAACGTTATACGTTATATCGTAATGCTACATAACGTTATACGTTATAACGTAATGCTACATAACGTTATACGTTATATCGAAATGCTACATAACGTTATACGTTATAAAATAATGCTACATAACGTTATACGTTATATCGTAATGCTACATAACGTTGTATGTTATATCGTTATGCTACATAACCTTTTACGTTATATCGTAATGCCACATAACGTTATACGTTATATCGAAATGCTACATAACGTTATACGTTATAAAATAATGCTACATAATGTTATTCATTATATCGTAATGCTACATAACGTTATACGTTATATCGTTATGCTACATAACGTTATACGTTATATCGTAATGCTACATAACGTTATACGTTATAACGTAATGCTACATAACGTTATACGTTATACCGTAATGCTACATAACGTTATACATTATATCGTAATGCTACATAACGTTATACGTTATAACATAATACTATATAACGTTATACATTATATCGTAATGCCACATAACGTTATACGTTATATCGTAATGCTACATAACGTTATACGTTAAAGAATAATGCTACATAACGTTATGCGTTATATCGTAATACTATATAACGTTATACGTTATATCGTAATGCTACATAACGTTATACGTTAAAGAATAATGCTACATAACGTTATGCGTTATATCGTAATACTATATAACGTTATACGTTATATCGTAATGCTACATAACGTTATACGTTAAAGAATAATGCTACATAACGTTATGCGTTATATCGTAATACTATATAACGTTATACGTTATATCGTAATGCTACATAACGTTATACGTTAAAGAATAATGCTACATAACGTTATGCGTTATATCGTAATACTATATAACGTTATACGTTATATCGTAATGCTACATAACGTTATACGTTATAACGTAATGCTACATAATGTTATACGTTATATCGTAATGCTACATAGTGTTACGTGTTATACCGTAATGCTACATAACGTTACACGTTATATCGTTATGCTACATAACGTTGTATGTTATATCGTTATGCTACATAACCTTTTACGTTATATCGTAATGCTACATAACGTTATACGTGATATCGTAATGTTACATAACGTTATACGTTATATCGTAATGCTACATAACGTTATACGTTATATCGTAATGCTATATAACGTTACACGTTATATCGTAATGCCACATAACGTTATACGTTATATCGTAATGCTACATAACCTTATACGTTAAAGAATAATGCTACATAACGTTATGCGTTATATCGTAATACTATATAACGTTATACGTTATATCGTAATGCTACATAACGTTATACGTTATAACGTAATGCTACATAACGTTATACGTTATATCGAAATGCTACATAACGTTATACGTTATAAAATAATGCTACATAACGTTATACGTTATATCGTAATGCTACATAACGTTGTATGTTATATCGTTATGCTACATAACCTTTTACGTTATATCGTAATGCCACATAACGTTATACGTTATATCGAAATGCTACATAACGTTATACGTTATAAAATAATGCTACATAACGTTATACGTTATATCGTAATGCTACATAACGTTATACGTTATATCGTAATGCTACATAACGTTATACGTTATATCGTAATGCTACATAAAGTTATACGTTATATCGTAATGCTACATAACGTTATACGTTATATCGTAATGCTACATAACGTTATACGTTATATCGTAATGCTACATAGCGTTATACGTTATGACGTATTACCATATAACGTTATACGTTATATCGTATTGCTACATAACGTTATACGTTATATCGTAATGCCACATAACGTTATACGTTATATCGTAATGCTACATAGCTTTATACGTTATAATGTAATACTACATAACGTTATACGATATAACGTAATACTATATAACGTTATACGTTATATCGCAATGCTACATAACTCTATACATTATATCGTAATGCTACATAACGATATACGTTATCATAATGCTACATAACGTTATACGCTATATCGTAATGCTACATAACGTTATACGTTATATCGTAATGCTACATAACGTTATACGTTAAAGAATAATGCTACATAACGTTATACGTTATAACATAATGCTACATAACGTTATACGTTATATCGTTATGCCACATAACGTTATACGTTATATCGTAATGCTACATAGCTTTATACGTTATAATGTAATACTACATAACGTTATACGATATAACGTAATACTACATAACGTTATACGATATAACGTAATACTATATAACGTTATACGTTATATCGCAGTGCTACATAACGCTATACATTATATCGTAATGCTACATAACGATATACGTTATCATAATGCTACATAACGTTATACGCTATATCGTAATGCTACATAACGTTATACGATATATCGTAATGCTACATAACGTTATACGTTAAAGAATAATGCTACATAACGTAGTACATTATATCGTAATGCTACATAACGTTATACGTTATATCGTAATGCTACATAGCGTTATACGTTATGACGTATTACCATATAACGTTATACGTTATATCGTATTGCTACATAACGTTATACGTTATATCGTAATGCCACATAACGTTATACGTTATATCGTAATGCTACCTAGCTTTATACGTTATAATGTAATACTACATAACGTTATACGATATAACGTAATACTATATAACGTTATACGTTATATCGCAATGCTACATAAGGCTATACATTATATCGTAATGCTACATAACGTTATACGTTATATCGTAATGCTACATAAAGTTATACGATATATCGTAATGCTACATAATGTTATACGTTATATCGTAATGCTACATAACGCTATACGTTATATCGTAATGCTACATAACGTTATAAATTATATCGTAATGCTACATAACGTTATACGTTATAAAATAATGCTACATAACGTTATATGTTATATCGTAATGCTACATAACGTTATACGTTATATCGTAATGCTACATAAAGTTATACGTTATATCGTAATGCTACATAACGTTATACGTTATATCGTAATGCTACATAACGTTATACGTTAAAGAATAATGCTACATAACGTTATACGTTATAACATAATGCTACATAACGTTATACGTTATATCGTTATGCCACATAACGTTATACGTTATATCGTAATGCTACATAGCTTTATACGTTATAATGTAATACTACATAACGTTATACGATATAACGTAATACTATATAACGTTATACGTTATATCGCAGTGCTACATAACGCTATACATTATATCGTAATGCTACATAACGTTATACGTTATATCGTAATGCTACATAAAGTTATACGATATATCGTAATGCTACATAATGTTATACGTTATATCGTAATGCTACATAACGTTATACGTTAAAGAATAATGCTACATAACGTTATACATTATATCGTAATGCTACATAACGTTATACGTTATATCGTAATGCTACATAGCGTTATACGTTATGACGTATTACCATATAACGTTATACGTTATATCGTATTGCTACATAACGTTATACGTTATATCGTAATGCCACATAACGTTATACGTTATATCGTAATGCTACATAGCTTTATACGTTATAATGTAATACTACATAACGTTATACGATATAACGTAATACTATATAACGTTATACGTTATATCGCAATGCTACATAACGCTATACATTATATCGTAATGCTACATAGCGTTATACGTTATATCGTAATGCTACATAAAGTTATACGATATATCGTAATGCTACATAATGTTATACGTTATATCGTAATGCTACATAACGCTATACGTTATATCGTAATGCTACATAACGTTATACGTTATATCGTTATGCTACATAACGTTATACGTTATATCGTAATGCTACATAACGTTATACATTATATCGTAATGCTACATAACGTTATACGTTATAACGTATTATCATATAACGTTATGCGTTATAATGTAATGCTACATAACGTTATACGTTATATCGTTATGCTACATAACGTTATACGTTATAACGTAATACTATATAACTTTGAACGTTATATTGTAATGCTACATAACGTTATATGTTATATTGTAATGCTACATAACGTTATACGTTATATCATAATGCTGCATAACGTTATACGTTATATCGTAGTGCAACATAACGTTATACGTTATAACGTAATACTACATAACGATATACGCCATATCGTAATGCTACATAACGTTATACGTTAAAGAATAATGCTACATAACGTTATACATTATATCGTAATGCTACATAACGTTATACGTTAATCGTAATGCTACATAGCGTTATACGTTATGACGTATTACCATATAACGTTATACGTTATATCGTTATGCTACATAACGTTATACGTTATATCGTAATGCTACATAACGCTATACCTTATATCGTAATGCTACATAACGTTATACGTTAAAGAATAATGCTACATAACGTTATACATTATATCGTAATGCTACATAACGTTATACGTTAATCGTAATGCTACATAGCGTTATACGTTATGACGTATTACCATATAACGTTATACGTTATATCGTATTGCTACATAACGTTATACGTTATATCGTAATGCCACATAACGTTATACGTTATATCGTAATGCTACATAGCTTTATACGTTATAATGTAATACTACATAACGTTATACGATATAACGTAATACTATATAACGTTATGCGTTATATCGCAATGCTACATAACGCTATACATTATATCGTAATGCTACATAACGTTATACGTTATATCGTAATGCTACATAAAGTTATACGATATATCGTAATGCTACATAATGTTATACGTTATATCGTAATGCTACATAACGCTATACGTTATATCGTAATGCTACATAACGTTATACGTTATATCGTTATGCTACATAACGTTATACGTTATATCGTAATGCTACATAACGTTATACATTATATCGTAATGCTACATAACGTTATACGTTATAACGTATTATCATATAACGTTATGCGTTATAATGTAATGCTACATAACGTTATACGTTATATCGTTATGCTACATAACGTTATACGTTATAACGTAATACTATATAACTTTGAACGTTATATTGTAATGCAACATAACGTTATATGTTATATTGTAATGCTACATAACGTTATACGTTATATCATAATGCTGCATAACGTTATACGTTATATCGTAGTGCAACATAACGTTATACGTTATAACGTAATACTACATAACGATATACGCCATATCGTAATGCTACATAACGTTACACGTTATATCGCATTGCCACATAACGTTATACGTTATATCGTAATGCAACATAACGTTATACGTTATATCGTAATGCTACATAACGTTATACGCTATAACGTAATGCTATATAACGTAGTACGTTATATCGTAATGCTACATAATGTTATACCTTATATCGTAATGCTACATAACGTTATACGTTATATAGTAATGCTACATAACGTTATACGTTATATAGTAATGCTACATAACGTTATACGTTATATCATAATGCTACATAACGTTATACGTTATATCGTAATGCTACATAACGCTATACGTTATATCGTAATGCCACATAACGTTATACGTTATATCGTAATGCTACATAAAGTTATACGTTATATCGTAATGCTACATAACGCTATACGTTATATCGTAATGCTACATAACGTTATACGTTATATCGTAATGCTACATAACGTTATACGTTATATCGTTATGCTACATAACGCCATACGTTATAACGTAATACTACATAACGATATACGCTATATCGTAATGCTACATAACGCTATACGTTATATCGTAATGCTACATAACGTTATACGTTATATCGTAATGCTACATAACGTTATACGTTATATCGTAATGCTACATAACATTATACGTTATATAGTAATGCTACATAGCGTTATACGTTATATCGTAATGCTACATAACGTTATACGTTATATCGTAATGCTACATAACGTTATACGTTATATCGTAATGCTACATAACGTTATACGTTATATCGTAATGTTACATAACGTTATACGGTATAACGTATTAGCATATAACGTTATACGTTATATCGTAATGCCACATAACGTTACACGTTATATCGCATTGCCACATAACGTTATACGTTATATCGTAATGCAACATAACGTTATACGTTATATCGTAATGCTACATAACGTTATACGCTATAACGTAATACTATATAACGTTATACGTTATATCGTAATGCTACATAACGCCATACGTTATAACGTAATACTACATAACGATATACGCTATATCGTAATGCTACATAACGTTATACGTTATATCGTAATGCTACATATCGTTATACGTTATATCATAATGCTACATAACGTTATACGTTATATCGTAATGTTACATAACGTTATACGATATAACGTATTAGCATATAACGTTATACGTTATATCGTAATGCCGCATAACGTTATACGTTATATCGTAATGCTACATATCGTTATACGTTATATCATAATGCTACATAACGTTATACGTTATATCGTAATGCTACATAACGTTATACGATATATCGTATTAGCATATAACGTTATACGTTATATCGCAATGCCACATAACGTTATACGTTATATCGTAATGCTACATAACATTATACGTTATATAGTAATGCCACATAGCGTTATACGTTATATCGTAATGCTACATAACGTTATACGTTATATCGTAATGCTACATAACGTTATACGTTATATCGTTATGCTACATAACGTTATACGTTATAACGTAATGCTATATAACGTAGTACGTTATATCGTAATGCTACATAACGTTATACGTTATATCGTAATGCTACATAACGTTATACGTTATATCATAATGCCACATAACGTTATACGTTATATCGTAATGCTACATAACGTTATATGTTGTATCGTAATGCTACATAACGTTCTACGTTATATCGTAATGTTACATAACGTTATACGATATAACGTATTAGCATATAACGTTCTACGTTATATCGTAATGCCACATAACGTTATACGTTATATCGTAATGCTACATATCGTTATACGTTATATCATAATGCTACATAACGTTATACGTTATATCGTAATGCTACATAACGTTATACGTTATATAGTAATGCTACATAACGTTATACGATATATCATAATGCTACATAACGTTATACGTTATATCGTAATGCTACATAACGTTATACGATATATCGTAATGCCACATAACGTTATACGTTATATCGTAATGCTACATAACGTTATACGTTACATAGTAATGCTACATATCGTTATACGTTAAATCGTAATGCTACATAACGTTATATGTTATATCGTAATGCTACATAACGTTATACGTTATATCGTAATGTTACATAACGTTATACGATGTAACGTATTAGCATATAACGTTATACGTTATATCGTAATGCCACATAACGATATACGCCATATCGTAATGCTACATAACGTTATACGTTATATCGTAATGCTACATATCGTTATACGTTATATCATAATGCTACATAACGTTATACGTTATATCGTAATGCTACATAACGTTATACGTTATATCGTAATGCTACATAACGTTATACGTTATATCGTAATGCTACATAACGTTATACGTTATATCGTAATGCTACATAACGTTATACGTTATATCGTAATGCTACATAACGTTATACGTTATATCGTAATGTTACATAACGTTATACGATATAACGTATTAGCATATAACGTTATACGTTATATCGTAATGCCACATAACGTTATACGTTATATCGTAATGCTACATAACGCCATACGTTATAACGTGATACTACATAACGATATACGCTATATCGTAATGCTACATAACGCTATACGTTATATCGTAATGCTACATAACGTTACACGTTATATCGTAATGCTACATAACGTTATACGTTATATCGTAATGCTACATAACATTATACGTTATATAGTAATGCCAGATAGCGTCATACGTTATATCGTAATGCTACATAACGTTATGCGTTATATCGTAATGCTACATATCGTTATACGTTATATCATAATGCTACATAACGTTATACGTTATATCGTAATGCTACATAACGTTATACGATATATCGTATTAGCATGTAACGTTATACGTTATATCGTATTGCCACATAACGATATACGTTATATCGTAATGCAACATAACGTTATACGTTATATCGTAATGCAACATAACGTTATACGTTATATCGTAATGCTACATAACGTTATACGTTATATTGTAATGCTACATAACGTTATACGTTATAACGTATTATCATATAACGTTATACGTTATAATGTAATGCTACATAACGTTATACGTTATATCGTTATGCTACATAACGTTATACGTTATAACGTAATACTATATAACTTTGACGTTATATTGTAATGCTACATAACGTTATATGTTATATTGTAATGCTACATAACGTTATACGTTATATCATAATGCTATAATAACGTTTTACGTTATATCGTAATGCAACATAACGTTATACGTTATAACGTAAAACTACATAACGATATACGCCATATCGTAATGCTACATAACGTTATACGTTATATCGTAATGCTACATATCGTTATACGCTATATCATAATGCTACATAACGTTATACGTTATATCGTAATGCTACATAACGTTATACGATATAACGTATTAGCATATAACGTTATACGTTATATCGCATTGCGACATAACGTTATACGTTATATCGTAATGCAACATAACGTTATACGTTATATCGTAATGCTACATAACGTTATACGCTATAACGTAATACTATATAACGTTATACGTTATATCGTAATGCTACATAACGCCATACGTTATAACGTAATACTACATAACGTTATACGTTATATAGTAATGCTACATAACGTTATACGTTATATCGTAATGCCACATAATGTTATACGTTATATCATAATGCTACATAACGTTATACGTTATATCGTAATGCTACATAACGTTATACGTTATATCGTAATGCCACATAACGTTATACGTTATATCGTAATGCTACATAACGTTATACGTTATATAGTAATGCTACATAGCGTTATACGTTAAATCGTAATGCTACATAACGTTATATGTTATATTGTAATGCTACATAACGTTATACGTTATATCGTAATGATACATAACGTTATACGTTATATAGTAATGCTACATAGCGTCATACGTTAAATCGTAATGCTACATAACGTTATATGTTATATCGTAATGCTACATAACGTTATACGTTATATCGTAATGTTACATAACGTTATACGTTATATCGTTATGCTACATAACGTTATACGTTATATCGTAATGCCACATAATGTTATACGTTATATCATAATGCTACATAACGTTATACGTTATATCGTAATGCTACATAACGTTATACGTTATATCGTAATGCCACAAAACGTTATACGTTAAATCGTAATGCTACATAACGTTATACGTTATATAGTAATGCTACATAGCGTTATACGTTAAATCGTAATGCTACATAACGTTATATGTTATATCGTAATGCCACATAACGTTATACGTTATATCGTAATGTTACATAACGTTATACGTTATATCGTTATGCTACATAACGTTATACGTTATAACGCAATACTATATAACTTTGAACGTTATATTGTAATGCTACATAACGTTATATGTTATATTGTAATGCTACATAACGTTATACGTTATATCATAATGCTATAATAACGTTTTACGTTATATCGTAATGCAACATAACGTTATACGTTATAACGTAAAACTACATAACGATATACGCCATATCGTAATGCTACATAACGTTATACGTTATATCGTAATGCTACATATCGTTATACGCTATATCATAATGCTACATAACGTTATACGTTATATCGTAATGCTACATAACGCCATACGTTATAACGTAATACTACATAACGTTATACGATATAACGTATTAGCATATAACGTTATACGTTATATCGCATTGCGACATAACGTTATACGTTATATCGTAATGCTACATAACGTTATACGCTATAACGTAATACTATATAACGTTATACGTTATATCGTAATGCTACATAACGCCATACGTTATAACGTAATACTACATAACGGTATACGCTATATCGTAATGCTACATATCGTTATACGTTATATCGTAATGCTACATAACGTTATACGTTATATTGTAATGCTAAATAACGTTATACGTTATAACGTATTATCATATAACGTTATACAATATATCGTAATGCTACATAACGTTATACGTTATATCGTTATGCTACATAACGTTATACGTTATATCGTAATGCTACATAACGTTATACGATATATCGTAATGTTACATAACGTTATACGATATATCATAATGCTACATAACGTTATACGTTATATCGTAATGCCACATAACGTTATACGTTATATCGTAATGCTACATAACGTTATACGTTATATCGTAATGCCACATAACGTTATACGTTATATCGTAATGTTACATAACGTTATACGATATAACGTATTAGCATATAACGTTATACGTTATATCGTAATGCCAC
Organism: Bombus lapidarius; assembly: GCA_936014575.1. NCBI lineage: Eukaryota > Metazoa > Arthropoda > Insecta > Hymenoptera > Apidae > Bombus > Bombus lapidarius. The sequence continues at coordinate 270,434 of CAKXZU010000097.1, read as the reverse complement.
ATAACGTTATACGTTATATCGTAATGCTACATAACGCCATACGTTATAACGTAATACTACATAACGATATACGCTATATCGTAATGCTACATAACGCTATACGTTATATCGTAATGCTACATAACGTTATACGTTATATCGTAATGCTACATAACGTTATACGTTATATCGTAATGCTACATAACATTATACGTTATATAGTAATGCTACGTAGCGTCATACGTTATATCGTAATGCTACATAACGTTATACGTTATATCGTAATGCTACATATCGTTATACGTTATATCATAATGCTACATGACGTTATACGTTATATCGTAATGCTACATAACGTTATACGTTATATTGTAATGCTACATAACGTTATACGTTATAACGTATTATCATATAACGTTATACGTTATAATGTAATGCTACATAACGTTATACGTTATATCGTTATGCTACATAACGTTATACGTTATAACGTAATACTATATAACTTTGAACGTTATATTGTAATGCTACATAACGTTATATGTTATATTGTAATGCTACATAACGTTATACGTTATATCATAATGCTATAATAACGTTTTACGTTATATCGTAATGCAACATAAGGTTATACGTTATAACGTAAAACTACATAACGCTATACGTTATATCGTAATGCTACATAACGTTATACGTTATATCGTAATGCTACATATCGTTATACGCTATATCATAATGCTACATAACGTTATACGTTATATCGTAATGCTACATAACGTTATACGATATAACGTATTAGCATATAACGTTATACGTTATATCGCATTGCGACATAACGTTATACGTTATATCGTAATGCAACATAACGTTATACGTTATATCGTAATGCTACATAACGTTATACGCTATAACGTAATACTATATAACGTTATACGTTATATCGTAATGCTACATAACGCCATACGTTATAACGTAATACTACATAACGGTATACGCTATATCGTAATGCTACATAACGTTATACGTTATATCGTAATGCTACATATCGTTATACGTTATATCATAATGCTACATAACGTTATACGTTATATCGTTATGCTACATAACGTTATACGTTATAACGTAATACTATATAACTTTGAACGTTATATTGTAATGCTACATAACGTTATATGTTATATTGTAATGCTACATAACGTTATACGTTATATCATAATGCTATAATAACGTTTTACGTTATATCGTAATGCAACATAACGTTATACGTTATATAGTAATGCTACATAGCGTTATACGTTATAACGTAAAACTACATAACGCTATACGTTATATCGTAATGCTACATAACGTTATACGTTATATCGTAATGCTACATATCGTTATACGCTATATCATAATGCTACATAACGTTATACGTTATATCGTAATGCTACATAACGTTATACGATATAACGTATTAGCATATAACGTTATACGTTATATCGCATTGCGACATAACGTTATACGTTATATCGTAATGCAACATAACGTTATACGTTATATCGTAATGCTACATAACGTTATACGCTATAACGTAATACTATATAACGTTATACGTTATATCGTAATGCTACATAACGCCATACGTTATAACGTAATACTACATAACGGTATACGCTATATCGTAATGCTACATAACGTTATACGTTATATCGTAATGCTACATATCGTTATACGTTATATCATAATGCTACATAACGTTATACGTTATATCGTTATGCTACATAACGTTATACGTTATAACGTAATACTATATAACTTTGAACGTTATATTGTAATGCTACATAACGTTATATGTTATATTGTAATGCTACATAACGTTATACGTTATATCATAATGCTATAATAACGTTTTACGTTATATCGTAATGCAACATAACGTTATACGTTATAACGTAAAACTACATAACGATATACGCCATATCGTAATGCTACATAACGTTATACGTTATATCGTAATGCTACATATCGTTATACGCTATATCATAATGCTACATAACGTTATACGTTATATCGTAATGCTACATAACGTTATACGATATAACGTATTACCATATAACGTTATACGTTATATCGCATTGCGACATAACGTTATACGTTATATCGTAATGCAACATAACGTTATACGTTATATCGTAATGCTACATAACGTTATACGCTATAACGTAATACTATATAACGTTATACGTTATATCGTAATGCTACATAACGCCATACGTTATAACGTAATACTACATAACGTTATACGTTATATAGTAATGCTACATAACGTTATACGTTATATCGTAATGCCACATAATGTTATACGTTATATCATAATGCTACATAACGTTATACGTTATATCGTAATGCTACATAACGTTATACGTTATATCGTAATGCCACATAACGTTATACGTTATATCGTAATGCTACATAACGTTATACGTTATATAGTAATGCTACATAGCGTTATACGTTAAATCGTAATGCTACATAACGTTATATGTTATATCGTAATGCTACATAACGTTATACGTTATATCGTAATGCTACATAACGTTATACGTTATATAGTAATGCTACATAGCGTTATACGTTAAATCGTAATGCTACATAACGTTATATGTTATATCGTAATGCTACATAACGTTATACGTTATATCGTAATGTTACATAACGTTATACGTTATATCGTTATGCTACATAACGTTATACGTTATATCGTAATGCCACATAATGTTATACGTTATATCATAATGCTACATAACGTTATACGTTATATCGTAATGCTACATAACGTTATACGTTATATCGTAATGCCACATAACGTTATACGTTATATCGTAATGCTACATAACGTTATACGTTATATAGTAATGCTACATAGCGTTATACGTTAAATCGTAATGCTACATAACGTTATATGTTATATCGTAATGCTACAGAACGTTATACGTTATATCGTAATGTTACATAACGTTATACGTTATATCGTTATGCTACATAACGTTATACGTTATAACGCAATACTATATAACTTTGAACGTTATATTGTAATGCTACATAACGTTATATGTTATATTGTAATGCTACATAACGTTATACGTTATATCATAATGCTATAATAACGTTTTACGTTATATCGTAATGCAACATAACGTTATACGTTATAACGTAAAACTACATAACGATATACGCCATATCGTAATGCTACATAACGTTATACGTTATATCATAATGCTACATAACGTTATACGTTATATCGTAATGCTACATAACGTTATACGATATAACGTATTAGCATATAACGTTATACGTTATATCGCATTGCGACATAACGTTATACGTTATATCGTAATGCAACATAACGTTATACGTTATATCGTAATGCTACATAACGTTATACGCTATAACGTAATACTATATAACGTTATACGTTATATCGTAATGCTACATATCTTTATACGTTATATCATAATGCTACATAACGTTATACGTTATATCGTTATGCTACATAACGTTATACGTTATAACGTAATACTATATAACTTTGAACGTTATATTGTAATGCTACATAACGTTATATGTTATATTGTAATGCTACATAACGTTATACGTTATATCATAATGCTATAATAACGTTTTACGTTATATCGTAATGCAACATAACGTTATACGTTATAACGTAAAACTACATAACGATATACGCCATATCGTAATGCTACATAACGTTATACGTTATATCGTAATGCTACATATCGTTATACGCTATATCATAATGCTACATAACGTTATACGTTATATCGTAATGCTACATAACGTTATACGATATAACGTATTAGCATATAACGTTATACGTTATATCGCATTGCGACATAACGTTATACGTTATATCGTAATGCAACATAACGTTATACGTTATATCGTAATGCTACATAACGTTATACGCTATAACGTAATACTATATAACGTTATACGTTATATCGTAATGCCACATAATGTTATACGTTATATCATAATGCTACATAACGTTATACGTTATATCGTAATGCTACATAACGTTATACGTTATATCGTAATGCCACATAACGTTATACGTTATATCGTAATGCTACATAACGTTATACGTTATATAGTAATGCTACATAGCGTTATACGTTAAATCGTAATGCTACATAACGTTATATGTTATATCGTAATGCTACATAACGTTATACGTTATATCGTAATGCTACATAACGTTATACGTTATATCGTAATGCTACATAACGTTATACGTTATATAGTAATGCTACATAGCGTTATACGTTAAATCGTAATGCTACATAACGTTATATGTTATATCGTAATGCTACATAACGTTATACGTTATATCGTTATGCTACATAACGTTATACGTTATATCGTAATGCCACATAATGTTATACGTTATATCATAATGCTACATAACGTTATACGTTATATCGTAATGCTACATAACGTTATACGTTATATCGTAATGCCACATAACGTTATACGTTATATCGTAATGCTACATAACGTTATACGTTATATAGTAATGCTACATAGCGTTATACGTTAAATCGTAATGCTACTTAACGTTATATGTTATATCGTAATGCTACATAACGTTATACGTTATATCGTAATGTTACATAACGTTATACGTTATATCGTTATGCTACATAACGTTATACGTTATAACGCAATACTATATAACTTTGAACGTTATATTGTAATGCTACATAACGTTATATGTTATATTGTAATGCTACATAACGTTATACGTTATATCATAATGCTATAATAACGTTTTACGTTATATCGTAATGCAACATAACGTTATACGTTATAACGTAAAACTACATAACGATATACGCCATATCGTAATGCTACATAACGTTATACGTTATATCGTAATGCTACATATCGTTATACGCTATATCATAATGCTACATAACGTTATACGTTATATCGTAATGCTACATAACGTTATACGATATAACGTATTAGCATATAACGTTATACGTTATATCGCATTGCGACATAACGTTATACGTTATATCGTAATGCAACATAACGTTATACGTTATATCGTAATGCTACATAACGTTATACGCTATAACGTAATACTATATAACGTTATACGTTATATCCTAATGCTACATAACGCCATACGTTATAACGTAATACTACATAACGGTATACGCTATATCGTAATGCTACATATCGTTATACGTTATATCGTAATGCTACATATCGTTATACGTTATATCATAATGCTACATAACGTTATACGTTATATCGTTATGCTACATAACGTTATACGTTATAACGTAATACTATATAACTTTGAACGTTATATTGTAATGCTACATAACGTTATATGTTATATTGTAATGCTACATAACGTTATACGTTATATCATAATGCTATAATAACGTTTTACGTTATATCGTAATGCAACATAACGTTATACGTTATAACGTAAAACTACATAACGATATACGCCATATCGTAATGCTACATAACGTTATACGTTATATCGTAATGCTACATATCGTTATACGCTATATCATAATGCTACATAACGTTATACGTTATATCGTAATGCTACATAACGTTATACGATATAACGTATTAGCATATAACGTTATACGTTATATCGCATTGCGACATAACGTTATACGTTATATCGTAGTGCAACATAACGTTATACGTTATATCGTAATGCTACATAACGTTATACGCTATAACGTAATACTATATAACGTTATACGTTATATCGTAATGCTACATAACGCCATACGTTATAACGTAATACTACATAACGGTATACGCTATATCGTAATGCTACATAACGTTATACGTTATCTCGTAATGCTACATAACGTTATACGTTATATTGTAATGCTAAATAACGTTATACGTTATAACGTATTATCATATAACGTTATACGTTATATCGTAATGCTACATAACGTTATACGTTATATCGTAATGCTACATAACGTTATACGTTATAACGTATTGCTATATAACGTAGTACGTTATATCGTAATGCTACATATCGTTATACGTTATATCGTAATGCTACATAACGTTATACGTTATATCGTAATGCCACATAACGTTATACGTTATATCGTAATGCTACATAACGTTATACGATATATAGTAATGCTACATAACGTTATACGTTATATCGTAATGCCACATAATGTTATACGTTATATCGTAATGCTACATAACGTTATACGTTATATAGTAATGCTACATAGCGTTATACGTTAAACCGTAATGCTACATAACGTTATACGTTATATCGTTATGCTACATAACGTTATACGTTATAACGTATTGCTATATAACGTAGTACGTTATATCGTAATGCTACATAACGTTATACGTTATATCGTAATGCTACATAACGTTATACGTTATATCGTAATGCCACATAACGTTATACGTTATATCGTAATGCTACATAACGTTATACGTTATATAGTAATGCTACATAACGTTATACGTTATATCGTAATGCCACATAATGTTATACGTTATATCGTAATGCTACATAACGTTATACGTTATATAGTAATGCTACATAGCGTTATACGTTAAATCGTAATGCTACATAACGTTATATGTTATATCGTAATGCTACATAACGTTATACGTTATATCGTAATGTTACATAACGTTATACGATATAACGTATTAGCATATAACGTTATACGTTATATCGTAATGCCACATAACGTTATACGTTATATCGTAATGCTACATATCGTTATACGTTATATCATAATGGTACATAACGTTATACGTTATATCGTAATGCTACATAACGTTATACGTTATATAGTAATGCTACATAACGTTATACGTTATATCATAATGCTACATAACGTTATACGTTATATAGTAATGCTACATAACGTTATACGTTATATCATAATGCTACATAACGTTATACGTTATATCGTAATGCTACATAACGTTATACGTTATATCGTAATGCCACATAACGTTATACGTTATATCGTAATGCTACATAACGTTATACGTTATATAGTAATGCGACATAGCGTTATACGTTAAATCGTAAAGCTACATAACGTTATATGTTATATCGTAATGCTACATAACGTTATACGTTATATCGTAATGCTACATAACGTTATACGTTATATCGTAATGTTACATAACGTTATACGATATAACGTATTAGCATATAACGTTATACGTTATATCGTAATGCTACATAACGTTATGCGTTATATCGTAATGCTACATAACGTTATACGTTATATCGTAATGCTACATAACGCCATACGTTATAACGTAATACTACATAACGATATACGCTATATCGTAATGCTACATAACGTTATACGTTATATCGTAATGCTACATATCGTTATACATTATATCATAATGCTACATAACGTTATGCGTTATATCGTAATGCTACAAAACGTTATACGATATATCGTATTAGCATATAACGTTATACGTTATATCGTAATGCCACATAACGTTATACGTTATATAGTAATGCTACATAACGTTATACGTTATATTGTAATGCTACATAACGTTATACGATATAACGTATTAGCATATAACGTTATACGTTATATCGTAATGCCACATAACGTTATACGTTACATCGTAATGCTACATAAAGTTATACGTTATATCGTAATGCTACATAACGCTATACGTTATATCGTAATGCTACATAACGTTATACGTTATATCGTAATGCTACATAACGATATACGTTATATCGTAATGCTACATAACGTTATACGTTATATCGTAATGCTACATAACGTTATATGTTATATCGTAATGGTACATAACGTTATACGTTATATCGTAATGTTACATAACGTTATACGATATAACGTATTAGCATATAACGTTATACGTTATATCGTAATGCTACATAACGTTATATGTTATATCGTAATGGTACATAACGTTATACGTTATATCGTAATGCTACATAACGTTATACGTTATATCGTAATGCTTCATAACGTTATACGTTATATCGTAATGTTACATAACGTTATACGATATAACGTATTAGCATATAACGTTATACGTTATATCGTAATGCCACATAAGGTTATACGTTATATCGTAATGCTACATAAAGTTATACGTTATATCGTAATGCTACATAACGCTATACGTTATATCCTAATGCTACATAACGTTATGCGTTATATCGTAATGCTACATAACGTTATACGTTATATCGTAATGCTACATAACGCCATACGTTATAACGTAATACTACATAACGATATACGCTATATCGTAATGCTACATAACGTTATACGTTATATCGTAATGCTACATATCGTTATACGTTATATCATAATGCTACATAACGTTATGCGTTATATCGTAATGCTACATAACGTTATACGATATATCGTATTAGCATATAAAGTTATACGTTATATCGTAATGCCACATAACGTTATACGTTATATAGTAATGCTACATAACATTATACGTTATATAGTAATGCTACATAGCGTTATACGTGATATCGTAATGCTACATAACGTTATACGTTATATCGTAATGCTACATAACGTTATACGTTATATCGTAATGTTACATAACGTTATACGATATAACGTATTAGCATATAACGTTATACGTTATATCGTAATGCCACATAACGTTATACGTTACATCGTAATGCTACATAAAGTTATACGTTATATCGTAATGCTACATAACGCTATACGTTATATCGTAATGCTACATAACGTTATACGTTATATCGTAATGCTACATAACGTTATACGTTATATCGTAATGCTACATAACGCCATACGTTATAACGTAATACTATATAACGATATACGCTATATCGTAATGCTACATAACGTTATACGTTGTTACGTCCCGCGCTCCGCACGTGCCGTAACGAAAATTACGATTCGAAAATTCTACCAATCAAACAACCCGCGATTTGAATAAAAATAATCTATAATTTGGCAATACAAATTACAATTCGAAAAATTCTACCAATCAAAGCAACCCGCGATTTGAATAAAAGTAATCTATCATTTGGCAATACAAATTACGATTCGAAAATTCTACCAATTAAACAATTCGCGATTTGAATAAAAGTAATCTATAATTTGACAATTCAAATTACGATTCGAAAATTCTATCAATCAAGAGCAACCTGCGATTTGAACAGTAATCAGTGATTCGACAAATTCAATCTACCATTTGAAATTCTATCAATCAAAATCAACTCGCGATCTGAACTGACTAATAAATTATGATTATGTACAAATTGACAATCCAAATGGTTAGCCAATTAATCAAGAATAATTCGCGATTTAAAATAAATAAACAAACTATGATTGAATATTACACAAAAAGAATAATTTATGATTTGACAATTCAAACTACAATTCGAAATTCTATCAAGAGCCACCTGCGATTTGAACAAACTAATTAATAAACTATGATTATGTACAAATTGACAATCCAAATGGTTAGCCGATTTGACAATTGAATAAACTACGATCTAAGACATTAACCAATCAAGATTAACTCGCGATTTGAATAAATTAAAAGGAAAAAGGAATAGACTAGGAATACATATTCTAATAACAAATGCGAAATACATAAAATATATATATATATATTCCCTACCCTAGATAAATAACAATAAAATATATAAAATATGCAAATTACAATTTACTTGCGCAACTGGAAGAAGACACAATATCACATTATTAAAATTAATTCCATCGTGGGGAACATATATAAATATGTGAAAAGAATTAAAATACGCAATACTACATTATCGAAACTAGTTGACATGTTAGTAAACTTAAAGAAATTATATATAAAAGCAATATTGTAAAATATATATATATATATGTGTGTTTTATATTATCAGCAATCAATACTCCAGTAAATAAAAAAATATACAATTCGCGAAACTACAGTATTAAGACAAACTAGTATTTAAAATTGAGACACCTTATACAAGTTACACTGTGAAATACATACATACATACATATATATATATATAATAAATTTAGAAGAAATAAAATTATTAAAACTAATTTTAGGAATATCACATGAAAATTATATTGTTAAACATCATCGAACAATTAATAATTTAGAACAGAATAAAGAGCAACTGAAATATACGATTCTACATTATTAAATTAGCTAATACACTTAAGGAAATTATATATGAAACTATATTGTAAAAATATATATATATATATATATGTATCTTATATTATTAATAGTCATTAAGATAACTAGCATTTAAAATTGAAACACTTTATACAAGTTACATTGTGAAACACATACATACGTATATATAATAAAATTATTAAAACCAATTTGAGAAATGTCACATGGAAATTATACACGATGCTACATTATTAAATCAATTGACACGTTAATATATATATATATACATATATAATAAATTCAGAAGAAATAAAATTATTAAAATCAATTTGAAGAATATCACATGAAAACTATATTGCTAAATATCATAAAACAACCAATAATTTAGAAAAGAATAAAAACAATTAAAATATACAATTCTACATTATTAAAACTAGTTAACATGTCAGTGAATTTAAACTACATATGAAAATACATTGTAAAAAAATATATATGTATATGTGTTTTACATTATTAAACCAAACGAGCAGTAATCTAGTAAATATAAAATACAATTACACTATTAAGACTAACTAACATTTTAACATTAAAAGAATTCCATACATTGTGAGACACAAATACATATAGATATATATATACACAACCTAACACATGTAAAAGAAATAAATGCACAATATCACACTATCGAAACGCAAAGAAATGTTACATTGTAAAATAAATATATATATATATATTACTATCAAATCAAACAACTAATAACCAAATAACCACAATGAAACAAAATACGAGACTACCTTGCAAATATTACATTACATTCAACTACACTGACTAAAGATTTAACCAACAAAATAATATATATATATATATATATGAGCATCGAACATAATCAACGCAAATATCACACACTTCACACGTTGACTCCACCTTCTGGGACCACTCACAGGTTTTGGAACCCGTCTTCCTCTTGCGCTGAAACAACACATGTAGTAAATAAAAGATGAATGACACAAGACAAATTAAAAATAATAAAACAATACAAAAGAACGTACTGGGACAACTTGCATAAGGAACCTTTGACGAAGACACCTCCGTATTTACCATTTAAAATCAAAATCACCAAAACCTATACCGAAAAAACAATAAATCAAACAAGACACCAGAGGCAACAATCAAATGGAAATATTAACCAGATAAGTAAAATAACTTCAAAACACATCCCACGAAGTCACTCCATATACTGGAAGCATATAGCAGAGAAGATTGCTCTGACCAGAAGAGCAGTGACGCAGGAAAACATTCAGGAACCCGGCAGAAGCCTCCTGAGGGAACTGAGGCTTCGCACAGTCATCTGTATCGTCTTCACGAGCCATCCACACATTTTTGGAATTTCTCCTCCCTTTTGCACTAAAAACAATACAAACAAGATCAAGCAGACAAACAGACGAAACACCATAGGAAAGAAGATAAAATTAAAATAAATAAAATATATACTCGTACAGGTTGGGCAAGTGCAGGAATTTTCACGTCCATAACCAACATAATCTGCACCCACGGAGGAAAACATAAAAACCCTAACAAACTAAAATATCGAGGAAACTTAAATAAAATAAAAATAAATAATAACCAACACTAAGAATAATTTACTTGATCCACAATATCGAACATAACCACCAAACTACATATTACCACGCATTAAAACCTATTATGAATAAAAAAGAAATACAAACTACTATATAAAGACGATCAAATGGATGAAATACCATAAGGAACCACTAAAATACCGAACGAACCTAAAATAAATAAATTAAACACTAGGAATAATTTGTTCGATCCACAATATCGACCCAAACCGTCAGATCACGCACTACCACACACAAACACACGTTAAAGCTTAATGGCGTATTCACAAACGAAAACATAAACTACTACATAAAAACGATAAAATGGACGAAAAACAATTAGAAATAAGACAAGGCTGAAATAAAATGATACAACAAACTAAAATACCGAGCAAATTTAAATAAAATAAAATAAATAAAAGGCAACACTAAGGATAATTTATTCAATCTGCAATATAGAACTAAACCGTCAAAACCACGCATTAAAAGAAAATGTAAACTACTACATAAAACAATCAAATGGATAGAAATAGGACAAGACTAAAATAAATAAATGATACATACGTATACAACACAACCTGTATCCACACAGAAAATATAAAAACCACAACAAACTAAAAAGTCAAGCAAACTCAATTAAGGAAAAATGGAGCAATACAAAATAATTTATTCAATCTACAAAACATACAAAATCTGCACTGCAGAATATGAAACATACGCTCACTGTAGCTTTATGCCAATATACTTAAAATTATCGATATACATATATATGTATACAACTAGGATATCATTATTAAATAAAATCAAAGTCACAAAACGGAGCATCCGGACACAGTTCATGAAACCGTTGTATACACCATGAAAATACTATAGATGAAAACCCCTTTTCACCAGAACGATGATGGCACAAATGAGCATCCAAAACCTCCGCAGGAATTTCCTCCGGGAACCGTATCTTTGCACAATTATTGGTGTTTAGGACTTGGATCGGAGGAGAATTGGGTGGTAACTCAACCGTATCTTCATCAGACAAAGTCAAATCAACAACTGGAAAACTATCAGAATGAGACACCGACGACGAGGCTGTTATACCAGTTTGAGTAGCAGATACTTCCCTCAGTAATCTCAACTCTCTTTTTTGGCGGCACAACACACCACTACGCCGATCACGCCTTCGTAAACGATTTGGACTTCTCTTGAATGGTTTATGCTTCCGATTCTTCCTTTTCTTCCGTTTCTTCTTCTTTCTCTCATACTGAAAACACAAGAAATAACGAGTAAAGGATGAATATCGACTAAAGATATAAAAAGGAAATGCAAAGAACAAATTTTACACACCTCCACGACTGGATTAGAAGACACAGGAGCTTCCATCAAAAACACTCCCACACCTGAAATAAAACCAAAATATTCATATAGAACTCCAATAGACATAAACAAACAACAAACAGCCTAACCTAACGAACACACCGCTACGTGTACAAAGAAATAATCTCGATGGTAAACTCCACTGTATCAAAAACACTGAGTTGAATTATCATGACCACACAAAACCTAATAAAAATAAACTAATCGAATAACAAACCGATATCAAATCTAACGACTGATCAATACTCAAATAACGTAAACTAATATATAAATAGATGATCAAATCTATAAAAGCCACGCACCACTTCACACCACTTTTGTGGAAAAATACATATATCTAAAATTACTATTAAACAAATACCTTATGGGAGACACACGAAACAACACGTGCTACACGTACAGCAGCTCCACAGAACAATAAGAGTCCCATTACCACCTCCACTAAAAATTACAAGGAAGGTTCCAGAGGCACTCCTGATAACAATACACGTGGACTAAACCCCACCATTGGCATCGGCACAAGGTCCCCAGGCGCATCCCCAACAAGGACACCCAGCCACGCGCCTGAACGTTCCCACAAGCATCAGCAGCAGGTTGCAGCAGCCTCCCAGACGCAACATCAGCGGTTATGATAAGACAAGAAACTAAGTCAGGCGACTGGCCTTGACGTTCCTTCACGTAGTAGAAATGAGAAATTAGGAATCTAATGCATCGGCAGTGAACAAGATGAGATATCAGCGACCACCAAAATCCACGTTCTCTCACGTACGCGGGCAGACTCCCAAAAATTGCAGCATTGCGATTCCCACGGGAACCAACTGTCATGTGACTGTTACCCTGTGGGGGATTTAGTTATAAATAAGCTTAGAAACATAGAAATTTTTTCAGTTTTTTTCAGTCAGTTAACCAGTTAGTTACCTGTCGATTATCCGAAACGTTACTCTGTCACTTTGTCAGTTGATTTTCGATTGAGTTGTTTTAATCAAATTTTATAAGTGTCGATAATAAGTAAAAGTTAGTCGTTCTTTACTTTCCGACGCGTTATATTGTCATTCTGTCAAGAAAAAGAGAGAGAGTCAAATATTGTAATTATTAACGTCCGAATCACCGTTTGGAAATTGAAGTGTTCGTATTGTTATTCACCAGTATAATCACCACTACCAACATCAAGTTAGTAAAATTGCGATAAGTATTAATAATTGTTATCATTTGTTAAATTATTGTTCGAAAATTTCTCTTTCCAATGTCAAAGAAAATTTAATAAATAAAAGTAAGAAGAAAATTCTTCACTCGAATCATAAGTATTAGTTATAACGCATTCACGAAAAGTAAAGTGTTCATATCGTTGTTCTCGAGTGTCAAAATTTAATAAACCTATATTTGTCTAAGGTGAGAATTTAAGTTGTATATTCTCTTCCCCAATAATTCTGCGGCTGCTTAATATTCATAAATCCAAGGGAAATTCTCGCTGTACATTCTAGTTCGCGAAGAATAAATAATTGTCTCTAAAGTGTGAGTTACTCGGATTAACGATTATACCCTGGGCTGGCCCGTGAACACGTAACTTCAATACTGATTTTCGCATTCCTCCTCCCACTGTTAGCAATTCGCTCATCTTTGGGCAAGGCTTGCGAAATCACACTCAGAGAGATAGAGAACTTCAATTAACGAATTAGTGCTCCGCAGCTCTGTTGAAAGTAAAACAATAGTCTTTAAATCTTAAAATCATTAAATAAAAATTCTGTTTCCTGTATCAACCTGTGTATAGGGGTGTTTTACCTGTCGAAAACGCCCATTGACCTTTTCGCATTCCTCCTCCCACTGTTAGCAATTCGCTCATCTTTGGGAAAGGCTTGCGAAGTCGCACAGGTTTTTGTACGGTGAGACATTGATCTAGTCGTCATATTTGTTCGTGTTCACGATCTCACGTGCTGTTGGAGCAAATCCATTGTCTTAGTACTGTATTACCGAAGTAAAACGCTCGTTCCCCGTGTTGACCTGTGTACAAGGGTGTTTGACTCATTGGAAAACACTACCGATTTTCGCACTCCTCCTCCCACTGCTAGCAACTCGCTCATCTTTGGGCAAGGCTTGCGAAATCGCACAGGCTCCACACAATAGAGAAATAAATAAATGCCGAAAGCAAAAAAGAATCGCAAAAATCAGAGTTACCTAAGCAGAAAGCGAGCCGAACAGTGGTATAAGAAACTTGTAGCTGCAGAAATTAAAAGGGAAGAGAAGAGGCGTTTGGAAGAATTGAGATTAATTAGAGAGGGCCCAGAACCCAGTTTCTCGCCCTCGAGCTCACCGATACCTGAGCATTCGAACGCGAATTACGACGAATCGCATTCTCTTCGATCTCGAACGCCATCACCTACAGTGTATGACGACGATTGTTATAATCCTTATTAAATCAGTCACCAGATCAATTTATAGATACATTCTGTTGGTAATAAAATAAAGTTAGACCAAACCCGTCTCATTGAAAACACATGCAAGATTAATTTAAATAGAGATTGGAATACTAATTATATTTATCTATAGATATTTGTATTTTATAACAATTAGAATCGTCTTTGTAATAATTCTCTACCGAGTAAAACCTGAATAAACTATAGTATATCAATACCGTCCCGACCCAACTGCACGAAATAATTCCGTGCATCCATATCAGTTATTTGATCCGAGTAACTTTAATCCTCTCCCGTGCTAGTATTCCTGCCTATAGCAGGTTAGCCGAAACGTGGAATATATTTGACCAGTCGCATTGAACGCTAGTTGACGCTACCAATGAATCTCTAAGTTGATGAATAAACCCCTAAGATACAACCCCTTGAATTAATTTGTAAATTATCTCTAAGTGCAACGAGGCGAAATACTCGAGGCGATACGTGCGCCAGTAAGGGCGTCGCTTAGTTTTGAGATTTCGTTCGAGTTGTCACGAAGAGTGCAAGACTAAGAGCAACAAGACGAAATACTCAGGGCGATACGTGCGCCAGTAAGGGCGTCGCTTAGTCTTGAGATTTCATTCAAGTTGTCGCAAAGAGTGCGAGGTTAAGGGCGACAAGACGAAATACTCGAGGCGATACGTGCGCCAGTAAAGGGCGTCGCTTAGTCTTGAGATTTCATTCAAGTTGTCGCAAAGAGTGCGAGGTTAAGGGCGACAAGACGAAATACTCGAGGCGATACGTGCGCCAGTAAAGGGCGTCGCTTAGTCTTGAGATTTTGTTCGAGTTGTCACGAAGGGTGTAAAGTAAAGTGAAGCAAGAGGAAATACTCGAGGCGATACGTGCGCCAGGAAGGGCGCCGCTTAGTCTTGAGATTTCATTCGAGTTGTCACGAAGAGTGCAAGGTGAAGTGCAGCAAGACGAAATACTCAAGGCGATATGTGCGCCAGGAAGGGCGTCGCTTAGTCTTGAGATTTCGTTCGAGTTTTCACGGAAGGTACGAAGTTAAGTGCAACAAGACGAAATACTCGAGACGATACGTGCGCCAGTAAAAGGCGTCGCTTAGTTTTGAGATTTCGTTCGAGTTGACACGAAGGGTGCGAAGCTAAGTGCAATAAGGCGAAATATTCGAGGCGATACGTGCGCCAGTAAAGGGCGTCGCTTAGTCTTGAGATTTCATCCGAATTGTCACGAAGAGTCGCCAAGATAATTAACTTGTAATCGTAAGTTATTAAAGCACTCGCAATATATCCACCTCTTTCAATAGTGGTAGCACAAACATATATATATATATATATATATATATATATATATACACGTTATATATATATATAATATCAAAAGGGGTAATAAAAGAAAATTAAGAACTGTGAAAGGAAAAATAATAATAAAGGATAAGAAAAGGGGAGAAAGAAAGAAAGAATATACATACATTCAGAAATATAAGAATATAATAAATAAATAAATAAATAAGAAATAAAAAAAAAAATTTTCGAAATAGTCCATAGACTATTGCTGGTGGCAGCAACTACCGTATTAATCGAAAAGTTTAAATTATATTTCAACCACTAGCGTTCAAAGTCCTTTTCGTTTAAATTGATTACAAATCAAAAACAAAAATTTGAAATATAGAAGCAAATACGTAACAACGTTATATCGTAATGCTACATATCGTTATACGTTATATCATAATGCTACATAACGTTATACGTTATATCGTAATGTTACATAACGTTATACGATATAACGTATTAGCATTAAACGTTATACGTTATATCGTAATGCCACATAAGGTTATACGTTATATCGTAATGCTACATAACGTTATACGTTATATAGTAATGCTACATAACGTTATACGTTATATCATAATGCTACATAACGTTATACGTTATATCGTAATGCTACATAACGTTATACGTTATATCGTAATGCCACATAACGTTATACGTTATATCGTAATGCTACATAGCGTTATATGTTATATCGTAATGCTACATAACGTTATACGTTATATCGTAATGTTACATAACGTTATACGATATAACGTATTAGCATATAACGTTATACGTTATATCGCAATGCCACATAACGATATACGCTATATCGTAATGCTACATAACGTTATACGTTATATCGTAATGCTACATATCGTTATACGTTATATCATAATGCTACATAACGTTATACGTTATATCGTAATGCTACATAACGTTATACGATATATCGTAATGCTACATAACGTTATACGTTATATCGTAATGTTACATAACGTTATACGATATAACGTATTAGCATATAACGTTATACGTTATATCGTAATGCTACATAGCGTTATATGTTATATCGTAATGCTACATAACGTTATACGTTATATCGTAATGTTACATAACGTTATACGATATAACGTATTAGCATATAACGTTATACGTTATATCGCAATGCCACATAACGATATACGCTATATCGTAATGCTACATAACGTTATACGTTATATCGTAATGCTACATATCGTTATACGTTATATCATAATGCTACATAACGTTATACGTTATATCGTAATGCTACATAACGTTATACGATATATCGTAATGCTACATAACGTTATACGTTATATCGTAATGTTACATAACGTTATACGATATAACGTATTAGCATATAACGTTATACGTTATATCGCAATGCCACATAACGATATACGCTATATCGTAATGCTACATAGCGTTATACGTTATATCGTAATGCTACATAACGTTATACGTTATATCGCAATGCTACATAACGTTATACGTTATATCGTAATGCTACATAACGTTATACGTTATATCGTAATGCTACATATCGTTATACGTTATATCATAATGCTACACAACGTTATACCTTATATCGTAATGCTACATAACGTTATACGATATAACGTATTAGCATATAACGTTATACGTTATATCGCATTGCCACATAACGTTATACGTTATATCGTAATGCAACATAACGTTATACGTTATATCGTAATGCTACATAACGTTATACGTTATATTGTAATGCTACATAACGTTATACGTTATAACGTATTACCATATAACGTTATACGTTATATCGTAATGCCACATAAGGTTATACGTTATATCGTAATGCTACATAACGTTATACGTTATATAGTAATGCTACATAACGTTATACGTTATATCATAATGCTACATAACGTTATACGTTATATCGTAATGCTACATAACGTTATACGTTATATCGTAATGCCACATAACGTTATACGTTATATCGTAATGCTACATAGCGTTATATGTTATATCGTAATGCTACATAACGTTATACGTTATATCGTAATGTTACATAACGTTATACGATATAACGTATTAGCATATAACGTTATACGTAATATCGCAATGCCACATAACGATATACGCTATATCGTAATGCTACATAACGTTATACGTTATATCGTAATGCTACATATCGTTATACGTTATATCATAATGCTACATAACGTTATACGTTATATCGTAATGCTACATAACGTTATACGATATATCGTAATGCTACATAACGTTATACGTTATATCGTAATGTTACATAACGTTATACGATATAACGTATTAGCATATAACGTTATACGTTATATCGCAATGCCACATAACGATATACGCTATATCGTAATGCTACATAGCGTTATACGTTATATCGTAATGCTACATAACGTTATACGTTATATCGCAATGCTACATAACGTTATACGTTATATCGTAATGCTACATAACGTTATACGTTATATCGTAATGCTACATATCGTTATACGTTATATCATAATGCTACATAACGTTATAC
Organism: Bombus lapidarius; assembly: GCA_936014575.1. Lineage (NCBI taxonomy): Eukaryota > Metazoa > Arthropoda > Insecta > Hymenoptera > Apidae > Bombus > Bombus lapidarius. The sequence continues at coordinate 250,956 of CAKXZU010000097.1, read as the reverse complement.
CTTATATCGTAATGCTACATAACGTTATACGATATAACGTATTAGCATATAACGTTATACGTTATATCGCATTGCCACATAACGTTATACGTTATATCGTAATGCAACATAACGTTATACGTTATATCGTAATGCTACATAACGTTATACGTTATATTGTAATGCTACATAACGTTATACGTTATAACGTATTATCATATAACGTTATACGTTATATCGTAATGCTACATAACGTTATACGATATAACGTATTAGCATATAACGTTATACGTTATATCGCATTGCCACATAACGTTATACGTTATATCGTAATGCTTCATAACGTTGTACGTTATATCGTAATGCTACATAACGTTATACGTTATATCGTAATGGTACATAACGTTATACGTTATATCGTAATGTTACATAACGTTATACGATATAACGTTATACGTTATATCGTAATGCCACATAACGTCATACGTTATATCGTAATGCTACATAACGTTATACGTTATATCGTAATGCTACATAACGTTATACGTTATATCGTAATGCTACATAACGTTATACGTTATATCGTAATGCTACATAACGTTATACGTTATATCGTAATGCTACATAACGTTATACGTTATATAGTAATGCTACATAACGTTATACGTTATATCATAATGCCACATAACGTTATACGTTATATCGTAATGCCACATAACGTTATACGTTATATCGTAATGCTACATAACGTTATACGTTATATCGTAATGCTACATAACGTTATACGCTATATCGTAATGCTACATAACGTTATACGCTATATCGTAATGCTACATAACGTTATACGTTATATCGTAATGCTACATAACGTTATACGATATATCGTATTAGCATATAACGTTATACGTTATATCGTAATGCCACATAACGTTATACGTTATATCGTAATGCCACATAACGTTATGCGTTATATCGTAATGCTACATAACGTTAAACGTTATATCGTAATGCTACATAATGTTATACGTTATATCGTAATGCTACATAACGATATACATTATATCGTAATGCTACATAACGTTATACGATATATCGTATTAGCATATAACGTTATACGTTATATCGTAATACCACATAACGTTATACGTTATATCGTAATGCCACATAACGTTATGCGTTATATCGTAATGCTACATAACGTTAAACGTTATATCGTAATGCTACATAATGTTATACGTTATATCGTAATGCTACATAACGATATACATTATATCGTAATGCTACATAACGTTATACGTTATATCGTAATGCAACATAACGTTATACGTTATACCGTAATGCTACATAACGTTATACGTTATATCGTAATGCTACATAACGTTATACGATATAACGTATTAGCATATAACGTTATACGTTATATAGTAATGCTACATAGCGTTATACGTTATATCGTAATGCTACATAACGTTATACGTTATATCGTAATGCTACATAACGTTATACGTTATATCGTAATGCTACATAACGTTATACGTTATATCGTAATGTTACATAACGTTATACGGTATAACGTATTAGCATATAACGTTATACGTTATATCGTAATGCCACATAACGTTATACGTTATATCGTAATGCTACATAACGTTATACGTTATATCGTAATGCTACATAACGTTATACGATATAACGTATTAGCATATAACGTTATTCGTTATATCGTAATGCCACATAACGTTATACGTTATATCGTAATGCAACATAACGTTATACGTTATATGGTAATGCTACATAACGTTATACGTTATATCGTAATGCTACATAACGTTATACGATATAACGTATTAGCATATAACGTTATACGTTATATCGTAATGCCACATAATGTCATACTTTATATTGTAAAACGATATACCGTATTACGTTATAACGTAATACCACATAACGTTATACGTTTATATACTTATAGGTTGCGAACAGGGTGATGTGCCCTGTATAAAGAATCAAATGTGGAGTATTACGCGCATCGAATTGCCTAGATAACCCCAATAGCAGCGGAGATATGATCAATTAGATTTATTTGGCCTTGAAAATTTAAATACTATAATTGCATTGGATTTGACGGGGAAGAGAGTTAACATAGGGCAAACCAAACGATGTGCCCTGTATAAAGAATCAAATGTGGAGCATAACGCGCTCGAAAATGTCTTCGTAAACCCAATAGCGGCGGAGATACGATCAATTAGATTTATTTGGCCTTGAAAATTGAAATACTATAATTGCATTGGATTTGACAGGAAAGAGAGTTAACGTTGGGCAAAACGAACGATGTGCCCTGTATAAAGAATCAAATGTGGAGTATAACGCGCTACGAAATGTCTTCGTAACCCCAATAGCGGCGGAGATACGATCAATTAGATTTATTTGGCCTTGAAAATTTAAATACTATAATTGCATTGGATTTGACAGGGAAGAGAGTTAACGTTGGGCAAAACGAACGATGTGCCCTGTATAAAGAATCAAATGTGGGGTATAACGCGCATCGAATTGCCTAGATAACCACAATAGCAGCGGAGATAGGATCAATTAGATTTATTTGGCCTTGATAATTTAAATACTGTAATTGCATTGAATTTGACAGGGAAGAGAGTTAACGTTGGGCAAAACCAACGATGTGCCCTGTATAAAGAATCAAATGTGGAGTATTACGCGCATCGAATTGCCTAGATAACCCCAATAGTAGCGGAGATACGTTCAAGTAGATTTATTTGGCCTTGATAATTTAAATACTGAAATTGCATTGGATTTGACGGGGAAGAGAGTTAACATAGGGCAAACCGAACGATATGCCCTGTATAAAGAATCAAGTGTGGAGTATAACGCGCATCGAATTGTCTATATAATGCCAATAGCAGTGGAGATACGTTCAATTAGATATATTTGGGCTTTGAAATTCGAAAACGGTAACTGCATTGTATTTGCCGCTGAAACTTTAATCTAGGCTCGAGACTTTCTAATCGCAAACCAAAAAATAACTAATAAAGATGAAAGAAAAATATAAATCGCGGATGCTATTCCCAGTGCACATGGTCGACCAACGATCATTGCAACCGCTGTCCGTTCGCATGTACGTGCTCGAGCAATAAATGTTCGTTTCGAAACCCTCTCCGTACTCTCGCGACCACGATATTCGAAAAACCAATAGGCAAAGCTCAAGACAAATGGTATGATCCATTCGTGATGCCTGCTTCGGAGACAATTTTTCAAATCAAATATCCTGAAACAGGTTGGACACGCGTAAACGCGGCTACCCGACGAGAGACTGTGCCAACCTGCCCCGCCCTACCTACTTATGGTTAACACTCATGCCAGAAAATATGCTACCTATCCTACCCGGAAACCTATATTTAAAATTAAAAAAATGGTAAAACAAGGACACCAACACATTCACTCCACGGTTCTCAATCATAACCCGGGCGCAAAGGCATACAGTAGATAGACGTCCCGGGACGCCTCCGACACCCGAGTTCGATATACAACTTTCACACTCTAAAGTACGTACCATTTTCCTGAAATCGACTGACGATGACTAGCGACCATTGTATGTATATCATGTAAAGAAATAATTTGACTAGAATAGATCGTCGTATTTTAATCAATGTAATTATCATTGTAGTTTAATACTGAGATTAGTAATATTATTATTTATAAACCACTTATTAACCCCATTTATTAACACTGTTTTTTTCAATGATAATTGGATTCATATTTCCCAATCCATAACTATTTCAAGATTATAATAAATAGCAAAAGCGACGCAATCCCACAGCCTAATCACATACACACGTAGTGGAAAATACGTCGTGCACGATACGCTAACGCAACGTCAGTCGCTGAAAAAATTGTTAAGCTTATAAACTACTCATCATGCCCATTGCCTTCCTCCCATCCAAGAAGCACCTGGGCACGTGAGTGAGATTCTGACAATAAACATGGAAGGGGTTAAACCTGAAAATCCTGTGCTAAAAATATGATTAGTCTATCTATTATATTTTGTATCTAACGGGCTAATATTCTTTGACTTTGCAATCTAATTTCATTTCAAATTTACTGTATTATTTTAATGAACAATTAAACTATTAAACTGAATGAAGATAATTAATGAAGAATATACCTATTCATTAAACATAAACTAAGGTTCAATGCAAGTAATACTTATATCAATGAACAACAATGGACTCTAAATGAACTTTATTACTCGAAATATCCTCAGGCGATATCTTTATCAAAACACATCTTTGAAAACACAAAGAAACGTTCAAAATTTGTTTTGATTCTGAAACCAGCCTGTCGCGAAGTGTTCTCTTGCACGTGAAATTTGATAATATTTATTATAACGGACAGACAAAGTTAAACTTTAACATATACTTTTTATCATGTTCCATATCCCGAATTTTACCGAAATTATACTATTAAGTACACTGTGTATACTAAAATAATAAAACTGCTCCGTACGTAATTCATAAACATAAGTGAATTTCCATATTAACGAAGTCTGAAGGTATCAGACATCTTCACTACAAAATACTTAAACCAAGTCATTTCGTCGTTTATTTCAATACTCATATATATGCTCACATGGATACTTTGTCTTTATAAATATATAGTAATATTGAATATAATTTGATTTTATGAATAATTATAATTAATATATTGTGTAATTTTCAATCATATGCATATATATACTAATCATATCTAATAATATAATGATATAATTATATTATTATCAACATTATACTACTTACACAAAATACTTTATATTGTAATATGTAAATATCATACTTATATATATTATATATATATTATCATCAACATTTAAAAACGCGATGCGCAAGAAAACCTATCCTAAACTAATAAATAAAATATAGACAAAAAATGTTACTACTCAAGGGTATAATAAATACCCGCGGTCACTACGCTCGTCAAAAGTTCTACGTATACAACCAGTCACCCGTGTCGATTCGGACCTTTCATCCTTCCACATGATTGAGTGACCGGAGGAACAAAAACACATGCAACTCACGATTAGATGTGAAGTATGTTGTCCTGGATGTTGTTCGAATCCAAGGGAATTCGTCATCAAGCCATCATCAAATTGGAATCGTCGAATTCAATGGAAAAAAACTATAACAAGGCATAGAATATTCTAATTTACTCGTAGTGACGGTGTTAATTACTTTAAAAGTTTGAAATAATAGAAGACTAATTTCTATTAAATAAAATTTTTTAATAATAATATTCAATTTAAGAATGAAAAATTTACAAGTTTTAAAATCTTCAATTAAATTTTATTTTTTAAACTATCTAACTATTATTTATTTTAATTATTAAATGAAATACAAGGAATCGACTTAAATAAAATACAAAATACATAGTTATTTACATTTTTGGCTTTTGAAACACCGCTAGGTCTTTTCCAAGAAACAGGAAGAAGGAAAAGAAGTGACATACCTTTAACAAAATATGAATCATTATAATTTGTTTTGAGAAATGCGATGGTTGATCAAAAAATTTAACATAATAAAATATGAAACTCTATGAGGACTTGAAACTTTAATAGCAAAAGAAATTAAAATTATAATAAACTCTAATTAAGATTGAAATTGAAATGCTGATATAAAAATTTAAAACTAGATTTTAGTTTTTAATTAATAACAATTACAGCGAAATACAAGGAATAAAGTTAATAAAATACAAAGAGTGAAGATTCTTACATGCTCAAATTTGAAACACCGCTACATCCTTCCCAAAGAAGAAGAAAAAAATGGAAGTTATGAAAAACCTGTAACAAAACATATTAAATATTATAATTTGTTCTTGAAAGCGTTCTTGTGATTGTTAGAAAATTTAAGACAATGAAAAATAAAACTCTATTCAAACTTGAAATTTTAAGAATAAAAAGAATTGAAATTCTAATAAAGTTCACTGAATATATAAAAAGTGGAACTTTAACATAATAATGACTTAGAAATTGAGACTCTATCGATTTCTGAACGATGTCAAACATTTTTATTGTGTATTTCAAGAGCAAAATTTTAAGATTTTAGTTCGATAAATAAATTAAAATACAATGTACGACAATACTTACATTCTTGAGTTCCAGGAAAGGCTTTATCCTCTTGCGAGACCTACAACTCTACTACCGAAAACGAATGTTTAACAAAAAAAGAAAAAAAAAGAAGAAGATAGACTATTAACGCGTCCGTTATGTCAACTAACAATCGGCGAACACACTGACTCTAATTTCGCGTCTGATTATTATAATTACATTTAATAAAAGTTATTATGCTTTAAATCAATATTAAATGTGATGTAACGCAGCAAACACTGACTCTACCTTATTAGAGGTAGGGGATAGGGAAAGGAAATCTTTTTCTTTTTTCTGTCGAGTGTTTGTTTACGAAAATACTGCTTTCTTAGAACTACGAATTAATTATTATTTATTTACCATAGGTAGAATCATATATCATATCAAGAGCACGAAAATATACGTATAAATATCATACTAAGAATACGAAAGAAAATATATCGTTAGTATATTTAAAATATTTTTCAAAGTATTTTTTATCATTGTCAAATATATATATATGAATATTTCATAATACGATTGATTTGTAAAAATTATCCGCCAAATTGAATGTCCGCCATTACAACTTCAAATATTTTATGCATTACGTGACTTCGTTCTAATGCAACATGGCGCACTTTTCCTGACTGTTAAACAAATCTGCGCAATACGAAAAAGACACGATTCGCAGAACCTGTTCAAACTTGTCTGTGATAACGTACTTTCTCGAATGTAATAAAAGTTATTGAGAAAGACGAAATTAATTAACGAAATTAATAGTCAATATTATATTACAGACAATTTACGAATAATGAAGCAAAATGAAAAAGTTATTTGAATTTCTTACTCAAATGAAACAGAGTCGAGAGAATTCATGTTAAATTTATATTAAACGATCTATTCAATTTCTTCGGAAACATAATTTAATATATTCGAAAGAAAAAAATAATTTCTTTAATCTTGCCTTTTTCATCTTGGTATTCTTAATAAACCGTGAATTTAGAATTTGTTATATTAGATATTAATTAATATCACGAAATATTTATAAGAAATGGAGTTGATTTAATAGTGAATAAATATTACCTCATTTCGACGAAAAGTTATCAAATTCATCGTTAATCACCATGGCGTCCTTTTGACTTTCACCCCGTCCTTTCGAATTTCGTAGCATCCCTCTAATACATCAAAACTTCCCCCGAAATCAAATAATAGTAATCGGCACAAAAAAAGCAAAACATTAAAACAAATGTAACAACAAAAGTAACAATAGAGTGAGTTGGAACGGTAGAAAAATGTCTACCAAAGTGCCAAAGCCACTTGTCGCAAAATGACACGTATGGATATACGTCCGATCCCTCTGACTGTCCACGCTAAACTGACACCCCGTACCGCGATTTATCCAACGAGTTTCGGTTAGGGAGGAGTAGGGGGCTAGAGATGTCGGCTATCCGTGCATACACGAATAGGATTCGTCAAATTCCTGAAACACCTACACTCAAGGATATGTTTTTCAGTAATAAACATATTATGTTTCAAAACAAAGAACAATACGTTAGGCTGAACAGTGAGATGAACGTAAAAGGTATAGAGAGTAAACACAAATGATTTAATATCATTTTGACGGATAAAAATGAATCTGAAACGAAGATATCTGCGCTTATACGTTGTCACTTGATTAAATAAAACTGACTAATAGATAGAAAGTTGGAAAAATATAATTTTTTCAAACATAACATGTAATAGAATATTATAAAATATTAATGGCAATGGCCTTAGGCGATCCCATTATCAAAGCACGGCATTGAAAATGTAAAACTAAATCTAATTATAAAATATTAAATTATAAAAACGTTACATAGCAAACACTGTCTCTAAGACCACATTGCACCCGGTCACAAAAAATTTCCGAAAGTAAAACTGCATTAACAGAGAAGGATGGGGGAAGTGAGCGTCTTTTTCCAGAAAATACTGCTGTTTCCAATTAATTTATTCATCAATAAAAAATATTCTATTACGAAAATAGAATATATTTGAAATATTATTTGTGCTTTGTACGATATTTCCTGATATTGACAAGTATTTATAAACATTATAAATGTAATACAATCTATCTGAAAAAATTATACTACGGATGTTCGTTTCTTACTTATAAACTACATTTTTTTAATAAATATTCAAAAATGCTTGTGACAAACCAAAATTCTATATGTAAACATATCCGAGGATAGTGTCACGACCGGCTTACTTCAAAACCGGAGATAAAGATGTGGCACTTGGCAACTTGGCAAGCACTTGGCAACAATGTATATCGCCGAAGCGAAGTGCCTAATGAACCATCAATATCCCAACGGTCCTTCCGTCGAATGTTCGATAAGAAGGCGTGTGTGGCAACAGTCGCGGACGCCTAACGAACTCGTGGATAGTGGGGAGGATTGAGGGGTGACAAAGACAAATAACCGAATCCGATCGGAAGTCGAGTTGTAAGAGTCAGTCTTAAAGAGTCACGCATAGAGTTCGGAAGTAAATCGTAAACCCAGTGTTAGAAAAAAGTAAAGTTTCTTTTTTATTTTTCATCTTAAATTTCTTTTTTATTTTATTTGTCATTTTACGTGACAAAATCATCGACAAGTTCACTCCTGTAATGATTATGATCCTGTATGTAATGATTTTAAAAACAGTACGAGTTTACGGTTGTACGAACTATTTTACGAAAAAGATAGTTATCCGACGATGTTAAAATTCTGAGCATAATGTTGATGTACGTACAACAGATACTCATGGGAAAACCCAACGAAACTAATAATAAAATCAATGAATTAGAAAAAAAGAGCTATAGGCAAATATAATATACAGTAGCATAATCTGCATTTTATTATAAAATAATTGATCCGAGCAGAATCTATTATAAAAGAAGATTGCTGAATATGATAGACATTGTCGAATACTAATTGAATAAAATCATTTAATTAATTTTCAAAGAATTTGATATTTCTTCAAGGAATCAATAAGTCTCTCGCTAATAGCCTAATAGATCCTTTGATAGATCTAACGAAGAAATATCTAACCGCGATTACAGCCAATTAGTTCATATTATTCGCTACGTAATTAATATCTGTATCACGTGCAGCGATGCAGGCGGTATTGAAGAAAATAGCCATTTTATGTTACAACTATAACGAGTAAATTTACTCGTTTAACTTGAGAGGAATCAAAAAGGTACCTGACTTTTAAGTAAGCATTAAATAAGAATTTTAAATATCGCAAACAGTGATCCAGGTCTTATTCGAGAAAAAGGAACATTCTATTATTTAATTAGCACGAGTAAATGAACGAATATCGATAATATAATATAACGCTTAATATGAATTTTATCTGTCTGATTATTTAATACCTTAACTTATTTCACAGCAACGTCATCGACTGCCGTTAGGCTTTTCCTCCCTTTTTGTTCAAGCTAATTGATAGTCGAAAACTAGTATCAAAAAAGTATGAATTTAGTTTTAGCTTGTAGAAACTATTAAAATGATAAAAATGGATATCGTATTAAATCGTTAAAGACGCCTATTTACGATAAAAATTAAGAAATTGTTCGATTTGATTTTGTTATAATGGAAAAACCGCCTCTTGCTATGTAAAAAAATTGTTACCGTTTGATTAACATCCCGACACCTTGTCAAGCTATGTAAGGAACACGCAAGTCGCGCGCGAGCTTTTTCGTGCTTGAACTCCCGGAGAGTGAACATCGAAAAGGATCTTAAATATAAGGTAAGTAAAAAAAATATCAAACAATAACATTGAAACTAGTAATTTATAACGTCTAAGCCATTAATTTACAACGCTTAAGTAATTAATTTATAACATTTAAGCCATTAATTTATAACATTTAAACCATTAATAATTGAATTTTAACTATTAATTAATAACATTTAAGCTATTAATTTACAACATCCAGGCCATTAATTTAAAACATTTAAACTGTTACTTTATACATTTAAACCATTAATTTCTAACATCCAAACTATTAATTTATAACATTTAAGCTATTAATTTGTAACCTATAAGCTATTAATTTACAACAATTGGACCATTAAATAACAACATTTAAAACTTTTATTTTAACATTTAAACTATTAATTAACAATATTAGAAACATTTATTTATTACATTTAAACCATTAATTTATAACATTTATACTATTAATTTATAACATTTAACCTATTAATTAATAACAATTAAACCATTAATTTATTACAATCAAACCATTAATTAACGACATTTTAACCATTACTTAATAGCAATTAAAGTATTAATTTATAATATTTAAACTGTTGAGAATTTTGGATCTTTGGAACCGAAGTAATGTTATAGGAACACAAAATTTACACTTTTAATTAATATTGAAATAGTTATACATTTATTTAATGGACGATTTCTGTTATATTTATCGATACATATTTGCACGCGTTTCAGCACTTTCTTCTATACCCGACTATTAACCGACTGTTCCAGATGCTTCTAACGACTGAACTGTTTACATTCATCTGTTTTCGAGACGCCGCGCACACGCATACTTCCACACACTGATACTCGCATACAAGTGCTCTTACTGCGCGTTTAACCTAGTCCAGCACAGAAAATTATACATATCACAACATAAACCACTAATTTATAACATTTGTACAACGATATCATGCTAAAAACTACTTTAATATAGTCTAGTCTAGATCATCCAAAACTATTTGGTTTGGTTAACACACGTGTTAATTATAAAAAAAAATTATTGATAAATTAGGAAGCTGTAAATGTCCTTTTTAATTGAAATAAAGTCTTAAAGTCTTAAAGTCTGTCTGATACGTATAAAAAATCACTGAACGTTTTATTCTCAAACTTTTATATTAGAGTTTCAATTTACATATTTATTAGAGTTTAGTCTTTATTATTGCTAAAGTTCCATATCTTTCATTATGTATTAACGATATTAATGATACCTTATGTTTTGTTATAGATATATCACAGCTTCAACTTCTTTGTCTTCTTTAGGAATGCTGCAATGGTGGCTCAAAAGCCAAGAAACATAATCTTATTCGCAATTGTTACTGAATATTGTCCTAAATATGTTTTCTATTTCTCAATTTTATCAATTTGACTGTTTGAATACAATAAATTTGCGCGCGCTCGTGTATACGAAAATCGAGCGTTCCTATTGGTGGAATATATTGCGAAGTCATATCGGGCGTTCCTATTGGTTCGGAATATTGAAAAGACGTAGTTTCAACCGAGCCGAGCGGTGACACACTCCTGAAATTCGTGCAGCGAAAATTTGTCTTGTCGAGCGTTATCCTGCTGTTAGTACCTTCATTTCGACTTTATCAACGGTTCTACACTTTCATCTAGTTCATTCAAATAGCACGTTCGTATTTAATCGTTTATTGATTATAATCTTAGTAAAATTATACTGTATCTCGAAATTTTCTTTTACTTTTATCATTGACTGCGCATTTGGCAATTTACAGTTATTGATCGTTTATATTATCGATCTTTGAGGTAGAATTTGGGTTCTATTATTACTTTATTTCACTATAGTTAGTTTCATTGTTGTAAGTTATTGATTTATTGTACATTTATTTTTGACTGTATTTCTGTGGGGATTACGTTAAAATTATCGATAATTCACATTACCGGCCTTTACTATAATTTGTTCTGTTACTGAAAATTATTGGTTTTGTCGTACATTTATTTGAAATTGTTGGTTTTCTTTTGTGTAGATTATTGACTAGTCACTACTGAAAAGACTGAAAGAATACTGATTCACATGACAGATGCCACAAGCGATTAACAATCGATAATTCGGACTGAAACAAGATGGACGTCATAGATAATTATTTATATATCGAATCGTTGATTTCTCATGCAGATTTGGTAATGATTGCAATATTATAACAAAGCAGAGGTACGTACACGACTATTTTCTTTTTTTATTGGATCAATAGTAATCGATATTTGCTAAATAATTGCTATACAGCTTACGATTGGCATATAATAACATCATTTTATAAATAGTTGCATAATTTGTTGAAAATATTAGATTATCGTTAATAATCGGATATACTATTAAGTAATTAATTAATGTTTTTATATTAATATATAGCAAATTATGCAAATCATTTAATTGTTATTAGAAAACAATCTATTGCGAAGTTGTTATATTTTTGTATATTGAAATGAGAAAATATTAATATAATATAATATAATGAGAAAAATTTTTATAGTAATTAGATTTTAACACAATTTCAATTTGTATTGTTATTAATATTTCAAGTTTGAATAGAGTTTTATATTTCATTAGTTTATACTTCTTTAACAATAAACGATATATTTTTAAGAACAAATTATAATATTTCATATGTTTTGTTTCAGTTTTTCATAATTTCTACTTTTTCCTGTGCTTTGGAAAGGACGCAGTGATGCTTCAGAACTAAGCATGTAAGAATCTTTGCATATTGTATTCCGATTAATTTTATTCCTTGTATTTTGCTTTAATTATTCAAAATAACAAAAACAAGTCTGATTTTATACTTTAATATCAGAGTTTCAGTTGTTACAGTAATTAGAGTTCACTAACAATTTAACTTTTTTATTGTTATTAAAGTTTAAGGTTTTCATAAAATTCCATATTATGTTATTTAACATTTTTTGCTGAATCATTACTTAAGTTTCAAAATAAATTATTCACGCATGTATTATTTATATATCTATAAAAAGACATATGTTTTGTTAAAGGTTTATCATTCCTTCTTCTTCCTCCTGCTTCCTGAAAAGGACCTAGTGGTACTTCAAAAGCCAAGAATGTAAGTAATATGTAAATTATTTAATTGTATTGCTATGTATTTCAATTTGCTACTCCTAATTTGAATATTGTCATTAAAATTTTAATAGAGATTAATAGACATTAATCTTCCACTGCATTAAATTTTCCAATTAATTAACGTCATATTTAAGAGCAAATTATAATATTCCATACATCGTTACAGTGTTTTCCATGATGGGATTGCATGACTTCTCCTTGATAACGGTCTTCACGACGACTTTTCCTGGGCTACCATAGCATCGATGACTACGTTCCTCGCATCTTATCGCATGAGTCGCATGCATTTTTGTCCTTCTGGTCACTACTCAATCATGTCATAGGACGAAAGGTCCGAATCGATACGGGTGATTGGTTGTATACGTAGAACTTTCGACGAGCGTAGTGACCGCGGGTATTTATTATACCCGTAAATAGTAACATTTTCTTTTTCTATGTATTATTTATTAGTTCAGGATAGATCTTCTTGCATATCGCGTTTTTGTTTATGTTATTTACATGATAATGAACTATTTTATATTGACAATATTAATAATACTACTAACTGATAAAAATGATATTATATTAACAATTAATTTGAATATTTGTGATTGAAGACATGTATGTTCACTATAATCACTTTTAAAGTTGGAGTGTATTAAAAATGTATATCTACAGAGAGTTGCAATGATTTAATTAAATATTTCGTAGTGATGAAGTCGGATGCCCTCCGACTTCGTTGCATTAAAAATTTCAATTATTACATATTTAATAATAACGATAATAAATCATTTTTTATTTCACCTTCTTTTCTCTGATGGCACTATCATGATGGATTTAATTGTTTGCCATTCATTTTTGAATTTGAGTATTAATTTAAAATATACATATAGGGATAGTAAAGTTCAGTTCTGTCGTACAAATATGGAATTTTGTGTGCAAGAAGAAATTTCGCGACAGGAAAATTTTGGAATCAAAGCAACAAGTTTTGAATACTGCTTTTATACATTCGAAAATGTGCTTTGACGAAGGAATTGCCTGAGATTGTTTGCAATAATATCTAACTTTCGTAATACCACATTACGTTATACGTTATATCGTAATACCATATATACGTTATATGGTAATGCTACATAACGTTACACGTTATATGGTAATGCTACATAACGTTATACGTTATAACGTAATACTGTATAACGTTGTCCCGCGCTCCGCACGTGCCGTAACGGAAATTACAATATGCAAATAACGCGAGCAGAAATCTGACACATAATAAGATAAATAAAGTAGAATAAAATAAAATAAAACATGCTAGTAAAAGATTAATTAAAGGTAAATACGCGTAGTATTCACATAGCGGCGATTAGTAGATTAACAAATAGGGACAAACCTGTGTAAGACACCCTAGTAGAACTTAGCAATAAATCAAAAATATGTTCGAACTAGCAGTGACTCGAACAAACCACAAAATAATCAAATAAGAATAATTGTATTCAAAATAATAATAAAGAAGTAAAATGGAATATAAAAATATACACTAGTAAATTACTAAAAACAACATAACCTGAACTAACTAGTAAGCCAGGTAAACCAATCAAAGCAACCTGCGATTTGAATAAAAGTAATCTATAATTTGACAATTCAAACTACGATTCGAAAATTCTATCAATCAAAGCAACCTATGATTTGAATAAAAGTAATCTATAATTTGACAATACAAATTACGATTCGAAAATTCTACCAATCAAAGCAACCTGCGATTTGAATAAAAGTAATCTATAATTTGACAATTCAAACTACAATTTGAAATTCTATCAATAAAAATCAACTCGCGATCTGAACTGACTAATAAACTATGATTATGTACGAGTTGACAATCCAAATGGTTAGCCAACTAATCAAGAATAATTCACGATTTAAAATAAATAAACAAACCATTATTGAATATTACACTAAGAATAATTTATGACAATTCAAACTACAATTCGAAATTCTATCAATCAAGAGCCACCCGCGATTTGAACAAACTAATTAATAAATTATGATTATGTACAAATTGACAATCCAAATGGTTAGCCGATTTGACAATTGGATGAACTACGATCTAAGATTTTAACCAATCAAGACTAACTCGCGATTTGAATTAAAGAAGGAAGGAAAAAGGAACAGACTAGGAATACATATTCTAATAACAAATGCGAAATACAAAAAATATATGTATATATATATAAATATATATATATTCCCTACCCTAGATAAATAGCAATAAAATACATAAAATATACAATACGCGAAACTACAGCATTAAGATAAACCAGCATTTAAAATTGAAACACTTTATACAAGTTACATTGTGAAACACATACATACATACATATATATATATATATATGTCGGAGATGAAAGAACACCGAAGCCTCTCTTCGGAACTTGGGGAAAATCCCGTAATATTGTAATCCAGATTTTATCATAGCCATAATTAAACAATTGTCGTTCAATCCGATTGTGTTTATTCGAGATTTGTAACAATGAGTTTGGGCTCGAGGCGACACTCAGTCGCCAACGTAGCCGCGGTCAAGGGATAAACGTTTACCTAAACAAAGGCATAGAGTAACCGTATAGCTCTCCTTGAAAAAATATAGCAGCGGCACGCGACAGTAAACACTCCAACGAATTCTGTCCCGTGGCTCGCTACACAAAGACCGCATTCTTTGGACAAGATGATTACCAGATGTCGATGCATCTCCACAGTACATATTCAGCTAGCCTAAAGACCCGCTATAAATCTTAGAATTTATTTAGCTGAGGTTCTTCAAACTGACAAATAATCTTAGTCTTCGCAGCCCCTAAATCAGTCACCTACTGCGGAAAGATACGAGAAACCTTCTTTTCTCACGTACAACGCTTTCGCCAGCAACTCTCTCCCTCAAGGGCGGCTAGCATCCTTTTCTAACCACCGATATGGAAATTGACCAATTAACAGCAACGTCAATTTCCCTCACCTTCTGAACGAAGGCATCGCTCCACGAATCCGATGATCTCGTGCCCTTAGACACACCCCGTCATAGTTTTCCTCTGTGGCATCATCGCGACGGAAAGTCACTTCTTTCGTGCGATCTCATTGACGAGAAAGAATAACGTCTTTACGATCAGTGAATATTTCGCGTTTGCTAACCAAGATTCGGACTTAGAGTTTGTGAGAACATACATCTGTTATCCCGTTGACCGCGGATTCGTTATCGAACCTAGAATCATTGTCATTAGCGTCTGGAGTATCTAATTAACACGGTTACTTGTCGATATCTGTAACAATCATATTTGCTCTAGTCAATATCTCCTCTATTGCATAACGACAATGTATAATCACCACGAAGATTCGTTTCACGCCCTTAACCCCAACTCTAATCATAACGCTAACCCGACATATATATATACAATAAATTTAGAAGAAATAAAATTATTAAAACCAACTTGAGGAATGTCACATGGAAATTATACACGATGCTACATTATTAAACTAATTGACACGTTAATATATATGCATGTGCACTTTATATTACTAGCCTAAACAATCAATAATTCAATAAATACGATAATACAGTACTCGAAATGATACTATTGAGATTAACTATCACTCTGAGATCTAAAGAACCTTTATGAAGCCACACTGTGAAATACATACATACATACATACATACATACATACATACATATATATATATATATATATTATAAAATAAATTCAGAAGAAATAAAATTATTAAAATCAATTTGAAGAATATCACATGAAAACTATATTGTTAAATATCATCAAACAACCAGTAATTTAGAAAAGAATAAAAAACAATTAAAATATATTATTCTACATTATTAAAACTAGTTAACATGTCAGTAAATTTAAACTATATATGAAAATATATTGTAAATATATATATATATGTATATGTGTTTTACATTATTAAACCAAACAAGCAATAATCTAGTAAATATAAAATACAATACAAGAAATTACACTATTAAGACTAACTAACATTTTAATATTAAAAGAATTCCATACATCGTGAGACACAAATACATATAGATATATATATACACAACCTAACACATGTAAAAGAAATAAAATGCACAATATCACACTATTGAAACTAATTAATATTTAGATAAACTCAAAGAAATTTTACATTGTAAAATAAATATATATATATATATTACTATCAAGTCAAACAACTAATAACCAAATAAACACAATGAAATAAATATACTAGACTACCTTGTAAATATTACATTACATTCAACTAAACTGACTAAAAATTTAACCAACAAAATAATATATATATATATATATATATAAGCATCAAACATAACACAAATGTCACACGATTCTTCGTTCCTGCCCAAGACACTTCACACGTTGACTACGCCTTCTGGGACCACTCACACATTTTGGAACCCATCTTCCTCTTGCGCTGAAACAACACATGTAGTAAATAAAAGATGAATGACACAAGACAAATTAAAAATAATAAAACAAAACAAAGAACGCACTGGGACAACCTGCATAAGGAACCTTTGACAAAGACACCTCCGTATTCACCATTTAAAATCATAATCACCAAAACCTATACCGAAAAAACAATAAATCAAACAAGACACCGGAGACAATAATCAAATGGATATATTAACCAGATAAGTAAAATAACTTCAAGACACATCTCACGAAGTCACTGCATATACTGAGAGCATACAGCAGAGAAGATTGCTCTGACCAGAAGAGCAGTGACACAGGAGAACATCCAGGATTCCGGTAGAAGTCTCCTGAGGAAAGTGAGGCTTCGCACAGTCATCTGTATCGTCTTCACAAGCCATCCACACATTTTTGGAATCTCTCCTCTTTTTTGCGCTAAAACAATACAAGCAAGATCAGGCAGACAAACAGACGAAACACCATAGGAAAGAGGATAAAGTTAAAATAAATAAAATAATATATACTCGTACAGGTTGGATAAGTGCAGGAATTTCCACGTCCATAACCAACATAACCTGCACCCACAGAGGAAAACATAAAAACCCTAACAAACTAAAATATCGAGGAAACTTAAATAAAATAAAATAAATAATAACCAACACTAAGAATAATTTATTCGATCTACAATATCGAACATAACCGTCAAACTACACATTACCACGCACAAAACACGCATTAAAACCTACTATGAATCAAAAGAAATGTAAACTACTACATAAAGAAGATCAAATGGATGAAATACCATAAGGAACCACTAAAATACCAAACAAACCTAAAATAAATAAATTAAATACTAGGAATAATTTGTTCGATCTACAATATCGAGCTAAACCGTCAAATCACGCACTACCGCACACAAACACACGTTAAAGCTTAATGCCGTATTCACAAACGAAAATGTAAACTACTACATAAAAACGATAAAATGGACGAAATACCATTAGAAATAAGACAAGGCTGAAATAAAATGATACAACAAACTAAAATACCGAGAAAATTTAAATAAAATAAAATAAATAAAAGGCAACACTAAGAATAATTTATTCAATCTACAATATCGAACTAAACCGTCAAAACCACGCACTACCACGCACAACCACGCATTAAAAGAAAATGTAAAATATTACATAAAACGACCAAATGGATAGAAATAGGACAAGACTAAAATAAATAAAATAATACATACGTATACAACACAACCTGTACCCACACAGAAAATATAAAAACCACAACGAACTAAAAAGTCAAGCAAACTCAAGTAAGGAAAAATGGAGCAATACAAAAATATTTTATTCGATCTACAAAAAACATACAAAATCTACACTACAGAATATGAAACATACACTCACTGTAACCTTATGCTAATATACTTAAAATTATTGATATATATATATATATATATTTGTATATATATATATACAACTAGGATATTATTATTAAATAAAATCAAAGTCACAAAGCGGAGCATCCGGACACAGTTCATGAAACCGTTGCATACACCATGAAAGCACTATAGGTGAAACCCCCTTTTCACCAGAACGATGATGGCGCAAATGAGCATCCAAAACCTCCGCAGGAATTTCCTCCGGGAACCGTATCTTTGCACAATTATTGGTGTTTAGGACTTGGATCGGAGGAGAATTGGGTGGTAACTCAACCGTATCTTCATCAGACAAAGTCAAATCAACAACTGGAAAGCTACCAGAATGAGACACCGACGACGAGGCTGTTATACCAGTTTGAGTAGCAGATACTTCCCTCAGTAATCTCAACTCTCTTTTTTGGCGGCACAACACACCACTACGCCGATCACGCCTTCGTAAACGATTTGGACTTCTCTTGAATGGTTTATGCTTCCGATTCTTCCTTTTCTTCCGTTTCTTCTTCTTTCTCTCATACTGAAAACACAAGAAATAACGAGTAAAGGATGAATATCGACTAAAGATATAAAAAGGAAATGCAAAGAACAAATTTTACACACCTCCACGACTGGATTAGAAGACACAGGAGCTTCCATCAAAAACACTCCCACACCTGAAATAAAACCAAAATATTCATATAGAACTCCAATAAACATAAACAAACAACAAACAGCCTAACCTAACGAACACACCGCTACGAGTACAAAGAAATAACCTCGAAGGTAAACTCCACTGGATCAAAAACACTGAGTTGAATCATCATAACCACACACAACGTATTAAAAATAAACCGATCAAATAAAAAACCGATACCAAATCTAACGACTGATCAACACCCAAATAACGTAAACTAATAAATAAATAGATGATCAAATCTATAAAAGCCACGCATCACTTCACACCATTTTTATGGAAAATACATATATCTAAACTTACTATTAAACAAAATACCTTATGGGAGACACACGAAACAACACGTGCTACACGTAAAGCAGCTCCACAGAACAATAGGAGTCCCATTACCACCTCCACTAAAACTTACAAGGAAGGTTCCAGAGGCATCCCCTGATAACAATACACGTGGACTAAACCCCACCATTGGCATCAGCACGGAAAGTTCCACAAGGTCCCCAGGCGCATCCCCAACAAGGACACGCAACCACGCGCCTGAGCGTTCCCACAGGCATCAGCAAGAAGGTTGCAGCAGCCTCCCAGACGCAACATCAGCGGTTATGATAAGATAAGAAACTAAATCGGGCGACTGGTCTTGACATTCCTTCAGTAGCAACAATGAGAAATTAGGAATCTAATACATCGGTAGTAAACAAGACGAGATATCAGCGACCACCAAAATCCACGTTCTCTCACGTACGCGGGCAGACACCCTAAAACTGCAGCATTGCGATTCCCACAGGAGCCAACTGTCATGTGACTGTTGCCCCGTGGGGGATTTAGTTATAAATAAGCTTAGTAACATAGAAAACTTCGTAGTTACCTGTTGATTGTCCGAAGTGTTTACACTGTCACTCTGTCAGTTTGATTTTCGATTAAGTTGTTTCAATCAAATTTTATAAGTGACGATAACGAGTAAAAATTAGTTGTCCTTTACTTTCCGATGCGTTATATTGTCGCTCCGTCGATTATAAAAAAAAAGAGAGAGTTAGATATTGTAATTATTAGACTCCGAATCACCGTTTGGAAATTAAAGTGCTCGTATTGTCACTCGCCAATACAATCGCCACAACCAACATCAAGTTAGTAAAATTGCGATAAGTATTAATAATTGTTATCATTTGTTAAATTTATTGTTCGAAAAATTTCTCTTCTCATTGTCAAAAGAAAAATAAATAAATACAAGTAAAAAGAAAATTCTCCACTCGAAATCATAAGTGTTAGTTATAGTGTATTTACGAAAAATAAAGTGCTCGTATCGATGTTCTCGAGTGTCAAGATCCGATCAACCCCTGCCTGTCTAAGGTGAAAATTTAAGTTGCATATTCTCTTCTCCGATAATTCTGCGGCTGCTCAATATTCATAAATCAAAAAGAAAGTCCTCGCTGTACATTTTAGTTTGTTGAAGAATAAATAATTGTCTCTAAAGTGTGAGTTACTCGAACTAACGATTATACCCTGGGCCGACCCGTGAAAACGTACTTTCAAGTCATTGGAATACTTACTGATTTTCGTATTCTTCCTCCCACTGTTAGCAATTCGCTCGTCTTTGGGCAAGGCTTGCGAAATCACACGGGTCTTACTCAGAGAGATAGAGAAATTCGCTTAACAAATTCGTGCTCCGCAGCGCTGTTGAGAATAAAACAATAGTCTTCAAATCTTGGAATCATTAGAGAAAAATTTTGTTTCCTGTATCAACCTGTGTATAACGGTGTTTTACCTATTGAAAACACTTATTGACTCTCGCATTCCTCCTCCCACTGTTAGCAAATTCGCTCATCTTTGGGCAAGGCTTGCGAAGTCGCACAGGTTTCGTTCGGTGAGACATTGATTTAGTCGTCATATTGACGAAGAGTTGTCACAAAGAGTGCGTAGTTAAGGGCAACAAGACGAAATACTCGAGGCGATACGTGCGCCAGTATGGGCGTCGCTTAGTCTTGAGATTTCATTCAAGTTGTCACGCAGAGTGCGTAGTTAAGGGCAACAAGACGAAATACTCGAGGCGATACGTGCGCCAGTAAAGGCGTCGCTTAGTTTTGAGATTTCATCCGAGTTGTCACGAAGAGTCGCCAAGTTAATTAACTTGTAATCGTAAGTTATTAAAGCACTCGCAATATATCCACATCCTTCAATAGTATTAACATATATATATATATATATATATGTATATGTTATATATATATATATATATATATATATATATATATATATATATATGTGGTACTGCCACATAACGTTATACGGTATATCGTACTGCTACATAACGTTGTACGTTATATCGTAATGCTACATAACGTTATACGTTATATCGTAATGGTACATAACGTTATACGTTATAACGTATTACCATATAACGTTATACGTTATATCGTAATGCTACATAACGTTGTACGTTATATCGTAATGCTACATAACGTTATACGTTATATCGTAATGGTACATAACGTTATACGTTATAACGTATTACCATATAACGTTATACGTTATATCGTAATGCTACATAACGTTATACGTTATATCGCAATGCTACATAACGTTATACGTTATAACGAATTACCATATAACGTTATACGTTACATCGTAATGCTACATAACGTTATACGGTATATCGTACTGCTACATAACGTTGTACGTTATATCGTAATGCTACATAACGTTATACGTTATATCGTAATGGTACATAACGTTATACGTTATAACGTATTACCATATAACGTTATACGTTATATCGTAATGCTACATAACGTTATACGTTATATCGTAATGCTACATAACGTTATACGTTATGTCGAACTGCTACATAACGTTATACGTTATATAGTAATGCTACATAACGTTATACGTTATAACGTATTACCATATAACGTTATACGTTACATCGTAATGCTACATAACGTTATACGTCATATCGTAATGCTACATAACGTTATACGTTATATCGTAATGCTACATAACGTTACACGCTATATCGTACTGCTACATAACGTTATACGTTATATCGTAATGGTACATAACGTTATACGTTATAACGTATTACCATATAACGTTATACGTTATATCGTAATGCTACATAACGTTGTACGTTATATCGTAATGCTACATAACGTTATACGTTATATCGTAATGGTACATAAAGTTAAACGCTATATCGTAATGCTACATAACGTTATACGTTATGTCGTAATGCTACAAAACGTTATACGTTATAACGTAATACCATATAGCGTTATAGGTTATATCGCAATGCTACATAACGTTATACGTTATAACGAATTACCATATAACGTTATACGTTACATCGTAATGCTACATAACGTTATACGCTATATCGTAATGCTACACAACGTTATACGTTATAACGTATTACCATATAACGTTATACGTTATATCGTAATGCTACACAACGTTATACGTTATGTCGTACTGCTACATAACGTTGTACGTTATATCGTAATGCTACATAACGTTATACGTTGCATCGTAATGATACATAACGTTATACGTTATATCGTAATGCTACATAACGTTATACGTTATATCGTGATGCTACATAACGTTATACGTTATAACGTATTACCATATCACGTTATACGTTATATCGTAATGCTACATAACGTTATACGTTATATGGTAATGCTACATAACGTTATACGTTATAACGTATTACCATATAACGTTATACATTACATAGTAATGCTACATAACGTTATACGTTATATCGTAATGCAACATAACGTTATACGTTATATCGTACTGCTACATAACGTAATACGATATAACGTAATGCTACATAACGTTATACGTTATGTCGTAATGCTACATAACGTTATACGTTATATCGTACTGCTACATAACGTTATACGTTATATCGTAATGCTACATAACATTATACGTTATATCGTAATGCTACATAACATTATACGTTATATCGTACTGCTACGTAACGTTATACGTTATATCGTAATGCTACATAACGTTATACGTTGTATCGTAATGCTACATAACGATATACGTTATATCTTAATGCTACATAACGTTATACGTTATATCGTAATGCTACATAACGTTATACGTTATATCGTACTGCTACATAACGTTATACGTTATATCGTAATGCTACATAACGTTATACGTTGTATCGCAATGATACATAACGTTATACGTTATATCGTAATGCTACATTACGTTATACGTTATAACGTATTACCATATCACGTTACACGTTATATCGTAATGCTACATAACGTTATACGTCATATCGTAATGCTACATAACGTTATACGTTATATCGTAATGCTACATAACGTTATACGTTATGTCGAACTGCTACATAACGTTATACGTTATATGGTAATGCTACATAACGTTATACGTTATAACGTATTACCATATATCGTTATACGTTATATCGTAATGCTACAAAACGTTATACGTTATAACGTATCACCATATAACGTTATACGTTACATCGTAACGCTACATAACGTTATACGTCATATCGTAATGCTACATAACGTTATACGTTACATCGTAATGCTACATAACGTTATACGCTATATCGTACTGCTACGTAACGTTATACGTTATATCGTAATGCTACATAACGTTATACGTTGTATCGTAATGCTACATAACGATATACGTTATATCGTAATGCTACATAACGTTATACCTTATATCGTAATGCTACATAACATTATACGTTATATCGTAATGCTACATAACATTATACGTTATATCGTACTGCTACGTAACGTTATACGTTATATCGTAATGCTACATAACGTTATACGTCATATCGTAATGCTACATAACGTTATACGTTATATCGTAATGCTACATAACGTTATACGCTATATCGTACTGCTACATAACGTTATACGTTATGTCGTAATGCTACATAACGTTATACGTTACATCGTAATGCTACATAACGTTATACGTTATAACGTATTACCATATCTCGTTATACGTTATATCGTAATACTACATAACGTTATACGTTATATCGTAATGCTACATAACGTTATACGTTATAACGTATTAACATATAACGTTATACGTTATAACGTATTAACATATAACGTTATACGTTATATCGTAATGCTACATAACGTTATACGTTATATCGTAATGCTACATAACGTTATACGTTATGTCGAACTGCTACATAACGTTATACGTTATGTGGTAATGCTACATAACGTTATACGTTATAACGTATTACCATATATCGTTATACGTTATATCGTAATGCTACATAACGTTATACGTTATAACGTATTACCATATAACGTTATACGTTACATCGTAAAGCTACATAACGTTATACGTCATATCGTAATGCTACATAACGTTATACGTTACATCGTAATGCTACATAACGTTATACGCTATATCGTACTGCTACGTAACGTTATACGTTATATCGTAATGCTACATAACGTTATACGTTGTATCGTAATGCTACATAACGATATACGTTATATCGTAGTGCTACATAACGTTATACGTTGTATCGTAATGCTACATAACGTTATACGTTATATCGTACTGCTACATAACGTTATACGTTATATCGTAATGCTACATAACGTTATACGTTGTATCGCAATGATACATAACGTTATACGTTATATCGTAATGCTACATAACGTTATACGTTATAACGTATTACCATATCACGTTATACGTTATATCGTAATGCTACATAAAGTTAAACGCTATATCGTAATGCTACATAACGTTATACGTTATATCGTAATGCTACATAACGTTATACGTTATGTCGTACTGCTACATAACGTTGTACGTTATATCGTAATGCTACATAACGTTATACGTTGTATCGTAATGATACATAACGTTATACGTTATATCGTAATGCTACATAACGTTATACGTAATATCGTGATGCTACATAACGTTATACGTTATATCGTAATGCTACATAACGTTATACGTTATATCGTATTGCTACATAACATTATACGTTATATCGTAATGCTACATAACATTATACGTTATATCGTACTGCTACGTAACGTTATACGTTATATCGTAATGCTACATAACGTTATACGTTGTATCGTAATGCTACATAACGATATACGTTATATCGTAATGCTACATAACGTTATACGTTATAACGTATTACCATATCACGTTATACGTTATATCGTAATGCTACATAACGTTATACGTTATGTCGTACTGCTACATAACGTTGTACGTTATATCGTAATGCTACATAACGTTATACGTTGTATCGTAATGATACATAACGTTATACGTTATATCGTAATGCTACATAACGTTATACGTAATATCGTGATGCTACATAACGTTATACGTTATATCGTAATGCTACATAACGTTATACGTTATATCGTATTGCTACATAACATTATACGTTATATCGTAATGCTACATAACATTATACGTTATATCGTACTGCTACGTAACGTTATACGTTATATCGTAATGCTACATAACGTTATACGTTGTATCGTAATGCTACATAACGTTATACGTCATATCGTAATGCTACATAACGTTATACGTTATATCGTAATGCTACATAACGTTATACGCTATATCGTACTGCTACATAACGTTATACGTTATATCGTAATGCTACATAACGTTATACGTTGTATCGTAATGCTACATAACGTTATACGTTATGTCGTAATGCTACATAACGTTATACGTTACATCGTAATGCTACATAACGTTATACGTTATAACGTATTACCATATCTCGTTATACGTTATATCGTAATACTACATAACGTTATACGTTATATCGTAATGCTACATAACGTTATACGTTATAACGTATTAACATATAACGTTATACGTTATATCGTAATGCTACATAACGTTATACGTTATATCGTAATGCTACATAACGTTATACGTTATGTCGATCTGCTACATAACGTTATACGTTATATGGTAATGCTACATAACGTTATACGTTATAACGTATTACCATATATCGTTATACGTTATATCGTAATGCTACATAACGTTATACGTTATAACGTATTACCATATAACGTTATACGTTACATCGTAAAGCTACATAACGTTATACGTCATATCGTAATGCTACATAACGTTATACGTCATATCGTAATACTACATAACGTTATACGTTATATCGTAATGCTACATAACGTTATACGCTATATCGTACTGCTACATAACGTTATACGTTATATCGTAATGCTACAAAACGTTATACGTTGTATCGTAATGCTACATAACGTTATACGTTATGTCGTAATGCTACATAACCTTATACGTTACATCGTAATGCTACATAACGTTATACGTTATAACGTATTACCACATCTCGTTATACGTTATATCGTTATACTACATAACGTTATACGTTATATCGTAATGCTACATAACGTTATACGTTATAACGTATTAACATATAACGTTATACGTTATAACGTATTAACATATAACGTTATACGTTATATCGTAATGCTACATAACGTTATACGTTATATCGTAATGCTACATAACGTTATACGTTATGACGAACTGCTACATAACGTTATACGTTATATGGTAATGCTACATAACGTTATACGTTATAACGTATTACCATATATCGTTATACGTCATATCGTAATGCTACATAACGTTATACGTCATATCGTAATACTACATAACGTTATACGTTATATCGTAATGCTACATAACGTTATACGCTATATCGTACTGCTACATAACGTTATACGTTATATCGTAATGCTACAAAACGTTATACGTTGTATCGTAATGCTACATAACGTTATACGTTATGTCGTAATGCTACATAACCTTATACGTTACATCGTAATGCTACATAACGTTATACGTTATAACGTATTACCACATCTCGTTATACGTTATATCGTTATACTACATAACGTTATACGTTATATCGTAATGCTACATAACGTTATACGTTATAACGTATTAACATATAACGTTATACGTTATAACGTATTAACATATAACGTTATACGTTATATCGTAATGCTACATAACGTTATACGTTATATCGTAATGCTACATAACGTTATACGTTATGACGAACTGCTACATAACGTTATACGTTATATGGTAATGCTACATAACGTTATACGTTATAACGTATTACCATATATCGTTATACGTTATATCGTAATGCTACATAACGTTATACGTTATTACGTATTACCATATAACGTTATACGTTACATCGTAAAGCTACATAACGTTATACGTCATATCGTAATGCTACATAGCGTTAAACGTTACATCGTAATGCTACATAACGTTATACGCCATATCGTACTGCTACGTAACGTTATACGTTATATCGTAATGCTACATAACGTTATACGTTATATCGTAATGCTACATAACGTTATACGTTGTATCGCAATGATACATAACGTTATACGTTATATCGTAATGCTACATAACGTTATACGTTATAACGTATTACCATTTCACGTTATACGTTATATCGTAATGCTACATAACGTTATACGTTATAACGTATTACCATATCACGTTATACGTTATATCGTAATGCTACATAAAGTTAAACGCTATATCGTAATGCTACATAACGTTATACGTTATATCGTAATGCTACATAACGTTATACGTTATGTCGTACTGCTACATAACGTTGTACGTTATATCGTAATGCTACATAACGTTATACGTGGTATCGTAATGATACATAACGTTATACGTTATATCGTAATGCTACATAACGTTATACGTAATATCGTGATGCTACATAACGTTATACGTTATATCGTAATGCTACATAACGTTATACGTTATATCGTATTGCTACATAACATTATACGTTATATCGTAATGCTACATAACATTATACGTTATATCGTACTGCTACGTAACGTTATACGTTATATCGTAATGCTACATAACGTTATACGTTGTATCGTAATGCTACATAACGATATACGTTATATCGTAATGCTACATAACGTTATACGTTATAACGTATTACCATATCACGTTATACGTTATATCGTAATGCTACATAACGTTATACGTTATGTCGTACTGCTACATAACGTTGTACGTTATATCGTAATGCTACATAACGTTATACGTTGTATCGTAATGATACATAACGTTATACGTTATATCGTAATGCTACATAACGTTATACGTAATATCGTGATGCTACATAACGTTATACGTTATATCGTAATGCTACATAACGTTATACGTTATATCGTATTGCTACATAACATTATACGTTATATCGTAATGCTACATGACATTATACGTTATATCGTACTGCTACGTAACGTTATACGTTATATCGTAATGCTACATAACGTTATACGTTGTATCGTAATGCTACATAACGATATACGTTATATCGTAATGCTACATAACGTTATACGTTATATCGTAATGCTACATAACGTTATACGTTATATCGTACTGCTACATAACGTTATACGTTATATCGTAATGCTACATAACGTTATACGTTGTATCGCAATGATACATAACGTTATACGTTATATCGTAATGCTACATAAAGTTATACGTTATAACGTATTACCATATCACGTTATACGTTATATCGTAATGCTACATAACGTTATACGTCATATCGTAATGCTACATAACGTTATACGTTATATCGTAATGCTACATAACGTTATACGCTATATCGTACTGCTACATAACGTTATACGTTATATCGTAATGCTACATAACGTTATACGTTGTATCGTAATGCTACATAACGTTATACGTTATGTCGTAATGCTACATAACGTTATACGTTACATCGTAATGCTACATAACGTTATACGTTATAACGTATTACCATATCTCGTTATACGTTATATCGTAATACTACATAACGTTATACGTTATATCGTAATGCTACATAACGTTATACGTTATAACGTATTAACATATAACGTTATACGTTATATCGTAATGCTACATAACGTTATACGTTATATCGTAATGCTACATAACGTTATACGTTATGTCGATCTGCTACATAACGTTATACGTTATATGGTAATGCTACATAACGTTATACGTTATAACGTATTACCATATATCGTTATACGTTATATCGTAATGCTACATAACGTTATACGTTATAACGTATTACCATATAACGTTATACGTTACATCGTAAAGCTACATAACGTTATACGTCATATCGTAATGCTACATAACGTTATACGTCATATCGTAATACTACATAACGTTATACGTTATATCGTAATGCTACATAACGTTATACGCTATATCGTACTGCTACATAACGTTATACGTTATATCGTAATGCTACATAACGTTATACGTTGTATCGTAATGCTACATAACGTTATACGTTATGTCGTAATGCTACATAACCTTATACGTTACATCGTAATGCTACATAACGTTATACGTTATAACGTATTACCACATCTCGTTATACGTTATATCGTTATACTACATAACGTTATACGTTATATCGTAATGCTACATAACGTTATACGTTATAACGTATTAACATATAACGTTATACGTTATAACGTATTAACATATAACGTTATACGTTATATCGTAATGCTACATAACGTTATACGTTATATCGTAATGCTACATAACGTTATACGTTATGACGAACTGCTACATAACGTTATACGTTATATGGTAATGCTACATAACGTTATACGTTATAACGTATTACCATATATCGTTATAGGTTATATCGTAATGCTACATAACGTTATACGTTATTACGTATTACCATATAACGTTATACGTTACATCGTAAAGCTACATAACGTTATACGTCATATCGTACTGCTACGTAACGTTATACGTTATATCGTAATGCTACATAACGTTATACGTTGTATCGTAATGCTACATAACGATATACGTTATATCGTAGTGCTACATAACGTTATACGATATATCGTAATGCTACATAACGTTATACGTTATATCGTACTGCTACATAACGTTATACGTTATATCGTAATGCTACATAACGTTATACGTTGTATCGCAATGATACATAACGTTATACGTTATATCGTAATGCTACATAACGTTATACGTTATAACGTATTACCATATCACGTTATACGTTATATCGTAATGCTACATAAAGTTAAACGCTATATCGTAATGCTACATAACGTTATACGTTATGTCGTAATGCTACAAAACGTTATACGTTATATCGTAATGCTACATAACGTTATACGTTATATCGTAATGCTACATAACGTTATACGTTATGTCGTACTGCTACATAACGTTGTACGTTATATCGTAATGCTACATAACGTTATGCGTTGTATCGTAATGATACATAACGTTATACGTTATATCGTAATGCTACATAACGTTATACGTAATATCGTGATGCTACATAACGTTATACGTTATATCGTAATGCTACATAACGTTATACGTTATATCGTAATGTTACATAACATTATACGTTATATCGTAATGCTACATAACATTATACGTTATATCGTACTGCTACGTAACGTTATACGTTATATCGTAATGCTACATAACGTTATACGTTGTATCGTAATGCTACATAACGATATACGTTATATCGTAATGCTACATAACGTTATACGTTATATCGTAATGCTACATAACGTTATACGTTATATCGTACTGCTACATAACGTTATACGTTATATCGTAATGCTACATAACGTTATACGTTGTATCGCAATGATACATAACGTTATACGTTATATCGTAATGCTACATAACGTTATACGTTATAACGCATTACCATATCACGTTATACGTTATATCGTAATGCTACATAACGTTATACGTCATATCGTAATGCTACATAACGTTATACGTTATATCGCAATGCTACATAACGTTATACGCTATATCGTACTGCTACATAACGTTATACGTTATATCGTTATGCTACATAACGTTATACGTTGTATCGTAATGCTACATAACGTTATACGTTATTTCGTAATGCTACATAACGTTATACGTTACATCGTAATGCTACATAACGTTATACGTTATAACGTATTACCATATCTCGTTATACGTTATATCGTAATACTACATAACGTTATACGTTATATCGTAATGCTACATAACGTTATACGTTATAACGTATTAACATATAACGTTATACGTTATAACGTATTAACATATAACGTTATACGTTATATCGTAATGCTACATAACGTTATACGTTATAACGTAATGCTACATAACGTTATACGTTATAACGTATTACCATATATCGTTATACGTTATATCGTAATGCTACATAACGTTATACGTTATAACGTATTACCATATAACGTTATACGTTACATCGTAATGCTACATAACGTTATACGTTACATCGTAATGCTACATAACGTTATACGTTATAACGTATTACCATATCTCGTTATACGTTATATCGTAATACTACATAACGTTATACGTTATATCGTACTGCTACGTAACGTTATACGTTATATCGTAATGCTACATAACGTTATACGTTGTATCGTAATGATACATAACGTTATACGTTGTATCGCAATGATACATAACGTTATACGTTATATCGTAATACTACATAACGTTATACGTTATATCGTAATGCTACATAACGTTATACGTTATGTCGAACTGCTACATAACGTTATACGTTATATGGTAATGCTACATAACGTTATACGTTATAACGTATTAAAATATATAGTTATACGTTATATCGTAATGCTACATAACGTTATACGTTATGACGTATTACCATATAACGTTATACGTTACATCGTAACGCCACATAACGTTATACGTCATATCGTAATGCTACATAACGTTATACGTTATATCGTAATGCTACATAACGTTATACGCTATATCGTACTGCTACGTAACGTTATGCGTTATAACGCATTACCATATAACGTTATACGTTATATCGTAATGCTACATAACGTTATACGTTATATCGTAATGCTACATAACGTTATACGTTGTATCGTATTGCCACATAACGATATACGTTATATCGTAATGCTACATAACGTTATACGTTATATCGTAATGCTACATAACGTTATACGTTATAACGTATTACCATATCTCGTTATACGTTATATTGTAATACTACATAACGTTATACGTTATATCGTAATGCTACATAACGTTATACGTTATAACGTATTACCATATAACGTTATACGTTATATCGTAATGCTACATAACGTTATACGTTATATCGTAATGCTACATAACGTTATACGTTATGTCGAACTGCTACATAACGTTATACGTTATATGGTAATGCTACATAACGTTATACGTTATAACGTATTAAAATATATAGTTATACGTTATATCGTAATGCTACATAACGTTATACGTTATGACGTATTACCATATAACGTTATACGTTACATCGTAACGCCACATAACGTTATACGTCATATCGTAATGCTACATAACGTTATACGTTATATCGTAATGCTACATAACGTTATACGCTATATCGTACTGCTACGTAACGTTATGCGTTATAACGTATTACCATATAACGTTATACGTTATATCGTAATGCTACATAACGTTATACGTTATATCGTAATGCTACATAACGTTATACGTTGTATCGTATTGCCACATAACGATATACGTTATATCGTAATGCTACATAACGTTATACGTTATATCGTAATGCTACATAACGTTATACGTTATAACGTATTACCATATCTCGTTATACGTTATATTGTAATACTACATAACGTTATACGTTATATCGTAATGCTACATAACGTTATACGTTATAACGTATTACCATATAACGTTATACGTTATATCGTAATGCTACATAACGTTATACGTTATATCGTAATGCTACATAACGTTATACGTTATGTCGAACTGCTACATAACGTTATACGTTATATGGTAATGCTACATAACGTCATACGTTATAACGTATTAAAATATAGAGTTATACGTTATATCGTAATGCTACATAACGTTATACGTTATAACGTATTACCATATAACGTTATACGTTACATCGTAACGCCACATAACGTTATACGTCATATCGTAATGCTACATAACGTTATACCTTATATCGTAATGCTACATAACGTTATACGCTATATCGTACTGCTACGTAACGTTATACATTATATCGTAATGCTACATAACGTTATACGTTGTATCGTAATGCTACATAACGATATACGTTATATCGTAATGCAACATAACGTTATACGTTATATCGTAATGCTACGTAACGTTATACGTTATATCGTACTGCTACATAACGTTATACGTTATATCGTAATGCTACATAACGTTATACGTTGTATCGCAATGATACCTAACGTTATACGTTATATCGTAATGCTACATAACGTTATACGTTATAACGTATTACCATATCACGTTATACGTTATAACGTATTACCATATCACGTTATACGTTATATCGTAATGCTACATAACGTTATACGTTATATCGTAATGCTACATAAAGTTAAACGCTATATCGTAATGCTACATAACGTTATACGTTATGTCGTAATGCTACAAAACGTTATACGTTATAACGTAATACCATATAACGTTATACGTTATATCGCAATGCTACATAACGTTATACGTTATATCGTAATGCTACATAACGTTATACGTTATGTCGTACTGCTACATAACGTTATACGTTATAACGTAATACTACATAACGTTATACGTTATAACGTAATACTATATAACGTTATACGTCATATCTTAATGCTACATAACGTTATACGTTATAACGTATTACCATATAACGTTATACGTTACATCGTAATGCTACATAACGTTATACGCTATATCGTAATGCTACACAACGTTATACGTTATAACGTATTACCATATAACGTTATACGTTATATCGTAATGCTACATAACGTTATACGTTATATCGTACTGCTACATAACGTTATACGTTATATCGTAATGCTACATAACGTTATACGTTATATCGTAATGCTACATAACGTTATACGTTATATCGTAATGCTACATAACGTTATACGTTATATCGTAATACTACATAACGTTATACGTTATATCGTACTGCTACGTAACGTTATACGTTATATCGTAATGCTACATAACGTTATACGTTGTATCGTAATGATACATAACGTTATACGTTGTATCGCAATGATACATAACGTTATACGTTATATCGTAATACTACATAACGTTATACGTTATATCGTAATGCTACATAACGTTATACGTTATGTCGAACTGCTACATAACGTTATACGTTATATGGTAATGCTACATAACGTTATACGTTATAACGTATTAAAATATATAGTTATACGTTATATCGTAATGCTACATAACGTTATACGTTATGACGTATTACCATATAACGTTATACGTTACATCGTAACGCCACATAACGTTATACGTCATATCGTAATGCTACATAACGTTATACGTTATATCGTAATGCTACATAACGTTATACGCTATATCGTACTGCTACGTAACGTTATGCGTTATAACGCATTACCATATAACGTTATACGTTATATCGTAATGCTACATAACGTTATACGTTATATCGTAATGCTACATAACGTTATACGTTGTATCGTATTGCCACATAACGATATACGTTATATCGTAATGCTACATAACGTTATACGTTATATCGTAATGCTACATAACGTTATACGTTATAACGTATTACCATATCTCGTTATACGTTATATTGTAATACTACATAACGTTATACGTTATATCGTAATGCTACATAACGTTATACGTTATAACGTATTACCATATAACGTTATACGTTATATCGTAATGCTACATAACGTTATACGTTATATCGTAATGCTACATAACGTTATACGTTATGTCGAACTGCTACATAACGTTATACGTTATATGGTAATGCTACATAACGTTATACGTTATAACGTATTAAAATATATAGTTATACGTTATATCGTAATGCTACATAACGTTATACGTTATGACGTATTACCATATAACGTTATACGTTACATCGTAACGCCACATAACGTTATACGTCATATCGTAATGCTACATAACGTTATACGTTATATCGTAATGCTACATAACGTTATACGCTATATCGTACTGCTACGTAACGTTATGCGTTATAACGTATTACCATATAACGTTATACGTTATATCGTAATGCTACATAACGTTATACGTTATATCGTAATGCTACATAACGTTATACGTTGTATCGTATTGCCACATAACGATATACGTTATATCGTAATGCTACATAACGTTATACGTTATATCGTAATGCTACATAACGTTATACGTTATAACGTATTACCATATCTCGTTATACGTTATATTGTAATACTACATAACGTTATACGTTATATCGTAATGCTACATAACGTTATACGTTATAACGTATTACCATATAACGTTATACGTTATATCGTAATGCTACATAACGTTATACGTTATATCGTAATGCTACATAACGTTATACGTTATGTCGAACTGCTACATAACGTTATACGTTATATGGTAATGCTACATAACGTCATACGTTATAACGTATTAAAATATAGAGTTATACGTTATATCGTAATGCTACATAACGTTATACGTTATAACGTATTACCATATAACGTTATACGTTACATCGTAACGCCACATAACGTTATACGTCATATCGTAATGCTACATAACGTTATACCTTATATCGTAATGCTACATAACGTTATACGCTATATCGTACTGCTACGTAACGTTATACATTATATCGTAATGCTACATAACGTTATACGTTGTATCGTAATGCTACATAACGATATACGTTATATCGTAATGCAACATAACGTTATACGTTATATCGTAATGCTACGTAACGTTATACGTTATATCGTACTGCTACATAACGTTATACGTTATATCGTAATGCTACATAACGTTATACGTTGTATCGCAATGATACCTAACGTTATACGTTATATCGTAATGCTACATAACGTTATACGTTATAACGTATTACCATATCACGTTATACGTTATAACGTATTACCATATCACGTTATACGTTATATCGTAATGCTACATAACGTTATACGTTATATCGTAATGCTACATAAAGTTAAACGCTATATCGTAATGCTACATAACGTTATACGTTATGTCGTAATGCTACAAAACGTTATACGTTATAACGTAATACCATATAACGTTATACGTTATATCGCAATGCTACATAACGTTATACGTTATATCGTAATGCTACATAACGTTATACGTTATGTCGTACTGCTACATAACGTTATACGTTATAACGTAATACTACATAACGTTATACGTTATAACGTAATACTATATAACGTTATACGTCATATCTTAATGCTACATAACGTTATACGTTATAACGTATTACCATATAACGTTATACGTTACATCGTAATGCTACATAACGTTATACGCTATATCGTAATGCTACACAACGTTATACGTTATAACGTATTACCATATAACGTTATACGTTATATCGTAATGCTACATAACGTTATACGTTATATCGTACTGCTACATAACGTTATACGTTATATCGTAATGCTACATAACGTTATACGTTATATCGTAATGCTACATAACGTTATACGTTATATCGTAATGCTACATAACGTTATACGTTATAACGTAATACTACATAACGTTATACGTTATATCGTAATGCTACATAACGTTATACGTTATATAGTAATGCTACATAACGTTATACGTTACATCGTAATGCTACATAACGTTATACGTTATATCTTACTGCTACATAACGTTACACGTTATAACGTAATACTACATAACGTTATACGTTATAACGTAATACTACTTAAAGTTATACGTTATATCGTAATACTACATAACGTTATACGTTATATCGTAATGCTACATAACGTTATACGTTATAACGTATTAACATATAACGTTATACGTTATAACGTATTAACATATAACGTTATACGTTATATCGTAATGCTACATAACGTTATACGTTATATCGTAATGCTACATAACGTTATACGTTATGTCGAACTGCTACATAACGTTATACGTTATATGGTAATGCTACATAACGTTATACGTTATAACGTATTACCATATATCGTTATACGTTATATCGTAATGCTACATAACGTTATACGTTATAACGTATTACCATATAACGTTATACGTTACATCGTAAAGCTACATAACGTTATACGTCATATCGTAATGCTACATAACGTTATACGTTACATCGTAATGCTACATAACGTTATGCGCTATATCGTACTGCTACGTAACGTTATACGTTATATCGTAATGCTACATAACGTTATACGTTGTATCGTAATGCTACATAACGATATACGTTATATCGTATTGCTACATAACGTTATACGTTATATCGTAATGCTACATAACGTTACACGTTATATCGTACTGCCACATAACGTTATACGTTATATCGTAATGCTACATAACGTTATACGTTGTATCGCAATGATACATAACGTTATACGTTATATCGTAATGCTACATAACGTTATACGTTATAACGTATTACCATATCACGTTATACGTTACATCGTAATGCTACATAAAGTTAAACGCTATATCGTAATGCTACATAACGTTATACGTTATGTCGTAATGCTACAAAACGTTATACGTTATATCGTAATGCTACATAACGTTATACGTTATATCGTAATGCTACATAACGTTATACGTTATGTCGTACTGCTACATAACGATGAACGTTATATCGTAATGCTACATAACGTTATACGTTGTATCGTAATGATACATAACGTTATACGTTATATCGTAATGCTACATAACGTTATACGTAATATCGTGATGCTACATAACGTTATACGTTATAACGTATTACCATATCACGTTATACGTTATATCGTAATGCTACATAACGTTATACGTTATATCGTAATGCCACATAACGTTATACGTTATATCGTACTGCTACATAACGTTATACGTTACATCGTAATGCTACATAACGTTATACGTTGTATCGCAATGATACATAACGTTATACGTTATATCGTAATGCTATATAACGTTATACGTTATATCGTAATGCTACATAAAGTTATACGTTATGTCGTAATGCTACAAAACGTTATACGTTATAACGTAATACCATATAACGTTATACGTTATATCGTGATGCTACATAACGTTATACGTTATAACGTATTACCATATCACGTTATACGTTATATCGTAATGCTACATAACGTTATACGTTATATCGTAATGCTACATAACGTTATACGTTATATCGTACTGCTACCTAACGTTATACGTTATATCGTAATGCTACATAACGTTATACGTTGTATCGCAATGATACATAACGTTATACGTTATATCGTAATGCTACATAACGTTATACGTTATATCGTAATGCTACATAACGTTATACGTTATGTCGAACTGCTACATAACGTTATACGTTATATGGTAATGCTACATAACGTTATACTTTATAACGTATTAAAATATATAGTTATACGTTATATCGTAATGCTACATAACGTTATACGTTATAACGTATTACCATATA
Organism: Bombus lapidarius; assembly: GCA_936014575.1. NCBI lineage: Eukaryota > Metazoa > Arthropoda > Insecta > Hymenoptera > Apidae > Bombus > Bombus lapidarius. Next base: position 211,692 of record CAKXZU010000097.1, on the reverse strand, counting down.
ACGTTATACGTTACATCGTAACGCCACATAACGTTATACGTCATATCGTAATGCTACATAACGTTATACGTTATATCGTAATGCTACATAACGTTATACGCTATATCGTACTGCTACGTAACGTTATACGTTATAACGTATTACCATATAACGTTATACGTTATATCGTAATGCTACATAACGTTATACGTTATATCGTAATGCTACATAACGTTATACGTTGTATCGTATTGCCACATAACGATATACGTTATATCGTAATATTACATAACGTTATACGTTATATCGTAATGCTACATAACGTTATACGTTATATCGTAATGCTACATAACGTTATACGTTATGTCGAACTGCTACATAACGTTATACGTTATATGGTAATGCTACATAACGTTATACGTTATAACGTATTACCATATATCGTTATACGTTATATCGTAATGCTACATAACGTTATACGTTATAACGTATTACCATATAACGTTATACGTTACATCGTAAAGCTACATAACGTTATACGTCATATCGTAATGCTACATAACGTTATACGTTACATCGTAATGCTACATAACGTTATGCGCTATATCGTACTGCTACGTAACGTTATACGTTATATCGTAATGCTACATAACGTTATACGTTGTATCGTAATGCTACATAACGATATACGTTATATCGTATTGCTACATAACGTTATACGTTATATCGTAATGCTACATAACGTTACACGTTATATCGTACTGCCACATAACGTTATACGTTATATCGTAATGCTACATAACGTTATACGTTGTATCGCAATGATACATAACGTTATACGTTATATCGTAATGCTACATAACGTTATACTTTATAACGTATTACCATATCACGTTATACGTTACATCGTAATGCTACATAAAGTTAAACGCTATATCGTAATGCTACATAACGTTATACGTTATGTCGTAATGCTACAAAACGTTATACGTTATATCGTAATGCTACATAACGTTATACGTTATATCGTAATGCTACATAACGTTATACGTTATGTCGTACTGCTACATAACGATGAACGTTATATCGTAATGCTACATAACGTTATACGTTGTATCGTAATGATACATAACGTTATACGTTATATCGTAATGCTACATAACGTTATACGTAATATCGTGATGCTACATAACGTTATACGTTATAACGTATTACCATATCACGTTATACGTTATATCGTAATGCTACATAACGTTATACGTTATATCGTAATGCCACATAACGTTATACGTTATATCGTACTGCTACATAACGTTATACGTTACATCGTAATGCTACATAACGTTATACGTTGTATCGCAATGATACATAACGTTATACGTTATATCGTAATGCTATATAACGTTATACGTTATATCGTAATGCTACATAAAGTTATACGTTATGTCGTAATGCTACAAAACGTTATACGTTATAACGTAATACCATATAACGTTATACGTTATATCGTGATGCTACATAACGTTATACGTTATAACGTATTACCATATCACGTTATACGTTATATCGTAATGCTACATAACGTTATACGTTATATCGTAATGCTACATAACGTTATACGTTATATCGTACTGCTACCTAACGTTATACGTTATATCGTAATGCTACATAACGTTATACGTTGTATCGCAATGATACATAACGTTATACGTTATATCGTAATGCTACATAACGTTATACGTTATATCGTAATGCTACATAACGTTATACGTTATGTCGAACTGCTACATAACGTTATACGTTATATGGTAATGCTACATAACGTTATACGTTATAACGTATTAAAATATATAGTTATACGTTATATCGTAATGCTACATAACGTTATACGTTATAACGTATTACCATATAACGTTATACGTTACATCGTAACGCCACATAACGTTATACGTCATATCGTAATGCTACATAACGTTATACGTTATATCGTAATGCTACATAACGTTATACGCTATATCGTACTGCTACGTAACGTGATACGTTATAACGTATTACCATATAACGTTATACGTTATATCGTAATGCTACATAACGTTATACGTTATATCGTAATGCTACATAACGTTATACGTTGTATCGTATTGCCACATAACGATATACGTTATATCGTAATATTACATAACGTTATACGTTATATCGTAATGCTACATAACGTTATACGTGATAACGTATTACCATATCTCGTTATACGTTATATTGTAATACTACATAACGTTATACGTTATATCGTAATGCTACATAACGTTATACGTTATAACGTATTACCATATAACGTTATACGTTATATCGTAATGCTACATAACGTTATACGTTATATCGTAATGCTACATAACGTTATACGTTATGTCGAACTGCTACATAACGTTATACGTTATATGGTAATGCTACATAACGTTATACGTTATAACGTATTAAAATATATAGTTATACGTTATATCGTAATGCTACATAACGTTATACGTTATAACGTATTACCATATAACGTTATACGTTACATCGTAACGCCACATAACGTTATACGTCATATCGTAATGCTACATAACGTTATACGTTATATCGTAATGCTACATAACGTTATACGCTATATCGTACTGCTACGTAACGTTATACGTTATATCGTAATGCTACATAACGTTATACGTTGTATCGTAATGCTACATAACGATATACGTTATATCGTAATGCAACATAACGTTATACGTTATATCGTAATGCTACGTAACGTTATACGTTATATCGTACTGCTACATAACGTTATACGTTATATCGTAATGCTACATAACGTTATACGTTGTATCGCAATGATACATAACGTTATACGTTATATCGTAATGCTACATAACGTTATACGTTATAACGTATTACCATATAACGTTATACGTTACATCGTAATGCTACATAACGTTATACGCTATATCGTAATGCTACACAACGTTATACGTTATAACGTATTACCATATAACGTTATACGTTATATCGTAATGCTACATAACGTTATACGTTATATCGTACTGCTACATAACGTTATACGTTATATCGTAATGCTACATAACGTTATACGTTATATCGTAATGCTACATAACGTTATACGTTATAACGTAATACTACATAACGTTATACGTTATAACGTAATACTACATAACGTTATACGTTATATCGTAATGCTACATAACATTATACGTTATATCGGAATGCTACATAACGTTATACGTTATATCGGAATGCTACATAACGTTATACGTTATATCGTAATGCTACATAACGTTATACGTTATATAGTAATGCTACATAACGTTATACGTTACATCGTAATGCTACATAACGTTATACGTTATATCTTACTGCTACATAACGTTACACGTTATAACGTAATACTACATAACGTTATACGTTATAACGTAATACTACTTAAAGTTATACGTTATATCGTAATGCTACTTAACGTTATACGTTATAACGTAATACTACATAACGTTATACGTTATAACGTAATACCATATAACGTTATACGTCATATCTTAATGCTACATAACGTTATACGTTATAACGTATTACCATATAACGTTATACGTTATATCGCAATGCTACATAACGTTATACGTTATATCGTAATGCTACATAACGTTATACGCTATATCGTAAAGCTACATAGCGTTATACGTTATGTCGTAATGCTACAAAACGTTATAAGTTATAACGTATTACCATATAACGTTATACGTTATATCGCAATGCTACATAACGTTATACGCTATATCGTAATGCTACACAACGTTATACGTTATAACGTATTACCATATAACGTTATACGTTATATCGTAATGCTACATAACGTTATACGTTATAACGTATTACCATATCTCGTTATACGTTATATTGTAATACTACATAACGTTATACGTTATATCGTAATGCTACATAACGTTATACGCTATATCGTACTGCTACGTAACGTTATGCGTTATAACGTATTACCATATAACGTTATACGTTATATCGTAATGCTACATAACGTTATACGTTATATCGTAATGCTACATAACGTTATACGTTGTATCGTATTGCCACATAACGATATACGTTATATCGTAATGCTACATAACGTTATACGTTATATCGTAATGCTACATAACGTTATACGTTATAACGTATTACCATATCTCGTTATACGTTATATTGTAATACTACATAACGTTATACGTTATATCGTAATGCTACATAACGTTATACGTTATAACGTATTACCATATAACGTTATACGTTATATCGTAATGCTACATAACGTTATACGTTATATCGTAATGCTACATAACGTTATACGTTATGTCGAACTGCTACATAACGTTATACGTTATATGGTAATGCTACATAACGTTATACGTTATAACGTATTAAAATATAGAGTTATACGTTATATCGTAATGCTACATAACGTTATACGTTATAACGTATTACCATATAACGTTATACGTTACATCGTAACGCCACATAACGTTATACGTCATATCGTAATGCTACATAACGTTATACGTTATATCGTAATGCTACATAACGTTATACGCTATATCGTACTGCTACGTAACGTTATACGTTATATCGTAATGCTACATAACGTTATACGTTATATCGTAATGCAACATAACGTTATACGTTATATCGTAATGCTACGTAACGTTATACGTTATATCGTACTGCTACATAACGTTATACGTTATATCGTAATGCTACATAACGTTATACGTTGTATCGCAATGATACATAACGTTATACGTTATATCGTAATGCTACATAACGTTATACGTTATAACGTATTACCATATCACGTTATACGTTATATCGTAATGCTACATAACGTTATACGTTATATCGTAATGCTACATAACGTTATACGTTGTATCGTATTGCCACATAACGATATACGTTATATCGTAATGCTACATAACGTTATACGTTATATCGTAATGCTACATAACGTTATACGTTATAACGTATTACCATATCTCGTTATACGTTATATTGTAGTACTACATAACGTTATACGTTATATCGTAATGCTACATAACGTTATGCGTTATAACGTATTACCACATAACGTTATACGTTATATCGTAATGCTACATAACGTTATACGTTATATCGTAATGCTACATAACGTTATACGTTATGTCGAACTGCTACATAACGTTATACGTTATATGGTAATGCTACATAACGTTATACGTTATAACGTATTAAAATATATAGTTATACGTTATATCGTAATGCTACATAACGTTATACGTTATAACGTATTACCATATAACGTTATACGTTACATCGTAACGCCACATAACGTTATACGTCATATCGTAATGCTACATAACGTTATACGTTTATCGTAATGCTACATAACGTTATACGCTATATCGTACTGCTACGTAACGTTATACGCTATATCGTACTGCTACGTAACGTTATACGTTATATCGTAATGCTACATAACGTTATACGTTATAACGTATTACAATATAACGTTATACGTTATATCGTAATGCTACATAACGTTTTACGTTATAACGTATTACCATATCTCGTTATACGTTATATTGTAATACTACATAACGTTATACGTTATATCGTAATGCTACATAACGTTATACGTTATAACGTATTACCATATCACGTTATACGTTATATCGTAATGCTACATAACGTTATACGTTATATCGTAATGCTACATAAAGTTAAACGCTATATCGTAATGCTACATAACGTTATACGTTATGTCGTAATGCTACAAAACGTTATACGTTATAACGTAATACCATATAACGTTATACGTTATATCGCAATGCTACATAACGTTATACGTTATATCGTAATGCTACATAACGTTATACGTTATGTCGTACTGCTACATAACGTTATACGTTATAACGTAATACTACATAACGTTATACGTTATAACGTAATACTATATAACGTTATATGTCATATCTTAATGCTACATAACGTTATACGTTATAACGTATTACCATATAACGTTATACGTTACATCGTAACGCCACATAACGTTATACGTCATATCGTAATGCTACATAACGTTATACGTTATATCGTAATGCTACATAACGTTATACGCTATATCGTACTGCTACGTAACGTTATACGTTATATCGTAATGCTACATAACGTTATACGTTATATCGTAATGCAACATAACGTTATACGTTATATCGTAATGCTACGTAACGTTATACGTTATATCGTACTGCTACATAACGTTATACGTTACATCGTAATGCTACATAACGTTATACGCTATATCGTAATGCTACACAACGTTATACGTTATAACGTATTACCATATAACGTTATACGTTATATCGTAATGCTACATAACGTTATACGTTATATCGTACTGCTACATAACGTTATACGTTATATCGTAATGCTACATAACGTTATACGTTATATCGTAATGCTACATAACGTTATACGTTATAACGTAATACTACATAACGTTATACGTTATAACGTAATACTACATAACGTTATACGTTATATCGTAATGCTACATAACATTATACGTTATATCGTAATGCTACATAACATTATACGTTATATCGGAATGCTACATAACGTTATACGTTATATCGGAATGCTACATAACGTCATACGTTATATCTTAATGCTACATAACGTTATACGTTATATAGTAATGCTACATAACGTTATACGTTACATCGTAATGCTACATAACGTTATACGTTATATCTTACTGCTACATAACGTTACACGTTACAACGTAATACTACATAACGTTATACGTTATAACGTAATACTACTTAAAGTTATACGTTATATCGTAATACTACATAACGTTATACGTTATATCGTAATGCTACATAACGTTATACGTTATAACGTATTAACATATAACGTTATACGTTATAACGTATTAACATATAACGTTATACGTTATATCGTAATGCTACATAACGTTATACGTTATATCGTAATGCTACATAACGTTATACGTTATGTCGAACTGCTACATAACGTTATACGTTATATGGTAATGCTGCATAACGTTATACGTTATAAGGTATTACCATATATCGTTATACGTTATATCGTAATGCTACATAACGTTATACGTTATAACGTATTACCATATAACGTTATACGTTACATCGTAAAGCTACATAACGTTATACGTCATATCGTAATGCTACAAAACGTTATACGTTACATCGTAATGCTACATAACGTTATACGCTATATCGTACTGCTACGTAACCTTATACGTTATATCGTAATGCTACATAACGTTATACGTTGTATCGTAATGCTACATAACGATATACGTTATATCGTAGTGCTACATAACGTTATACGTTATATCGTAATGCTACATAACGTTATACGTTATATCGTACTGCTACATAACGTTATACGTTATATCGTAATGCTACATAACGTTATACGTTGTATCGCAATGATACATAACGTTATACGTTATATCGTAATGCTACATAACGTTATACGTTATAACGTATTACCATATGACGTTATACGTTATATCGTAATGCTACATAAAGTTAAACGCTATATCGTAATGCTACAAAACGTTATACGTTATATCGTAATGCTACATAACGTCATACGTTATATCGTAATGCTACATAACGTTATACGTTATGTCGTACTGCTACCTAACGTTATACGTTATATCGTAATGCTACATAACGTTATACGTTATATCTTACTGCTACATAACGTTACACGTTATAACGTAATACTACATAACGTTATACGTTATAACGTAATACTACTTAAAGTTATACGTTATATCGTAATACTACATAACGTTATACGTTATATCGTAATGCTACATAACGTTATACGTTATAACGTATTAACATATAACGTTATACGTTATAACGTATTAACATATAACGTTATACGTTATAACGTATTACCATATAACGTTATACGTTACATCGTAACGCCACATAACGTTATACGTCATACCGTAATGCTACATAACGTTATACGTTATATCGTAATGCTACATAACGTTATACGTAATATCGTGATGCTACATATCGTTATACGTTATAACGTATTACCATATCACGTTATACGTTATATCGTAATGCTACATAACGTTATACGTTATATCGTAATGCTACATAACGTTATACGTTATATCGTACTGTTACATAACGTTATACGTTACATCGTAATGCTACATAACGTTATACGTTGTATCGCAATGATACATAACGTTATACGTCATATCGTAATGCTATATAACGTTATATGTTATATCGTAATGCTACATAAAGTTATACGTTATGTCGTAATGCTACAAAACGTTATACGTTATAACGTAATACCATATAACGTTATACGTTATATCGTGATGCTACATAACGTTATACGTTATAACGTATTACCATATCACATTATACGTTATATCGTAATGCTACATAACGTTATACGTTATATCGTAATGCTACATAACGTTATACGTTATATCGTACTGCTACCTAACGTTATACGTTATATCGTAATGCTACATAACGTTATACGTTATATCTTACTGCTACATAACGTTACACGTTATAACGTAATACTACATAACGTTATACGTTATAACGTAATACTACTTAAAGTTATACGTTATATCGTAATACTACATAACGTTATACGTTATATCGTAATGCTACATAACGTTATACGTTATAACGTATTAACATATAACGTTATACGTTATAACGTATTAACATATAACGTTATACGTTATAACGTATTACCATATAACGTTATACGTTACATCGTAACGCCACATAACGTTATACGTCATACCGTAATGCTACATAACGTTATACGTTATATCGTAATGCTACATAACGTTATACGCTATATCGTACTGCTACGTAACGTTATACGTTATAACGTATTACCATATAACGTTATACGTTATATCGTAATGCTACATAACGTCATACGTTATATCGTAATGCTACATAACGTTATACGTTGTATCGTATTGCCACATAACGATATACGTTATATCGTAATGCTACATAACGTTATACGTTATATCGTAATGCTACATAACGTTATACGTTATAACGTATTACCATATCTCGTTATACGTTATATTGTAATACTACATAACGTTATACGTTATATCGTAATGCTACATAACGTTATACGTTATGTCGAACTGCTACATAACGTTATACGTTATATGGTAATGCTACATAACGTTATACGTTATAACGTATTAAAATATATAGTTATACGTTATATCGTAATGCTACATAACGTTATACGTTATAACGTATTACCATATAACGTTATACGTTACATCGTAACGCCACATAACGTTATACGTCATATCGTAATGCTACATAACGTTATACGTTATATCGTAATGCTACATAACGTTATACGCTATATCGTACTGCTACGTAACGTTATACGTTATATCGTAATGCTACATAATGTTATACGTTGTATCGTAATGCTACGTAACGTTATACGTTATATCGTACTGCTACATAACGTTATACGTTATATCGTAATGCTACATAACGTTATACGTTGTATCGCAATGATACATAACGTTATACGTTATATCGTAATGCTACATAACGTTATACGTTATAACGTATTACCATATCACGTTATACGTTATATCGTAATGCTACATAACGTTATACGTTATAACGTATTACCATATAACGTTATACGTTACATCGTAATGCTACATAACGTTATACGCTATATCGTAATGCTACATAACGTTATACGATATATCGTAATGCTACATAACGTTATACGTTATAACGTAATACTACTTAACGTTATACGTCATATCGTAATGCTACATTACGTTATACGTTATATCGTACTGCTACATAACGTTATACGTTATATCGTACTGCTACATAACGTTATACGTTATATCGTAATGCAACATAACGTTGTACGTTATATCGTACTGCTACATAACGTTATACGATATATCGTAATGCTACATAACGTTATACGTTATGTCGTACTGCTACATAACATTATACGTTCTACGGTAATGCTACATAACGTTATACGTTATAACGTATTACTATATAACGTTATACATTACATCGTAATGCTACATAACGTTATCCGTTATATCGTAATGCTACATAACGTTATACGTTATATCGTAGAGCTACATAACGTTATACGTTATATCGTAATACTACATAACGTTATACGTTATAACGTAATACTATATAACGTTATACGTCATATCTTACTGCTACATAACGTTATACGTTATAACGTATTACCATATAACGTTATACGTTATATCGCAATGCTACATAACGTTATACGTTATATCGTAATGCTACATAACGTTATACGCTATATCGTAAAGCTACATAACGTTATACGTTATTTCGTAATGCTACATAACGTTATACGTTACATCGTAATGCTACATAACGTTATACGTTATATCTTACTGCTACATAACGTTATACGTTATATCGTAATGCTACATAACGTTATACGTTGTATCGTAATGCTACATAACGATATACGTTATATCGTAATGCAACATAACGTTATACGTTATATCGTAATGCTACGTAACGTTATACGTTATATCGTAATGCTACATAACGTTATACGTTGTATCGCAATGATACATAACGTTATACGTTATATCGTAATGCTACATAACGTTATACGTTATAACGTATTACCATATCACGTTATACGTTATATCGTAATGCTACATAACGTTATACGTTATAACGTATTACCATATAACGTTATACGTTACATCGTAATGCTACATAACGTTATACGCTATATCGTAATGCTACATAACATTATACGATATATCGTAATGCTACATAACGTTATACGTTATAACGTAATACTACTTAACGTTATACGTCATATCGTAATGCTACATTACGTTATACGTTATATCGTACTGCTACATAACGTTATACGTTATATCGTACTGCTACATAACGTTATACGTTATATCGTAATGCAACATAACGTTGTACGTTATATCGTACTGCTACATAACGTTATACGTTATGTCGTACTGCTACATAACATTATACGTTCTACGGTAATGCTACATAACGTTATACGTTATAACGTATTACTATATAACGTTATACATTACATCGTAATGCTACATAACGTTATCCGTTATATCGTAATGCTACATAACGTTATACGTTATATCGTAGAGCTACATAACGTTATACGTTATATCGTAATACTACATAACGTTATACGTTATAACGTAATACTATATAACGTTATACGTCATATCTTACTGCTACATAACGTTATACGTTATAACGTATTACCATATAACGTTATACGTTATATCGCAATGCTACATAACGTTATACGTTATATCGTAATGCTACATAACGTTATACGCTATATCGTAAAGCTACATAACGTTATACGTTATTTCGTAATGCTACATAACGTTATACGTTACATCGTAATGCTACATAACGTTATACGTTATATCTTACTGCTACATAACGTTATACGATATATCGTAATGCTACATAACGTTATACGTTATAACGTAATACTATTTAACGTTATACGTCATATCGTAATGCTACATTACGTTATACGTTATATCGTACTGCTACATAACGTTATACGTTATATCGTACTGCTACATAACGATATACGTTATATCGTAATGCAACATAACGTTATACGTTATATCGTACTGCTACATAACGTTATACGATATATCGTAATGCTACAAAACGTTATACGTTATGTCGTACTGCTACATAACATTATACGTTCTACGGTAATGCTACGTAACGTTATACGTTATAACGTATTACCATATAACGTTATACATTACATTGTAATGCTACATAACGTTATCCGTTATATCGTAATGCTACATAACGTTATACGTTATATCGTAGAGCTACATAACGTTATACGTTATATCGTAATGCTACATAACGTTATACGTTATAACGTATTACCATATCTCGTTATACGTTATATCGTAATACTACATAACGTCACACGTTATATCGTAATGCTACATAACATTATACGTTGTATCGTAATGATACATAACCTTATACGTTATATCGTAATGCTACATAACGTTATACGTTATATCGTAATGCTACATAACGTATTACGTTATTTCGTAATGCTACATAACGTTATACGTTATATCGTAATGCTACATAACGTTATACGTTATAACGTATTACCATATCTCGTTTTACGTTATATCGTAATACTACATAACGTTACACGTTATATCGTAATGCTACATAACGTTATACGCTATATCGTAATGCTACATAACGTTATACGTTATGTCGTACTGCTACATAACATTATACGCTATATGGTAATGCTACATAACGTTATACGTTATAACGTATTACCACATAACGTTATACATTACATCGTAATGCTACATAACGTTATACGTTATATCGTAATGCTACATAACGTAATACGTTATATCGTAGAGCTACATGACGTTATACGTTATATCGTAATGCTACATATCGTTATACGTTGTATCGTAATGATACATAACGTTATACGTTATATCGTAATGCTACATAGCGTTATACGATATATCGTAATGCTACATAACGTTATATGTTATAACGTATTACGATATCACGTTATACGTTATATCGTTATGCTACATAACGTTATACGTTATATCGTAATGCTACATAACGTTATACGCTATATCGTAATGCTACATAACGTTATATGTTATATCGTAATGCTACATAACGTTATAAGTTATATCGTAATGCTACATAACGTTATACGCTATATCGTAATGCTACATAACGTTATACGTTATAACGTAATACTATATAACGTTATACGTCATATCTTACTGCTACATAACGTTATACGTTATAACGTATTACCATATAACGTTATACGTTATATCGCAATGCCACATAACGTTATACGTTATATCGTAATGCTACATAATGTTATACGCTATATCGTATAGCTACATAACGTTATGCGTTATTTCGTAATGCTGCATAACGTTATACGTTACATCGTAATGCTACATAACGTTATACGTTATATCTTACTGCTACATAACGTTATACGATATATCGTAATGCTACATAACGTTATACGTTATAACGTAATACTATTTAACGTTATACGTCATATCGTAATGCTACATTACGTTATACGTTATATCGTACTGCTACATAACGTTATACGTTATATCGTACTGCTACATAACGATATACGTTATATCGTAATGCAACATAACGTTATACGTTATATCGTACTGCTACATAACGTTATACGATATATCGTAATGCTACATAACGTTATACGTTATGTCGTACTGCTACATAACATTATACGTTCTACGGTAATGCTACATAACGTTATACGTTATAACGTATTACCATATAACGTTATACATTACATCGTAATGCTACATAACGTTATACGCTATATCGTAATGCTACATAACGTTATATGTTATATCGTAATGCTACATAACGTTATAAGTTATATCGTAATGCTACATAACGTTATACGCTATATCGTAATGCTACATAACGTTATACGTTATAACGTAATACTACTTAACGTTATACGTCATATCGTAATGCCACATTACGTTATACGTTATATCGTACTGCTACATAACGTTATACGTTATATCGTACTGCTACATAACGTTATACGTTATATCGTAATGCAACATAACGTTATACGTTATATCGTACTGCTACATAACGTTATACGATATATCGTAATGCTACATAACGTTATACGTTATATCGTAATGCTACATAACGTTATACGTTATATCGTACTGCTACAGAACGTTATACGTTGTATCGTAATGCTAGATAACGTTATACCTTATGTCGTAATGCTATATAACGTTATCCGTTATATCGTAATGCTACATAACGTTATACGTTATATCGTAGAGCTACATAACGTTATACGTTATATCGTAATACTACATAACGTTATACGTTATAACGTAATACTATATAACGTTATACGTCATATCTTACTGCTACATAACGTTATACGTTATAACGTATTACCATATAACGTTATACGTTATATCGCAATGCCACATAACGTTATACGTTATATCGTAATGCTACATAACGTTATACGCTATATCGTAAAGCTACATAACGTTATGCGTTATTTCGTAATGCTACATAACGTTATACGTTATATCTTACTGCTACATAACGTTATACGATATATCGTAATGCTACATAACGTTATACGTTATAACGTAATACTATTTAACGTTATACGTCATATCGTAATGCTACATTACGTTATACGTTATATCGTACTGCTACATAACGTTATACGTTATATCGTACTGCTACATAACGATATACGTTATATCGTAATGCAACATAACGTTATACGTTATATCGTACTGCTACATAACGTTATACGATATATCGTAATGCTACATAACGTTATACGTTATGTCGTACTGCTACATAACATTATACGTTCTACGGTAATGCTACATAACGTTATACGTTATAACGTATTACCATATAACGTTATACATTACATCGTAATGCTACATAACGTTATCCGTTATATCGTAATGCTACATAACGTTATACGTTATATCGTAGAGCTACATAACGTTATACGTTATATCGTAATGCTACATAACGTTATACGTTATAACGTATTACCATATCTCGTTATACGTTATATCGTAATACTACATAACGTCACACGTTATATCGTAATGCTACATAACATTATACGTTGTATCGTAATGATACATAACCTTATACGTTATATCGTAATGCTACATAACGTTATACGTTATATCGTAATGCTACATAACGTATTACGTTATTTCGTAATGCTACATATCGTTATACGTTATATCGTAATGCTACATAACGTTATACGTTATAACGTATTACCATATCTCGTGTTACGTTATATCGTAATACTACATAACGTTACACGTTATATCGTAATGCTACATAACGTTATACGCTATATCGTAATGCTACATAACGTTATACGTTATGTCGTACTGCTACATAACATTATACGCTATATGGTAATGCTACATAACGTTATACGTTATAACGTATTACCACATAACGTTATACATTACATCGTAATGCTACATAACGTTATACGTTATATCGTAATGCTACATAACGTAATACGTTAAATCGTAGAGCTACATGACGTTATACGTTATATCGTAATGCTACATATCGTTATACGTTGTATCGTAATGATACATAACGTTATACGTTATATCGTAATGCTACATAGCGTTATACGATATATCGTAATGCTACATAACGTTATATGTTATAACGTATTACGATATCACGTTATACGTTATATCGTTATGCTACATAACGTTATACGTTATATCGTAATGCTACATAACGTTATACGCTATATCGTAATGCTACATAACGTTATATGTTATATCGTAATGCTACATAACGTTATAAGTTATATCGTAATGCTACATAACGTTATACGCTATATCGTAATGCTACATAACGTTATACGTTATAACGTAATACTACTTAACGTTATACGTCATATCGTAATGCTACATTACGTTATACGTTATATCGTACTGCTACATAACGTTATACGTTATATCGTACTGCTACATAACGTTATACGTTATATCGTAATGCAACATAACGTTATACGTTATATCGTACTGCTACATAACGTTATACGATATATCGTAATGCTACATAACGTTATACGTTATATCGTAATGCTACATAACGTTATACGTTATATCGTACTGCTACAGAACGTTATACGTTGTATCGTAATGCTACATAACGTTATACCTTATGTCGTAATGCTATATAACATTATACGCTATATCGGAATGCTACATAACGTTATACGTTATATCGTAATGCTACATAACGTTATACGTTATATCGTAATGCTACATAACGTTATACGTTATATCGTAATGCTACATAACGTTATACGTTATAACGTATTACCATATAACGTTATACGTTATATCGCAATGCTACATAACGTTATACGTTATATCGTACTGCTACATAACGTTATACGTTACATCGTAATGCTACATAACGTTATACGCTATATCGTAATGTTACACAACGTTATACGTTATAACGTATTACCATATAACCTTATACGTTATATCGTAATGCTACATAACGTTATACGTTATATCGTAATGCTACATAACGTTATACGTTATGTCGTACTGCTACATAACGTTGTACGTTATATCGTAATGCTACATAGCGTTATACGTTGTATCATAATGATACATAACGTTATACGTTATATCGTAATGCTACATAACGTTATACGTTATAACGTATTACCATATCACGTTATACGTTATATCGTAACGCTACATAACGTTATACGTTATATCGTAATGCTACATAACGTTATACGTTATATCGTACTGCTACATAACGTTATACGTTATATGGTAATGCTACATAACGTTATACGTTATAGCGTAATGCTACATTACGTTATACGTTATATCGTAATGCTACATAACGTTGTACGTTATATCGTAATGCTACATAACGTTATACATTGTATCGTAATGATACATAACGTTATACGTTATATCGTAATGCTACATAACGTTATACGTTATATCGTAATGCTACATAACGTTATACGTTATAACGTATTACCATATCTCGTTATACGTTATATCGTAATACTACATAACGTTACACGTTATATCGTAATGCTACACAACGTTATACGCTATATCATAATGCTACATAACGTTATACGTTATGTCGTACTGCTACATAACATTATACGTTCTACGGTAATGCTACATAACGTTATACGTTATAACGTATTACCATATAACAATATACATTACATCGTAATGCTACATAACGTTATCCGTTATATCGTAATGCTACATAACGTTATACGTTATATCGTAGAGCTACATAACGTTATACGTTATATCGTAATGCTACATAACGTTATACGTTATAACGCATTACCATATCTCGTTATACGTTGTATCGTAATGATACATAACCTTATACGTTATATCGTAATGCTACATAACGTTATACGTTATATCGTAGTGCTACATAACGTATTACGTTATTTCGTAATGCTACATAACGTTATACGTTATATCGTAATGCTACATAACGTTATACGTTATAACGTATTACCATATCTCGTTTTACGTTATATCGTAATACTACATAACGTTACACGTTATATCGTAATGCTACATAACGTTATACGCTATATCGTAATGCTACATAACGTTATACGTTATGTCGTACTGCTATATAACATTATACGCTATATGGTAATGCTACATAACGTTATACGTTATAACGTATTACCACATAACGTTATACATTACATCGTAATGCTACATAACGTTATACGTTATATCGTAATGCTACATAACGTAATACGTTATAACGTAATGCTACATAACGTTATACGTTATATCGTAATGCTACATAACGTTATACGCTATATCGTAATGCTACACAACGTTATACGTTATAACGTATTACCATATAACGTTATACGTTATATCGTAATGCTACATAACGTTATACGCTATATTGTAATGCTACATAACGTTATACGTTATATCGTAATGCTACATAACGTTATACGCTATATCGTAATGCTACACAACGTTATACGTTATAACGTATTACCATATAACGTTATACGTTATATCGTAATGCTACATAACGTTATACGGTATATCGTAAAGCTACATAACGTTATACGTTATAACGTAATACTACATAACGTTATACGTCATATCTTAATGCTACATAACGTTATACGTTATAACGTATTACCATATAACGTTATACGTTATATCGCAATGCTACATAACGTTATACGTTATATCGTAATGCTACATAACGTTATACGCTATATCGTAAAGCTACATAACGTTATACGTTATGTCGTAATGGTACATAACGTTATACGTTACATCGTAATGCTACATAACGTTATACGTTATATCTTACTGCTACATAACGTTATACGTTATAACGTAATACTACATAACGTTATACGTTATAACGTAATACTATATAACGTTATACGTCATATCTTAATGCTACATAACGTTATACGTTATTTCGTAATGCTACATAACGTTATACGTTACATCGTAATGCTACATAACGTTATACGTTATATCTTACTGCTACATAACGTTATACGATATATCGTAATGCTACATAACGTTATACGTTATAACGTAATACTACTTAACGTTATACGTCATATCGTAATGCTACATTACGTTATACGTTATATCGTACTGCTACATAACGTTATACGTTATATCGTACTGCTACATAACGTTATACGTTATATCGTAATGCAACATAACGTTATACGTTATATCGTACTGCTACATAACGTTATACGATATATCGTAATGCTACATAACGTTATACGTTATGTCGTACTGCTACATAACATTATACGTTCTACGGTAATGCTACATAACGTTATACGTTATAACGTATTACCATATAACGTTATACATTACATCGTAATGCTACATAACGTTATCCGTTATATCGTAATGCTACATAACGTTATACGTTATATCGTAGAGCTACATAACGTTATACGTTATATCGTAATACTACATAACGTTATACGTTATAACGTAATACTATATAACGTTATACGTCATATCTTACTGCTACATAACGTTATACGTTATAACGTATTACCATATAACGTTATACGTTATATCGCAATGCTACATAACGTTATACGTTATATCGTAATGCTACATAACGTTATACGCTATATCGTAAAGCTACATAACGTTATACGTTATTTCGTAATGCTACATAACGTTATACGTTACATCGTAATGCTACATAACGTTATACGTTATATCTTACTGCTACATAACGTTATACGATATATCGTAATGCTACATAACGTTATACGTTATAACGTAATACTACTTAACGTTATACGTCATATCGTAATGCTACATTACGTTATACGTTATATCGTACTGCTACATAACGTTATACGTTATATCGTACTGCTACATAACGATATACGTTATATCGTAATGCAACATAACGTTATACGTTATATCGTACTGCTACATAACGTTATACGATATATCGTAATGCTACATAACGTTATACGTTATGTCGTACTGCTACATAACATTATACGTTCTACGGTAATGCTACATAACGTTATACGTTATAACGTATTACCATATAACGTTATACATTACATCGTAATGCTACATAACGTTATGCGTTATATCGTAATGCTACATAACGTTATACGTTATATCGTAGAGCTACATAACGTTATACGTTATATCGTAATGCTACATAACGTTATACGTTATAACGTATTACCATATCTCGTTATACGTTATATCGTAATACTACATAACGTCACACGTTATATCGTAATGCTACATAACATTATACGTTGTATCGTAATGATACATAACCTTATACGTTATATCGTAATGCTACATAACGTTATGCGTTATATCGTAATGCTACATAACGTATTACGTTATTTCGTAATGCTACATAACGTTATACGTTATATCGTAATGCTACATAACGTTATATGTCATAACGTATTACCATATCTCGTTTTACGTTATATCGTAATACTACATAACGTTACACGTTATATCGTAATGCTACATAACGTTATACGCTATATCGTAATGCTACATAACGTTATACGTTATGTCGTACTGCTACATAACATTATACGCTATATGGTAATGCTACATAACCTTATACGTTATAACGTATTACCACATAACGTTATACATTACATCGTAATGCTACATAACGTTATACGTTATATCGTAATGCTACATAACGTAATACGTTATATCGTAGAGCTACATGACGTTATACGTTATATCGTAATGCTACATATCGTTATACGTTGTATCGTAATGATACATAACGTTATACGTTATATCGTAATGCTACATAGCGTTATACGATATATCGTAATGCTACATAACGTTATATGTTATAACGTATTACCATATCACGTTATACGTTATATCGTTATGCTACATAACGTTATACGTTATATCGTAATGCTACATAACGTTATACGCTATATCGTAATGCTACATAACGTTATATGTTATATCGTAATGCTACATAACGTTATAAGTTATATCGTAATGCTACATAACGTTATACGCTATATCGTAATGCTACATAACGTTATACGTTATAACGTAATAGTACTTAACGTTATACGTCATATCGTAATGCTACATTACGTTATACGTTATATCGTACTGCTACATAACGTTATACGTTATATCGTACTGCTACAGAACGTTATACGTTGTATCGTAATGCTACATAACGTTATACCTTATGTCGTAATGCTATATAACATTATACGTTATATCGGAATGCTACATAACGTTATACGTTATATCGTAATGCTACATAACGTTATACGTTATATAGTAATGCTACATAACGTTATACGTTACATCGTAATGCTACATAACGTTATACGTTATATCCTACTGCTACATAACGTTATACGATATATCGTAATGCTACATAACGTTATACGTTATAACGTAATACTACTTAACGTTATACGTTATATCGTAATGCTACATAACGATATACGTTATATCGTAATGCAACATAACGTTATACGTTATATCGTACTGCTACATAACGTTATACGATATATCGCAATGCTACATAACGTTGTACGTTATAACGTAATACTACTTAACGTTATACGTTATATCGTAATGCTACATAACGTTATACGTTATATCGTAATGCTACATAACGTTATACGTTATAACGTATTACCATATAACGTTATACGTTATATCGCAATGCTACATAACGTTATACGTTATATCGTACTGCTACATAACGTTATACGTTACATCGTAATGCTACATAACGTTATACGCTATATCGTAATGCTACACAACGTTATACGTTATAACGTATTACCATATAACCTTATACGTTATATCGTAATGCTACATAACGTTATACGCTATATCGTAAAGCTACATAACGTTATACGTTATGTCGTAATGGTACATAACGTTATACGTTACATCGTAATGCTACATAACGTTATACGTTATATCTTACTGCTACATAACGTTATACGTTATAACGTAATACTACATAACGTTATACGTTATAACGTAATACTATATAACGTTATACGTCATATCTTAATGCTACATAACGTTATACGTTATTTCGTAATGCTACATAACGTTATACGTTACATCGTAATGCTACATAACGTTATACGTTATATCTTACTGCTACATAACGTTATACGATATATCGTAATGCTACATAACGTTATACGTTATAACGTAATACTACTTAACGTTATACGTCATATCGTAATGCTACATTACGTTATACGTTATATCGTACTGCTACATAACGTTATACGTTATATCGTAATGCTACATATCGTTATACGTTGTATCGTAATGATACATAACGTTATACGTTATATCGTAATGCTACATAGCGTTATACGATATATCGTAATGCTACATAACGTTATATGTTATAACGTATTACCATATCACGTTATACGTTATATCGTACTGCTACATAACGTTATACGATATATCGTAATGCTACATAACGTTATACGTTATAACGTAATACTACTTAACGTTATACGTCATATCGTAATGCTACATTACGTTATACGTTATATCGTACTGCTACATAACGTTATACGTTATATCGTACTGCTACAGAACGTTATACGTTGTATCGTAATGCTACGTAACGTTATACCTTATGTCGTAATGCTATATAACATTATACGTTATATCGGAATGCTACATAACGTTATACGTTGTATCGTAATGCTACATAACGTTATACGTTATATAGTAATGCTACATAACGTTATACGTTACATCGTAATGCTACATAACGTTATACGTTATATCCTACTGCTACATAACGTTATACGATATATCGTAATGCTACATAACGTTATACGTTATAACGTAATACTACTTAACGTTATACGTTATATCGTAATGCTACATAACGTTATACGTTATATCGTAATGCAACATAACGTTATACGTTATATCGTACTGCTACATAACGTTATACGATATATCGCAATGCTACATAACGTTATACGTTATAACGTAATACTACTTAACGTTATACGTTATATCGTAATGCTACATAACGTTATACGTTATATCGTAATGCTACATAACGTTATACGTTATAACGTATTACCATATAACGTTATACGTTATATCGCAATGCTACATAACGTTATACGTTATATCGTACTGCTACATAACGTTATACGTTACATCGTAATGCTACATAACGTTATACGCTATATCGTAATGCTACACAACGTTATACGTTATAACGTATTACCATATAACCTTATACGTTATATCGTAATGCTACATAACGTTATACGTTATATCGTAATGCTACATAACGTTATACGTTATGTCGTACTGCTACATAACGTTGTACGTTATATCGTAATGCTACGTAGCGTTATACGTTGTATAATAATGATACATAACGTTATACGTTATATCGTAATGCTACATAACGTTATACGTTATATCGTAATGCTACATAACGTTATACGTTATAACGTATTACCATATCACGTTATACGTTATATCGTAATGCTACATAACGTTATACGTTATATCGTAATGCTACATAACGTTATACGTTATATCGTACTGCTACATAACGTTATACGTTATATGGTAATGCTACATAACGTTATACGTTATAGCGTAATGCTACATTACGTTATACGTTTTATCGTAATGCTACATAACGTTATACGTTATATCGTAATGCTACATAACGTTACACGTTATATCGTAATGCTACACAACGTTATACGCTATATCATAATGCTACATAACGTTATACGTTATGTCGTACTGCTACATAACATTATACGTTCTACGGTAATGCTACATAACGTTATACGTTATAACGTATTACCATATAACAATATACATTACATCGTAATGCTACATAACGTTATCCGTTATATCGTAATGCTACATAACGTTATACGTTACATCGTAATGCTACATAACGTTATACGCTATATCGTAATGCTACACAACGTTATACGTTATAACGTATTACCATATAACCTTATACGTTATATCGTAATGCTACATAACGTTATACGTTATATCGTAATGCTACATAACGTTATACGTTATGTCGTACTGCTACATAACGTTGTACGTTATATCGTAATGCTACGTAGCGTTATACGTTGTATAATAATGATACATAACGTTATACGTTATATCGTAATGCTACATAACGTTATACGTTATATCGTAATGCTACATAACGTTATACGTTATAACGTATTACCATATCACGTTATACGTTATATCGTAATGCTACATAACGTTATACGTTATATCGTAATGCTACATAACGTTATACGTTATAACTTACTGCTACATAACGTTATACGTTATATTGTAATGCTACATAACGTTATACGTTATATCGTAATGCTACATAACGTTATACGTTATAACGTATTACCATATCTCGTTATACGTTATATCGTAATACTACATAACGTTACACGTTATATCGTAATGCTACACAACGTTATACGCTATATCATAATGCTACATAACGTTATACGTTATGTCGTACTGCTACATAACATTATACGTTCTACGGTAATGCTACATAACGTTATACGTTATAACGTATTACCATATAACAATATACATTACATCGTAATGCTACATAACGTTATCCGTTATATCGTAATGCTACATAACGTTATACGTTATATCGTAATGCTACATAACGTTATACGTTATATCGTAATGCTACATGACGTTATACGTTATAACGTATTACCATATCACGTTATACGTTATATCGTACTGCTACATAACGTTATACGTTATATCGTAATGCTACATAACGTTATACGTTATATCGTAATGCTACATAACGTTATACGCTATATCGTAAAGCTACATAACGTTATACGTTATGTCGTAATGGTACATAACGTTATACGTTACATCGTAATGCTACATAACGTTATACGTTATATCTTACTGCTACATAACGTTATACGTTATAACGTAATACTACATAACGTTATACGTTATAACGTAATACTATATAACGTTATACGTCATATCTTAATGCTACATAACGTTATACGTTATTTCGTAATGCTACATAACGTTATACGTTTCATCGTAATGCTACATAACGTTATACGTTATATCTTACTGCTACATAACGTTATACGATATATCGTAATGCTACATAACGTTATACGTTATAACGTAATACTACTTAACGTTATACGTCATATCGTAATGCTACATTACGTTATACGTTATATCGTACTGCTACATAACGTTATACGTTATATCGTACTGCTACATAACGTTATACGTTATATCGTAATGCAACATAACGTTATACGTTATATCGTACTGCTACATAACGTTATACGATATATCGTAATGCTACATAACGTTATACGTTATGTCGTACTGCTACATAACATTATACGTTCTACGGTAATGCTACATAACGTTATACGTTATAACGTATTACCATATAACGTTATACATTACATCGTAATGCTACATAACGTTATCCGTTATATCGTAATGCTACATAACGTTATACGTTATATCGTAGAGCTACATAACGTTATACGTTATATCGTAATACTACATAACGTTATACGTTATAACGTAATACTATATAACGTTATACGTCATATCTTACTGCTACATAACGTTATACGTTATAACGTATTACCATATAACGTTATACGTTATATCGCAATGCTACATAACGTTATACGTTATATCGTAATGCTACATAACGTTATACGCTATATCGTAAAGCTACATAACGTTATACGTTATTTCGTAATGCTACATAACGTTATACGTTACATCGTAATGCTACATAACGTTATACGTTATATCTTACTGCTACATAACGTTATACGATATATCGTAATGCTACATAACGTTATACGTTATAACGTAATACTACTTAACGTTATACGTCATATCGTAATGCTACATTACGTTATACGTTATATCGTACTGCTACATAACGTTATACGTTATATCGTACTGCTACATAACGATATACGTTATATCGTAATGCAACATAACGTTATACGTTATATCGTACTGCTACATAACGTTATACGATATATCGTAATGCTACATAACGTTATACGTTATGTCGTACTGCTACATAACATTATACGTTCTACGGTAATGCTACATAACGTTATACGTTATAACGTATTACCATATAACGTTATACATTACATCGTAATGTTACATAACGTTATCCGTTATATCGTAATGCTACATAACGTTATACGTTATATCGTAGAGCTACATAACGTTATACGTTATATCGTAATGCTACATAACGTTATACGTTATAACGTATTACCATATCTCGTTATACGTTATATCGTAATACTACATAACGTCACACGTTATATCGTAATGCTACATAACATTATACGTTGTATCGTAATGATACATAACCTTATACGTTATATCGTAATGCTACATAACGTTATGCGTTATATCGTAATGCTACATAACGTATTACGTTATTTCGTAATGCTACATAACGTTATACGTTATATCGTAATGCTACATAACGTTATACGTTATAACGTATTACCATATCTCGTTTTACGTTATATCGTAATACTACATAACGTTACACGTTACATCGTAATGCTACATAACGTTATACGTTATATCGTAATGCTACATAACGTAATACGTTATATCGTAGAGCTACATGACGTTATACGTTATATCGTAATGCTACATATCGTTATACGTTGTATCGTAATGATACATAACGTTATACGTTATATCGTAATGCTACATAGCGTTATACGATATATCGTAATGCTACATAACGTTATATGTTATAACGTATTACCATATCACGTTATACGTTATATCGTTATGCTACATAACGTTATACGTTATATCGTAATGCTACATAACGTTATACGCTATATCGTAATGCTACATAACGTTATATGTTATATCGTAATGCTACATATCGTTATAAGTTATATCGTAATGCTACATAACGTTATACGCTATATCGTAATGCTACATAACGTTATACGTTATAACGTAATACTACTTAACGTTATACGTCATATCGTAATGCTACATTACGTTATACGTTATATCGTACTGCTACATAACGTTATACGTTATATCGTACTGCTACAGAACGTTATACGTTGTATCGTAATGCTACATAACGTTATACCTTATGTCGTAATGCTATATAACATTATACGTTATAACGTAATACTACATAACGTTATACGTTATAACGTAATACTATATAACGTTATACGTCATATCTTAATGCTACATAACGTTATACGTTATTTCGTAATGCTACATAACGTTATACGTTACATCGTAATGCTACATAACGTTATACGTTATATCTTACTGCTACATAACGTTATACGATATATCGTAATGCTACATAACGTTATACGTTATAACGTAATACTACTTAACGTTATACGTCATATCGTAATGCTACATTACGTTATACGTTATATCGTACTGCTACATAACGTTATACGTTATATCGTACTGCTACATAACGTTATACGTTATATCGTAATGCAACATTACGTTATACGTTATATCGTACTGCTACATAACGTTATACGATATATCGTAATGCTACATAACGTTATACGTTATGTCGTACTGCTACATAACGTTATACGTTATATCGTAATGCTACATAACGTTATACGTTATAACGTATTACCATATCACGTTATACGTTATATCGTAATGCTACATAACGTTATACGTTATATCGTAATGCTACATAACGTTATACGTTATATCGTACTGCTACATAACGTTATACGTTATATGGTAATGCTACATAACGTTATACGTTATAGCGTAATGCTACATTACGTTATACGTTATATCGTAATGCTACATAACGTTATACGTTATATCGTAATGCTACATATCGTTATACGTTATAACTTATTGCTACATAACGTTATACGTTATATTGTAATGCTACATAACGTTATACGTTATATCATAATGCTACATAACGTTATACGTTATAACGTATTACCATATCTCGTTATACGTTATATCGTAATACTACATAACGTTACACGTTATATCGTAATGCTACACAACGTTATACGCTATATCATAATGCTACATAACGTTATACGTTATGTCGTACTGCTACATAACATTATACGTTCTACGGTAATGCTACATAACGTTATACGTTATAACGTATTACCATATAACAATATACATTACATCGTAATGCTACATAACGTTATCCGTTATATCGTAATGCTACATAACGTTATACGTTGTATCGTAATGATACATAACGTTATACGTTATATCGTAATGCTACATAGCGTTATACGATATATCGTAATGCTACATAACGTTATATGTTATAACGTATTACCATATCACGTTATACGTTATATCGTTATGCTACATAACGTTATACGTTATATCGTAATGCTACATAACGTTATACGCTATATCGTAATGCTACATAACGTTATATGTTATATCGTAATGCTACATATCGTTATAAGTTATATCGTAATGCTACATAACGTTATACGCTATATCGTAATGCTACATAACGTTATACGTTATAACGTAATACTACTTAACGTTATACGTCATATCGTAATGCTACATTACGTTATACGTTATATCGTACTGCTACATAACGTTATACGTTATATCGTACTGCTACAGAACGTTATACGTTGTATCGTAATGCTACATAACGTTATACCTTATGTCGTAATGCTATATAACATTATACGTTATATCGGAATGCTACATAACGTTATACGTTATATCGTAATGCTACATAACGTTATACGTTATATAGTAATGCTACATAACGTTATACGTTACATCGTAATGCTACATAACGTTATACGTTCTATCCTACTGCTACATAACGTTATACGATATATCGTAATGCTACATAACGTTATACGTTATAACGTAATACTAGTTAACGTTATACGTTATATCGTAATGCTACATAACGTTATACGTTATATCGTAATGCAACATAACGTTATACGTTATATCGTACTGCTACATAACGTTATACGATATATCTTACTGCTACATAACGTTATACGTTATAACGTAATACTACATAACGTTATACGTTATAACGTAATACTATATAACGTTATACGTCATATCTTAATGCTACATAACGTTATACGTTATTTCGTAATGCTACATAACGTTATACGTTACATCGTAATGCTACATAACGTTATACGTTATATCTTACTGCTACATAACGTTATACGATATATCGTAATGCTACATAACGTTATACGTTATAACGTAATACTACTTAACGTTATACGTCATATCGTAATGCTACATTACGTTATACGTTATATCGTACTGCTACATAACGTTATACGTTATATCGTACTGCTACATAACGTTATACGTTATATCGTAATGCAACATAACGTTATACGTTATATCGTACTGCTACATAACGTTATACGATATATCGTAATGCTACATAACGTTATAAGTTATGTCGTACTGCTACATAACGTTATACGTTATATCGTAATGCTACATAACGTTATACGTTATAACGTATTACCATATCACGTTATACGTTATATCGTAATGCTACATAACGTTATACGTTATATCGTAATGCTACATAACGTTATACGTTATATCGTACTGCTACATAACGTTATACGTTATATGGTAATGCTACATAACGTTATACGTTATAGCGTAATGCTACATTACGTTATACGTTATATCGTAATGCTACATAACGTTATACGTTATATCGTAATGCTACATATCGTTATACGTTATAACTTACTGCTACATAACGTTATACGTTATATTGTAATGCTACATAACGTTATACGTTATATCATAATGCTACATAACGTTATACGTTATAACGTATTACCACATCTCGTTATACGTTATATCGTAATACTACATAACGTTACACGTTATATCGTAATGCTACACAACGTTATACGCTATATCATAATGCTACATAACGTTATACGTTATGTCGTACTGCTACATAACATTATACGTTCTACGGTAATGCTACATAACGTTATACGTTATAACGTATTACCATATAACAATATACATTACATCGTAATACTAGTTAACGTTATACGTTATATCGTAATGCTACATAACGTTATACGTTATATCGTAATGCAACATAACGTTATACGTTATATCGTACTGCTACATAACGTTATACGATATATCTTACTGCTACATAACGTTATACGTTATAACGTAATACTACATAACGTTATACGTTATAACGTAATACTATATAACGTTATACGTCATATCTTAATGCTACATAACGTTATACGTTATTTCGTAATGCTACATAACGGTATACGTTACATCGTAATGCTACATAACGTTATACGTTATATCTTACTGCTACATAACGTTATACGATATATCGTAATGCTACATAACGTTATACGTTATAACGTAATACTACTTAACGTTATACGTCATATCGTAATGCTACATTACGTTATACGTTATATCGTACTGCTACATAACGTTATACGTTATATCGTACTGCTACATAACGTTATACGTTATATCGTAATGCAACATAACGTTATACGTTATATCGTACTGCTACATAACGTTATACGATATATCGTAATGCTACATAACGTTATACGTTATGTCGTACTGCTACATAACGTTATACGTTATATCGTAATGCTACATAACGTTATACGTTATAACGTATTACCATATCACGTTATACGTTATATCGTAATGCTACATAACGTTATACGTTATATCGTAATGCTACATAACGTTATACGTTATATCGTACTGCTACATAACGTTATACGTTATATGGTAATGCTACATAACGTTATACGTTATAGCGTAATGCTACATTACGTTATACGTTATATCGTAATGCTACATAACGTTATACGTTATATCGTAATGCTACATATCGTTATACGTTATAACTTACTGCTACATAACGTTATACGTTATATTGTAATGCTACATAACGTTATACGTTATATCATAATGCTACATAACGTTATACGTTATAACGTATTACCACATCTCGTTATACGTTATATCGTAATACTACATAACGTTACACGTTATATCGTAATGCTACACAACGTTATACGCTATATCATAATGCTACATAACGTTATACGTTATGTCGTACTGCTACATAACATTATACGTTCTACGGTAATGCTACATAACGTTATACGTTATAACGTATTACCATATAACAATATACATTACATCGTAATGCTACATAACGTTATCCGTTATATCGTAATGCTACATAACGTTATACGTTATATCGTAGAGCTACATAACGTTATACGTTATATCGTAATGCTACATAACGTTATACGTTATAACGCATTACCATATCTCGTTATACGTTATATCGTAATACTACATAACGTTACACGTTATATCGTAATGCTACATAACATTATACGTTGTATCGTAATGATACATAACCTTATACGTTATATCGTAATGCTACATAACGTTATACGTTATATCGTAATGCTACATAACGTATTACGTTATTTCGTAATGCTACATAACGTTATACGTTATATCGTAATGCTACATAACGTTATACGTTATAACGTATTACCATATCTCGTTTTACGTTATATCGTAATACTACATAACGTTACACGTTATATCGTAATGCTACATAACGTTATACGCTATATCGTAATGCTACATAACGTTATACGTTATGTCGTACTGCTATATAACATTATACGCTATATGGTAATGCTACATAACGTTATACGTTATAACGTATTACCACATAACGTTATACATTACATCGTAATGCTACATAACGTTATACGTTATATCGTAATGCTACATAACGTAATACGTTATATCGTAGAGCTACATGACGTTATACGTTATATCGTAATGCAACATAACGTTATACGCTATATTGTAATGCTACATAACGTTATATGTTATGTCGTACTGTTACATAACATTATACGCTATATGGTAATGCTACATAACGTTATACGTTATAACGTATTACCACATAACGTTATACATTACATCGTAATGCTACATAACGTTATACGTTATATCGTAATGCTACATAACGTAATACGTTATATCGTAGAGCTACATGACGTTATACGTTATATCGTAATGCAACATAACGTTATACGCTATATTGTAATGCTACATAACGTTATATGTTATGTCGTACTGTTACATAACGTTATACGTTATATGGTACTGCTACATAACGTTATACGTTATAACGTAATGCTACATAACGTTATACGCTATATGGTAATGCTACATACCGTTATACGTTATAACGTATTACCATATCATGTTATACGTTATATCGTAATGCTACATAACGTTATACGCTATATTGTAATGCTACATAACGTTATATGTTATGTCGTACTGTTACATAACGTTATACGTTATATGGTACTGCTACATAACGTTATACGTTATAACGTAATGCTACATAACGTTATACGTTATAACGTAATGCTACATAACGTTATACCTTATATCGTAGAGCTACATAACGTTATACGTTATATCGTAATGCTACATAACGTTATACGTTATAACGTATTACCATATCTCGTTATACGTTATATCGTAATACTACATAACGTTACACGTTATATCGTAATGCTAGATAACGTTATACGTTGTATCGTAATGATACATAACCTTATACGTTATATCGTAATGCTACATAACGTCATACGTTATATCGTAATGCTACATAACGTATTACGTTATTTCGTAATGTTACATAACGTTATACGTTATATCGTAATGCTACATAACGTTATACGTTACATCGTAATGCTACATAACGTTATACGTTATATCTTTCTGCTACATAACGTTATACGTTATATCGTAATGCTACATAACGTTATACGTTATAACGTATTACCATATCTCGTTTTACGTTATATCGTAATACTACATAACGTTACACGTTATATCGTAATGCTACATAACGTTATACGTTATAACGTATTACCATATCTCGTTTTACGTTATATCGTAATGCTACATAACGTATTACGTTATTTCGTAATGTTACATAACGTTATACGTTATATCGTAATGCTACATAACGTTATACGTTACATCGTAATGCTACATAACGTTATACGTTATATCTTTCTGCTACATAACGTTATACGTTATATCGTAATGCTACATAACGTTATACGTTATAACGTATTACCATATCTCGTTTTTCGTTATATCGTAATACTACATAACGTTACACGTTATATCGTAATGCTACATAACGTTATACGCTATATCGTAATGCTACATAACGTTATACGTTATGTCGTACTGCTACATAACATTATACGCTATATGGTAATGGTACATAACGTTATATGTTATAACGTATTACCACATAACGTTATACATTACATCGTAATGCTACATAACGTTATACGTTATATCGTAATGCTACATAACGTTATACGTTATATCGTAGAGCTACATATCGTTATTCGTTATATCGTAATGCTACATAACGTTATACGTTATATCGTTATGCTACATAACGTTATACGTTATATCGTAATGCTACATAACGTTATACGCTATATCGTAATGCTACATAACGTTATACGTTATATCGTAATGCTACATAACGTTATAAGTTATATCGTATTGCTACATAACGTTATACGCTATATCGTAATGCTACATAACGTTATACGTTATGTCGTACTGATACATAATGTTATACGTTATAACGTATTATCATATCACGTTATACGTTATATCGTAATGCTACATAACGTTATACGCTATTTTGTAATGCTACATAACGTTATATGTTATGTCGTACTGTTACATAACGTTATACGTTATATGGTAATGCTACAAAACGTTATCCGTTATAACGTAATGCTACATAATGTTATACGTTATATCGTAATGCTACATAACGTTATACGTTATATCGTAATGCTACATAACGTTATACGTTATACCGTAATGCTACATAACGTTGTACGTTATATCGTAATGCTACATAACGTTATACGTTACATCGTAATGCTACATAACGTTATACGCTATATCGTAATGCTACACAACGTTATACATTATAACGTATTACCATATAACGTTATACGTTATATCGTAATGCTACATAACGTTATACGTTATATCGTAATGCTACATAACGTTATACGTTATGTCGTACTGCTACACAACGTTGTACGTTATATCGTAATGCTACATAGCGCTATACGTTGTATCGTAATGATACATAACGTTATACGTTATATCGTAATGCTACATAACGTTATACGTTATATCGTAATGCTACATAACGTTATACGTTATAACGTATTACCATATCACGTTATACGTTATATCGTAATGCGACATAACGTTATACGTTATATCGTAATGCTACATAACGTTATACGTTATATCGTACTGCTACATAACGTTATACGTTATATCGTAATGCTACATAACGATATACGTTATAGCGTACTGCTACATAACGTTATACGTTATATCGTAATGCAACATAACGTCATACGCTATTTTGTAATGCTACATAACGTTATACGTTATATCGTAATGCTACATAACGTTATACGCTATTTTGTAATGCTACATAACGTTATATGTTATGTCGTACTTTTACATAACGTTATACGTTATATGGTAATGCTACAAAACGTTATACGTTATAACGTAATGCTACATAACGTTATACGTTATATCGTAATGCTACATAACGTTATACGTTATAGCATACTGCTACATAACGTTATACGTTATATCGTAATGCTACATAACGTTATACGTTATATCGTAATGCTATATAACGTTATACGTTATATCGTAATGCTACATAACGTTATACGCTATTTTGTAATGCTACATAACGTTATATGTTATGTCGTACTGTTACATAACGTTATACGTTATATGGTAATGCTACACAACGTTATACGTTATATCGTAATGCTACATAACGTAATACATTATATCGTAATGCTACATAACGTTATACGTTATAACGTATTACCATATCACGTTATACGTTATATCGTAATGCTACATAACGTTATACGTTATATCGTAATGCTACATAACGTTATACGTTATATCGTACTGCTACATAACGTTATACGTTATATGGTAATGCTACATAACGTTATACGTTATAGCGTAATGCTACATTACGTTATACGTTATATCGTAATGCTACATAACGTTATACGTTATATCGTAATGCTACATATCGTTATACGTTATAACGTACTGCTACATAACGTTATACGTTATATCGTAATGCTACATAACGTAATACATTATATCGTAATGCTACATAACGTTATACGTTATAACGTATTACCATATCACGTTATACGTTATATCGTAATGCTACATAACGTTATACGTTATATCGTAATGCTACATATCGTTATACGTTATAACGTACTGCTACATAACGTTATACGTTATAACGTACTGCTACATAACGTTATACGCAATATGGTAATGCTACATAACGTTATACGTTATGTCGTACTGCTACATAACATTATACGCTATATGGTAATGCTACATAACGTTATACGTTATAACGTATTACCACATAACGTTATACATTACATCGTAATGCTACATAACGTTATACGTTATATCGTAATGCTACATAACGTAATACGTTATATCGTAGAGCTACATGACGTTATACGTTATATCGTAATGCTACATATCGTTATACGTTGTATCGTAATGATACATAACGTTATACGTTATATCGTAATGCTACATAGCGTTATACGATATATCGTAATGCTACATAACGTTATATGTTATAACGTATTACCATATCACGTTATACGTTATATCGTTATGCTACATAACGTGATACGTTATATCGTAATGCTACATAACGTTATACGTTATATCGTAATGCTACATAACGTATTACGTTATTTCGTAATGCTACATAACGTTATACGTTATATCGTAATGCTACATAACGTTATACGTTACATCGTAATGCTACATAACGTTATACGTTATATCTTTCTGCTACATAACGTTATACGTTATATCGTAATGCTACATAACGTTATACGTTATAACGTATTACCATATCTCGTTTTACGTTATATCGTAATACTACATAACGTTACACGTTATATCGTAATGCTACATAACGTTATACGCTATATCGTAATGCTACATAACGTTATACGTTATGTCGTACTGCTACATAACATTATACGCTATATGGTAATGGTACATAACGTTATACGTTGTATCGTAATGATACATAACGTTATACGTTATATCGTAATGCTACATAACGTTATACCTTATATCGTAATGCTACATAACATTATACGTTATATCGGAATGCAACATAACGTTATACGTTATATCGTAATGCTACATAACGTTATACGTCATATAGTAATGCTACATAACGTTATACGTTATATCGTAATGCTACATAACGTTATACGTTATAACGTATTACTACATAACGTTATACGTTATAACGTAATACTATATATAGTTATACGTCATATCATAATGCTACATAACGTTATACGTTATAACGTATTACCATATAACGTTATACGTTATATCGAAATGCTACATAACGTTATACGTTATAACGAATTACCATATAACGTTATACGTTACATCGTAATGCTACATAACGTTATACGCTATATCGTAATGCAACATAACGTCATACGCTATTTTGTAATGCTACATAACGTTATACGTTATATCGTAATGCTACATAACGTTATACGCTATTTTGTAATGCTACATAACGTTATATGTTATGTCGTACTTTTACATAACGTTATACGTTATATGGTAATGCTACAAAACGTTATACGTTATAACGTAATGCTACATAACGTTATACGTTATATCGTAATGCTACATAACGTTATACGTTATAGCATACTGCTACATAACGTTATACGTTATATCGTAATGCTACATAACGTTATACGTTATATCGTAATGCTACATAACGTTATACGTTATATCGTAATGCTACATAACGTTATACGCTATTTTGTAATGCTACATAACGTTATATGTTATGTCGTACTGTTACATAACGTTATACGTTATATGGTAATGCTACACAACGTTATACGTTATATCGTAATGCTACATAACGTAATACATTATATCGTAATGCTACATAACGTTATACGTTATAACGTATTACCATATCACGTTATACGTTATATCGTAATGCTACATAACGTTATACGTTATATCGTAATGCGACATAACGTTATACGTTATATCGTAATGCTACATAACGTTATACGTTATATCGTACTGCTACATAACGTTATACGTTATATCGTAATGCTACATAACGATATACGTTATAGCGTACTGCTACATAACGTTATACGTTATATCGTAATGCAACATAACGTCATACGCTATTTTGTAATGCTACATAACGTTATACGTTATATCGTAATGCTACATAACGTTATACGCTATTTTGTAATGCTACATAACGATATATGTTATGTCGTACTTTTACATAACGTTATACGTTATATGGTAATGCTACAAAACGTTATACGTTATAACGTAATGCTACATAACGTTATACGTTATGTCGTAATGCTACATAACGTTATACGTTATAGCATACTGCTACATAACGTTATACGTTATATCGTAATGCTACATAACGTTATACGTTATATCGTAATGCTACATAACGTTATACGTTATATCGTAATGCTACATAACGTTATACGCTATTTTGTAATGCTACATAACGTTATATGTTATGTCGTACTGTTACATAACGTTATACGTTATATGGTAATGCTACACAACGTTATACGTTATATCGTAATGCTACATAACGTAATACATTATATCGTAATGCTACATAACGTTATACGTTATAACGTATTACCATATCACGTTATACGTTATATCGTAATGCTACATAACGTTATACGTTATATCGTAATGCTACATAACGTTATACGTTATGTCGTACTGATACATAATGTTTTACGTTATAACGTATTATCATATCACGTTATACGTTATATCGTAATGCTACATAACGTTATACGCTATACCGTAATGCTACATAACGTTGTACGTTATATCGTAATGCTACATAACGTTATACGTTACATCGTAATGCTACATAACGTTATACGTTATATCGTAATGCTACATAACGTTATACGTTATGTCGTACTGCTACACAACGTTGTACGTTATATCGTAATGCTACATAGCGCTATACGTTGTATCGTAATGATACATAACGTTATACGTTATATCGTAATGCTACATAACGTTATACGTTATATCGTAATGCTACATAACGTTATACGTTATAACGTATTACCATATCACGTTATACGTTATATCGTAATGCGACATAACGTTATACGTTATATCGTAATGCTACATAACGTTATACGTTATATCGTACTGCTACATAACGTTATACGTTATATCGTAATGCTACATAACGATATACGTTATAGCGTACTGCTACATAACGTTATACGTTATATCGTAATGCAACATAACGTCATACGCTATTTTCTAATGCTACATAACGTTATACGTTATATCGTAATGCTACATAACGTTATACGCTATTTTGTAATGCTACATAACGTTATATGTTATGTCGTACTTTTACATAACGTTATACGTTATATGGTAATGCTACAAAACGTTATACGTTATAACGTAATGCTACATAACGTTATACGTTATATCGTAATGCTACATAACGTTATACGTTATAGCATACTGCTACATAACGTTATACGTTATATCGTAATGCTACATAACGTTATACGTTATATCGTAATGCTACATAACGTTATACGTTATATCGTAATGCTACATAACGTTATACGCTATTTTGTAATGCTACATAACGTTATATGTTATGTCGTACTGTTACATAACGTTATACGTTATATGGTAATGCTACACAACGTTATACGTTATATCGTAATGCTACATAACGTAATACATTATATCGTAATGCTACATAACGTTATACGTTATAACGTATTACCATATCACGTTATACGTTATATCGTAATGCTACATAACGTTATACGTTATATCGTATAGCTACATAACGTTATACGTTATATCGTACTGCTACATAACGTTATACGTTATATGGTAATGCTACATAACGTTATACGTTATAGCGTAATGCTACATTACGTTATACGTTATATCGTAATGCTACATAACGTTATACGTTATATCGTAATGCTACATATCGTTATACGTTATAACGTACTGCTACATAACGTTATACGTTATATCGTAATGCTACATAACGTAATACATTATATCGTAATGCTACATAACGTTATACGTTATAACGTATTACCATATCACGTTATACGTTATATCGTAATGCTACATAACGTTATACGTTATATCGTAATGCTACATATCGTTATACGTTATAACGTACTGCTACATAACGTTATACGTTATAACGTACTGCTACATAACGTTATACGCTATATGGTAATGCTACATAACGTTATACGTTATGTCGTACTGCTACATAACTTTATACGCTATATGGTAATGCTACATAACGTTATACGTTATAACGTATTACCACATAACGTTATACATTACATCGTAATGCTACATAACGTTATACGTTATATCGTAATGCTACATAACGTAATACGTTATATCGTAGAGCTACATGACGTTATACGTTATATCGTAATGCTACATATCGTTATACGTTGTATCGTAATGATACATAACGTTATACGTTATATCGTAATGCTACATAGCGTTATACGATATATCGTAATGCTACATAACGTTATATGTTATAACGTATTACCATATCACGTTATACGTTATATCGTTATGCTACATAACGTGATACGTTATATCGTAATGCTACATAACGTTATACGTTATATCGTAATGCTACGTAACGTATTACGTTATTTCGTAATGCTACATAATTTTATACGTTATATCGTAATGCTACATAACGTTATACGTTACATCGTAATGCTACATAACGTTATACGTTATATCTTTCTGCTACATAACGTTATACGTTATATCGTAATGCTACATAACGTTATACGTTATAACGTATTACCATATCTCGTTTTACGTTATATCGTAATACTACATAACGTTACACGTTATATCGTAATGCTACATAGCGTTATACGCTATATCGTAATGCTACATAACGTTATACGTTATGTCGTACTGCTACATAACATTATACGCTATATGGTAATGGTACATAACGTTATACGTTGTATCGTAATGATACATAAAGTTATACGTTATATCGTAATGCTACATAACGTTATACCTTATATCGTAATGCTACATAACATTATACGTTATATCGGAATGCAACATAACGTTATACGTTATATCGTAATGCTACATAACGTTATACGTCATACAGTAATGCTTCATAACGTTATACGTTATATCGTAATGCTACATAACGTTATACGTTATAACGTATTACTACATAACGTTATACGTTATAACGTAATACTATATATAGTTATACGTCATATCATAATGCTACATAACGTTATACGTTATAACGTATTACCATATAACGTTATACGTTATATCGAAATGCTACATAACGTTATACGTTATAACGTATTACCATATAACGTTATACGTTATATCGTAATGCTACATAACGTTATACGTTATATCGTACTGCTACATAACATTATACGCTATATGGTAATGGTACATAACGTTATACGTTGTATCGTAATGATACATAACGTTATACGTTATATCGTAATGCTACATAACGTTATACGTTATATCGTAATGCTACATAACGTTATATGTTATATCGTAATGCTACATAACGTTATACGTTATATCGTAATGCTACATAACGTGATACGTTATATCGTAATGCTGCATATCGTTATACGTTATATCGTAATGCTACATAACGTTATACGTTATAACGTATTACCATATAACGTTATGCGTTATATCGTAATGCTACATAACGTTATACGTTATATCGTAATGCTACATAACTTTATACGTTATAACGTAATACTACATAACGTTATACGTTATAACGTATTACCATATAACGTTACACGTTATATCGTAATGATACATAACGTTATACGTTATATCGTAATGCTACATAACGTTATACGTTATATCGTAATGCTACATAACGTTATACGTTATAACGTATTACCATATCACGTTATACGTTATATCGTAATGCGACATAACGTTATACGTTATATCGTAATGCTACATAACGTTATACGTTATATCGTACTGCTACATAACGTTATACGTTATATCGTAATGCTACATAACGATATACGTTATAGCGTACTGCTACATAACGTTATACGTTATATCGTAATGCAACATAACGTCATACGCTATTTTCTAATGCTACATAACGTTATACGTTATATCGTAATGCTACATAACGTTATACGCTATTTTGTAATGCTACATAACGTTATATGTTATGTCGTACTTTTACATAACGTTATACGTTATATGGTAATGCTACAAAACGTTATACGTTATAACGTAATGCTACATAACGTTATACGTTATATCGTAATGCTACATAACGTTATACGTTATAGCATACTGCTACATAACGTTATACGTTATATCGTAATGCTACATAACGTTATACGTTATATCGTAATGCTACATAACGTTATACGTTATATCGTAATGCTACATAACGTTATACGCTATTTTGTAATGCTACATAACGTTATATGTTATGTCGTACTGTTACATAACGTTATACGTTATATGGTAATGCTACACAACGTTATACGTTATATCGTAATGCTACATAACGTAATACATTATATCGTAATGCTACATAACGTTATACGTTATAACGTATTACCATATCACGTTATACGTTATATCGTAATGCTACATAACGTTATACGTTATATCGTATAGCTACATAACGTTATACGTTATATCGTACTGCTACATAACGTTATACGTTATATGGTAATGCTACATAACGTTATACGTTATAGCGTAATGCTACATTACGTTATACGTTATATCGTAATGCTACATAACGTTATACGTTATATCGTAATGCTACATATCGTTATACGTTATAACGTACTGCTACATAACGTTATACGTTATATCGTAATGCTACATAACGTAATACATTATATCGTAATGCTACATAACGTTATACGTTATAACGTATTACCATATCACGTTATACGTTATATCGTAATGCTACATAACGTTATACGTTATATCGTAATGCTACATATCGTTATACGTTATAACGTACTGCTACATAACGTTATACGTTATAACGTACTGCTACATAACGTTATACGCTATATGGTAATGCTACATAACGTTATACGTTATGTCGTACTGCTACATAACTTTATACGCTATATGGTAATGCTACATAACGTTATACGTTATAACGTATTACCACATAACGTTATACATTACATCGTAATGCTACATAACGTTATACGTTATATCGTAATGCTACATAACGTAATACGTTATATCGTAGAGCTACATGACGTTATACGTTATATCGTAATGCTACATATCGTTATACGTTGTATCGTAATGATACATAACGTTATACGTTATATCGTAATGCTACATAGCGTTATACGATATATCGTAATGCTACATAACGTTATATGTTATA
Source organism: Bombus lapidarius (assembly GCA_936014575.1). Classification (NCBI taxonomy): domain Eukaryota; kingdom Metazoa; phylum Arthropoda; class Insecta; order Hymenoptera; family Apidae; genus Bombus; species Bombus lapidarius. The sequence goes on along the minus strand of CAKXZU010000097.1, from coordinate 169,468 downwards.
ACGTATTACCATATCACGTTATACGTTATATCGTTATGCTACATAACGTGATACGTTATATCGTAATGCTACATAACGTTATACGTTATATCGTAATGCTACGTAACGTATTACGTTATTTCGTAATGCTACATAATTTTATACGTTATATCGTAATGCTACATAACGTTATACGTTACATCGTAATGCTACATAACGTTATACGTTATATCTTTCTGCTACATAACGTTATACGTTATATCGTAATGCTACATAACGTTATACGTTATAACGTATTACCATATCTCGTTTTACGTTATATCGTAATACTACATAACGTTACACGTTATATCGTAATGCTACATAGCGTTATACGCTATATCGTAATGCTACATAACGTTATACGTTATGTCGTACTGCTACATAACATTATACGCTATATGGTAATGGTACATAACGTTATACGTTGTATCGTAATGATACATAAAGTTATACGTTATATCGTAATGCTACATAACGTTATACCTTATATCGTAATGCTACATAACATTATACGTTATATCGGAATGCAACATAACGTTATACGTTATATCGTAATGCTACATAACGTTATACGTCATATAGTAATGCTACATAACGTTATACGTTATATCGTAATGCTACATAACGTTATACGTTATAACGTATTACTACATAACGTTATACGTTATAACGTAATACTATATATAGTTATACGTCATATCATAATGCTACATAACGTTATACGTTATAACGTATTACCATATAACGTTATACGTTATATCGAAATGCTACATAACGTTATACGTTATAACGTATTACCATATAACGTTATACGTTATATCGTAATGCTACATAACGTTATACGTTATATCGTACTGCTACATAACATTATACGCTATATGGTAATGGTACATAACGTTATACGTTGTATCGTAATGATACATAACGTTATACGTTATATCGTAATGCTACATAACGTTATACGTTATATCGTAATGCTACATAACGTTATATGTTATATCGTAATGCTACATAACGTTATACGTTATATCGTAATGCTACATAACGTGATACGTTATATCGTAATGCTGCATATCGTTATACGTTATATCGTAATGCTACATAACGTTATACGTTATAACGAATTACCATATAACGTTATGCGTTATATCGTAATGCTACATAACGTTATACGTTATATCGTAATGCTACATAACTTTATACGTTATAACGTAATACTACATAACGTTATACGTTATAACGTATTACCATATAACGTTACACGTTATATCGTAATGCTACATAACGTTATACGTTATATCGTAATGCTACATAACGTTATACGTTACATCGTAATGCTACATAACTTTATACGTTTTATCGTAATGTTACATAACGTTATACGTTATATCGTAATGCTACACAACGTTATATGTTATATCGTAATGCTACATAACGTTATACGTTATATCGTAATGCTGCATAACGTTATACGTTATAACGTATTACCATATAACGTTATACGTTATATCGTAATGCTACATAACGTTATACGTTATATCGTAATGCTACATATCGTTATACGTTATAACGTAATACTACATATCGTTATACGTTATAACGTAATGCTACATAACGTTATACGTTACATCGTAATGCTACATAACTTTATACGTTTTATCGTAATGTTACATAACGTTATACGTTATATCGTAATGCTACACAACGTTATATGTTATATCGTAATGCTACATAACGTTATACGTTATATCGAAATGCTACATAACGTTATACGTTATAACGAATTACCATATAACGTTATACGTTACATCGTAATGCTACATAACGTTATACGCTATATCGTAATGCTACACAACGTTATACATTATAACGCATTACTGCATAACGTTATACGTTATAACGTAATACTATATATAGTTATACGTCATATCATAATGCTACATAACGCTATACGTTATAACGTATTACCATATAACGTTATACGTTATATCGAAATGCTACATAACGTTATACGTTATAACGTATTACCATATAACGTTATACGTTATATCGTAATGCTACATAACGTTATACGTTATATCGTAATGCTACATAACATTATACGTTATATCGTAACGCTACATAACGTTATACGTTATATCGTAATGCTACATAACGTTATACGTTATATCGTAATTCTACATAACATTATACGTTATATCGTAATGCTACGTAATGTTATACGTTATATCGTAATGCTACAAAACGTTATACGTTATATCGTAATGCTACATAACGTTATACGTTATAACGTATTACCATATAACGTTATACGTCATATCGTAATGCTACATAACGTTATACGTTATATCGAAATGCAACATAACGTTATACGTTATATCGTAATACTACATAACATTATACGGTATATCGTAATGCTACATAACGTTATATGTTATATCGTAATGCTACATAACGTGATACGTTATATCGTAATGCTGCATATCGTTATACGTTATATCGTAATGCTACATAACGTTATACGTTATAACGTATTACCATATAACGTTATGCGTTATATCGTAATGCTACATAACGTTATACGTTATATCGTAATGCTACATAACGTTATACGTTATAACGTAATACTACATAACGTTATACGTTATAACGTATTACCATATAACGTTACACGTTATATCGTAATGCTACATAACGTTATACGTTATAACTTAATACTACATAACGTTATACGTTATAACGTATTACCACATAACGTTATGCGTTATATCGTAATGCTACATAACGTTATACGTTATATCGTAATGCTACATAACGTTATACGTTATAACGTAATACTACATAACGTTATACGTTATAACGTATTACCATATAACGTTACACGTTATATCGTAATGCTACATAACGTTATACGTTATATCGTAATGCTACATAACGTTATACGTTACATCGTAATGCTACATAACTTTATACGTTTTATCGTAATGTTACATAACGTTATACGTTATATCGTAATGCTACATAACGTTATATGTTATATCGTAATGCTACATAACGTTATACGTTATATCGTAATGCTACATAACGTGATACGTTATATCGTAATGCTGCATATCGTTATACGTTATATCGTAATGCTACATAACGTTATACGTTATAACGTATTACCATATAACGTTATGCGTTATATCGTAATGCTACATAACGTTATACGTTATATCGTAATGCTACATAACTTTATACGTTATAACGTAATACTACATAACGTTATACGTTATAACGTATTACCATATAACGTTACACGTTATATCGTAATGCTACATAACGTTATACGTTATATCGTAATGCTACATAACGTTATACGTTACATCGTAATGCTACATAACTTTATACGTTTTATCGTAATGTTACATAACGTTATACGTTATATCGTAATGCTACACAACGTTATATGTTATATCGTAATGCTACATAACGTTATACGTTATATCGTAATGCTGCATAACGTTATACGTTATAACGTATTACCATATAACGTTATACGTTATATCGTAATGCTACATAACGTTATACGTTATATCGTAATGCTACATATCGTTATACGTTATAACGTAATACTACATATCGTTATACGTTATAACGTAATACTACATAACGTTATACGTTATAACGTATTACCATATAATGTTACACGTTATATCGTAATGCTACATAACGTTATACGTTATAACTGAATACTACATAACGTTATACGTTATAACGTATTACCATATAACGTTATACGTTATATCGAAATGCTACATAACGTTATACGTTATAACGTATTACCATATAACGTTATACGTTATATCGTAATGCTACATAACGTTATACGTTATATCGTAATGCTACATAACATTATACGTTATATCGTAACGCTACATAACGTTATACGTTATATCGTAATGCTACATAACGTTATACGTTATATCGTAATGCTACAAAACGTTATACGTTATATCGTAATGCTACAAAACGTTATACGTTATATCGTAATGCTACATAACGTTATACGTTATAACGTATTACCATATAACGTTATACGTCATATCGTAATGCTACATAACGTTATACGTTATATCGAAATGCAACATAACGTTATACGTTATATCGTAATACTACATAACATTATACGGTATATCGTAATGCTACATAACGTTATATGTTATATCGTAATGCTACATAACGTGATACGTTATATCGTAATGCTGCATATCGTTATACGTTATATCGTAATGCTACATAACGTTGTACGTTATAACGTATTACCATATAACGTTATACGTTATATCGTAATGCTACATAACGTTATACGTTATATCGTAATGCTACATAACATTATACGTTATATCGTAACGCTACATAACGTTATACGTTATATCGTAATGCTACATAACGTTATACGTTATATCGTAATTCTACATAACATTATACGTTATATCGTAATGCTACGTAATGTTATACGTTATATCGTAATGCTACAAAACGTTATACGTTATATCGTAATGCTACATAACGTTATACGTTATAACGTATTACCATATAACGTTATACGTCATATCGTAATGCTACATAACGTTATACGTTATATCGAAATGCAACATAACGTTATACGTTATATCGTAATACTACATAACATTATACGGTATATCGTAATGCTACATAACGTTATATGTTATATCGTAATGCTACATAACGTGATACGTTATATCGTAATGCTGCATATCGTTATACGTTATATCGTAATGCTACATAACGTTATACGTTATAACGTATTACCATATAACGTTATGCGTTATATCGTAATGCTACATAACGTTATACGTTATATCGTAATGCTACATAACGTTATACGTTATAACGTAATACTACATAACGTTATACGTTATAACGTATTACCATATAACGTTACACGTTATATCGTAATGCTACATAACGTTATACGTTATAACTTAATACTACATAACGTTATACGTTATAACGTATTACCATATAACGTTATGCGTTATATCGTAATGCTACATAACGTTATACGTTATATCGTAATGCTACATAACGTTATACGTTATAACGTAATACTACATAACGTTATACGTTATAACGTATTACCATATAACGTTACACGTTATATCGTAATGCTACATAACGTTATACGTTATATCGTAATGCTACATAACGTTATACGTTACATCGTAATGCTACATAACTTTATACGTTTTATCGTAATGTTACATAACGTTATACGTTATATCGTAATGCTACATAACGTTATATGTTATATCGTAATGCTACATAACGTTATACGTTATATCGTAATGCTACATAACGTGATACGTTATATCGTAATGCTGCATATCGTTATACGTTATATCGTAATGCTACATAACGTTATACGTTATAACGTATTACCATATAACGTTATGCGTTATATCGTAATGCTACATAACGTTATACGTTATATCGTAATGCTACATAACTTTATACGTTATAACGTAATACTACATAACGTTATACGTTATAACGTATTACCATATAACGTTACACGTTATATCGTAATGCTACATAACGTTATACGTTATATCGTAATGCTACATAACGTTATACGTTACATCGTAATGCTACATAACTTTATACGTTTTATCGTAATGTTACATAACGTTATACGTTATATCGTAATGCTACACAACGTTATATGTTATATCGTAATGCTACATAACGTTATACGTTATATCGTAATGCTGCATAACGTTATACGTTATAACGTATTACCATATAACGTCATACGTTATATCGTAATGCTACATAACGTTATACGTTATATCGTAATGCTACATATCGTTATACGTTATAACGTAATACTACATAACGTTATACGTTATAACGTATTACCATATAATGTTACACGTTATATCGTAATGCTACATAACGTTATACGTTATAACTTAATACTACATAACGTTATACGTTATAACGTATTACCATATAACGTTATACGTTATATCGAAATGCTACATAACGTTATACGTTATAACGTATTACCATATGACGTTATACGTTATATCGTAATGCTACATAACGTTATACGTTATATCGTAATGCTACATAACATTATACGTTATATCGTAACGCTACATAACGTTATACGTTATATCGTAATGCTACATAACGTTATACGTTATATCGTAATGCTACAAAACGTTATACGTTATATCGTAATGCTACATAACGTTATACGTTATAACGTATTACCATATAACGTTATACGTCATATCGTAATGCTACATAACGTTATACGTTATATCGAAATGCAACATAACGTTATACGTTATATCGTAATACTACATAACATTATACGGTATATCGTAATGCTACATAACGTTATATGTTATATCGTAATGCTACATAACGTGATACGTTATATCGTAATGCTGCATATCGTTATACGTTATATCGTAATGCTACATAACGTTATACGTTATAACGTATTACCATATAACGTTATGCGTTATATCGTAATGCTACATAACGTTATACGTTATATCGTAATGCTACATAACGTTATACGTTATAACGTAATACTACATAACGTTATACGTTATAACGTATTACCATATAACGTTACACGTTATATCGTAATGCTACATAACGTTATACGTTATAACTTAATACTACATAACGTTATACGTTATAACGTATTACCATATAACGTTATGCGTTATATCGTAATGCTACATAACGTTATACGTTATATCGTAATGCTACATAACGTTATACGTTATAACGTAATACTACATAACGTTATACGTTATAACGTATTACCATATAACGTTACATGTTATATCGTAATGCTACATAACGTTATACGTTATATCGTAATGCTACATAACGTTATACGTTACATCGTAATGCTACATAACTTTATACGTTTTATCGTAATGTTACATAACGTTATACGTTATATCGTAATGCTACATAACGTTATATGTTATATCGTAATGCTACATAACGTTATACGTTATATCGTAATGCTACATAACGTGATACGTTATATCGTAATGCTGCATATCGTTATACGTTATATCGTAATGCTACATAACGTTATACGTTATAACGTATTACCATATAACGTTATGCGTTATATCGTAATGCTACATAACGTTATACGTTATATCGTAATGCTACATAACTTTATACGTTATAACGTAATACTACATTACGTTATACGTTATAACGTATTACCATATAACGTTACACGTTATATCGTAATGCTACATAACGTTATACGTTATATCGTAATGCTACATAACGTTATACGTTACATCGTAATGCTACATAACTTTATACGTTTTATCGTAATGTTACATAACGTTATACGTTATATCGTAATGCTACACAACGTTATATGTTATATCGTAATGCTACATAACGTTATACGTTATATCGTAATGCTGCATAACGTTATACGTTATAACGTATTACCATATAACGTTATACGTTATATCGTAATGCTACATAACGTTATACGTTATATCGTAATGCTACATATCGTTATACGTTATAACGTCATACTACATAACGTTATACGTTATAACGTATTACCATATAATGTTACACGTTATATCGTAATGCTACATAACGTTATACGTTATAACTTAATACTACATAACGTTATACGTTATAACGTATTACCATATAACGTTATACGTTATATCGTAATGCTACATAACGTTATACGTTATATCGTAATGCTACATAACGTTATACGTTATAACGTAATACTACATAACGTTATACGTTATAACGTAATACTACATAACGTTATACGTTATAACGTATTACCATATAACGTTACACGTTATATCGTAATGCTACATAACGTTATACGTTATAACGTAATACTACATAACGTTATACGTTATAACGTATTACCATATAACGTTACACGTTATATCGTAATGCTACATAACGTTATACGTTATAACTTAATACTACATAACGTTATACGTTATAACGTATTACCATATAACGTTATACGTTATATCGTAATGCTACATAACGTTATACGTTATATCGTAATGCTACATAACGCTATACGTTATATCGTAATGTTACATATCGTTATACGTTATATCGTAATGCTACATAACGTTATACGTTATAACGTATTACCATATAACGTTATACGTTATATCGTAATGCTACATAACGTTATACGTTATATCGTAATGCTACATAACGTTCTACATTATATCGTAATGCTACATAACGTTATATGTTATATCGTAATGCTACATAACGTTATACGTTATATCAAAATGCTGCATAACGTTATACGTTATAACGTATTACCATATAACGTTATACGTTATATCGTAATGCTACATAACGTTATACGTTATATCGTAATGCTGCATATCGTTATACGTTATATCGTAATGCTACATAACGTTATACGTTATAACGTATTACCATATAACGTTATACGTTATATCGTAATGCTACATAACGTTATACGTTATATCGTAATGCTACATAACGTTATACGTAATAACGTCATACTACATAACGTTATACGTTATAACGTATTACCATATAACGTTACACGTTACATCGTAATGCTACATAACGTTATACGTTTTATCGTAATGTTACATAACGTTATACGTTATATCGTAATGCTACATAACGTTATATGTTATATCGTAATGCTACATAACGTTATACGTTATATCGTAATGCTGCATAACGTTATACGTTATAACGTATTACCATATAACGTTATACGTTATATCGTAATGCTACATAACGTTATACGTTATAACGTAATGCTACATAACGTTATACGTTATAGCGTACTGCTACATAACGTTATACGTTATATCGTAATGCTACATAACGTTATACGCTATTTTGTAATGCTACATAACGTTATATGTTATGTCGTACTGTTACATAACGTTATACGTTATATGGTAATGCTACAAAACGTTATACGTTATAACGTAATGCTACATAACGTTATACATTATAACGAATTACCATATAACGTTATACGTTACATCGTAATGCTACATAACGTTATACGCTATATCGTAATGCTACACAACGTTATACGTTATAAAATATTACCATATAACGTTATACGTTATATCGTAATGCGACATAACGTTATACGTTATATCGTAATGCTACATAACGTTATACGTTATGTCGTACTGCTACATAACGTTGTACGTTATATCGTAATGCTACATAGCGTTATACGTTGTATCATAATGATACATAACGTTATACGTTATATCGTAATGCTACATAACGTTATACATTATATCGTAATGCTACATAACGTTATACGTTATAACGTATTACCATATCACGTTATACGTTATATCGTAATGCTACATAACGTTATACGTTATATCGTAATGCTACATAACGTTATACGTTATATCGTACTGCTACATAACGTTATACGTTATATGGTAATGCTACATAACGTTATACGTTATAGCTTAATGCTACATTACGTTATACGTTATATCGTAATGCTACATAACGTTATACGTTATATCGTAATGCTACATATCGTTATACGTTATAACATACTGCTACATAACGTTATACGTTATATTGTAATGCTACGTAACGTTATACGTTATATCGTAATGCTACATAACGTTATACGTTATAACGTATTACCATATCTCGTTATACGTTATATCGTAATGCTACACAACGTTATACGCTATAACGTATTACTACATAACGTTATACGTTATAACGTAATCCTATATAAAGTTATACGTCATATCATAATGCTACATAACGTTATACGTTATAACGTATTTCCATATAACGTTATACATTACATTGTAATGCTACATAACGTTATCCGTTATATCGTAATGCTACATAACGTTATACGTTATAACGTATTACCATATCTCGTTTTACGTTATATCGTAATACTACATAACGTTACACGTTATATCGTAATGCTACATAACGTTATACGATATGTCGTACTGCTACATAACATTATACGCTATATGGTGATGGTACATAACGTTATACGTTATAACGTATTACCACATAACGTTATACATTACATCGTAATGCTACATAACGTTATACGTTATATCGTAATGCTACATAACGTTATACGTTATATCGTAGAGCTACATAACGTTATTCGTTATATCGTAATGCTACATAACGTTATACGTTGTATCGTAATGATACATAACGTTATACGTTATATCGTAATGCTACATAACGTTATACGATATATCGTAATGCTACATAACGTTATATGTTATAACGTATTACCCTATCACGTTATACGTTATATCGTTATGCTACATAACGTTATACGTTATATCGTAATGCTACATAACGTTATACGTTATATCGTAATGCTACATAACGTTATACGTTATAACGTATTACCATATAACGTTATACGTTATATCGTAATGCTACATAACGTTATACGTTATATCGAAATGCAACATAACGTTATACGTTATATCGTAATACTACATAACATTATACGGTATATCGTAATGCTACATAACGTTATATGTTATATCGTAATGCTACATAACGTGATACGTTATATCGTAATGCTGCATATCGTTATACGTTATATCGTAATGCTACATAACGTTATACGTTATAACGTAATACTACATAACGTTATACGTTATAACGTATTACCATATAACGTTATACGTTATATCGTAATGCTACATAACGTCATACGTTATATCGTAATGCTACATAACGTTATACGTTATAACGTCATACTACATAACGTTATACGTTACATCGTAATGCTACATAACGTTATACGTTTTATCGTAATGCTACATAACGTTATACGTCATATAGTAATGCTACATAACGTTATACGTTATATCGTAGTGCTACATAACGTTATACGTTATAACGTATTACTGCATAACGTTATACGTTATAACGTAATACTATATAAAGTTATACGTCATATCATAATGCTACATAACGTTATACGTTATAACGTATTACCATATAACGTTATACGTTATATCGAAATGCTACATAACGTTATACGTTATAACGAATTACCATATAACGTTATACGTTATAACGAATTACCATATAACGTTATACGTTACATCGTAATGCTACATAACGTTATACGCTATATCGTAATGCTACACAACGTTATACATTATAACGCATTACCATATACCGTTATACGTTATATCGTAATGCTACATGACGTTATACGTTATATCGTAATGCCACATAACATTATACGTTATATCGTAACGCTACATAACGTTATACGTTATATCGTAATGCTACATAACGTTATACGTTATATCGTAATGCTACATAACGTTATACGTTATAACATATTACCATATAACGTTATACGTTATATCGTAATGCTACATAACGTTATACGTTATAACGTAATGCTACATAACGTTATACGTTATAATGTATTACCATATAACGTTATACATTATAACGCATTACCATATAACGTTATACGTTATATCGTAATGCTACATAACGTTATACGTTATATCGTAATGCTACATAACGTTATACGTTATATCGTAATGCTACATAACGTTATACGTTATATCGTAATGCTACATATCGTTATACGTTATAACGTATTACCATATAACGTTATACGTTATATCGTAATGCTACATAACGTTATACGTTATATCGAAATGCAACATAACGTTATACGTTATATCGTAATACTACATAACATTATACGGTATATCGTAATGCTACATAACGTTATATGTTATATCGTAATGCTACATAACGTGATACGTTATATCGTAATGCTGCATATCGTTATACGTTATATCGTAATGCTACATAACGTTATACGTTATAACGTAATACTACATAACGTTATACGTTATAACGTATTACCATATAACGTTATACGTTATATCGTAATGCTACATAACGTTATACGTTATATCGTAATGCTACATAACGTTATACGTTACATCGTAATGCTACATAACGTTATACGTTTTATCGTAATGTTACATAACGTTATACGTTATATCGTAATGCTACATAACGTTATATGTTATATCGTAATGCTACATAACGTTATACGTTATATCGAAATGCTGCATAACGTTATACGTTATAACGTATTACCATATAACGTTATACGTTATATCGTAATGCTACATAACGTTATACGTTATATCGTAATGCTTCATAACGTTATACGTTATAACGTAATACTACATAACGTTATACGTTATAACGTATTACCATATAACGTTATACGTTATATCGTAATGCTACATAACGTTATACGTTATATCGTAATGCTACATAACGTTATACGTTATAACGTATTACCATCTAACGTTATACGTTATATCGTAATGCTACATAACGTTATACGTTATATCGTAATGCTGCATATCGTTATACGTTATATCGTAATGCTACATAACGTTATACGTTATAACGTATTACCATATAACGTTATACGTTATATCGTAATGCTACATAACGTTATACGTTATATCGTAATGCTACATAACGTTATACGTTATAACGTCATACTACATAACGTTATACGTTATAACGTATTACCATATAACGTTACACGTTACATCGTAATGCTACATAACGTTATACGTTTTATCGTAATGTTACATAACGTTATACGTTATATCGTAATGCTACATAACGTTATATGTTATATCGTAATGCTACATAACGTTATACGTTATATCGTAATGCTGCATAACGTTATACGTTATAACGTATTACCATATAACGTTATACGTTATATCGTAATGCTACATAACGTTATACGTTATATCGTAATGCTACATAACGTTATACGTTATAGCGTACTGCTACATAACGTTATACGTTATATCGTAATGCTACATAACGTTATACGCTATTTTGTAATGCTACATAACGTTATATGTTATGTCGTACTGTTACATAACGTTATACGTTATATGGTAATGCTACAAAACGTTATACGTTATAACGTAATGCTACATAACGTTATACATTATAACGAATTACCATATAACGTTATACGTTACATCGTAATGCTACATAACGTTATACGCTATATCGTAATGCTACACAACGTTATACGTTATAAAATATTACCATATAACGTTATACGTTAAATCGTAATGCGACATAACGTTATACGTTATATCGTAATGCTACATAACGTTATACGTTATGTCGTACTGCTACATAATGTTGTACGTTATATCGTAATGCTACATAGCGTTATACGTTGTATCATAATGATACATAACGTTATACGTTATATCGTAATGCTACATAACGTTATACATTATATCGTAATGCTACATAACGTTATACGTTATAACGTATTACCATATCACGTTATACGTTATATCGTAATGCTACATAACGTTATACGTTATATCGTAATGCTACATAACGTTATACGTTATATCGTACTGCTACATAACGTTATACGTTATATGGTAATGCTACATAACGTTATACGTTATAGCTTAATGCTACATTACGTTATACGTTATATCGTAATGCTACATAACGTTATACGTTATATCGTAATGCTACATATCGTTATACGTTATAACGTACTGCTACATAACGTTATACGTTATATTGTAATGCTACGTAACGTTATACGTTATATCGTAATGCTACATAACGTTATACGTTATAACGTATTACCATATCTCGTTATACGTTATATCGTAATGCTACACAACGTTATACGCTATAACGTATTACTACATAACGTTATACGTTATAACGTAATCCTATATAAAGTTATACGTCATATCATAATGCTACATAACGTTATACGTTATAACGTATTACCATATAACGTTATACATTACATTGTAATGCTACATAACGTTATCCGTTATATCGTAATGCTACATAACGTTATACGTTATAACGTATTACCATATCTCGTTTTACGTTATATCGTAATACTACATAACGTTACACGTTATATCGTAATGCTACATAACGTTATACGATATGTCGTACTGCTACATAACATTATACGCTATATGGTGATGGTACATAACGTTATACGTTATAACGTATTACCACATAACGTTATACATTACATCGTAATGCTACATAACGATATACGTTATATCGTAATGCTACATAACGTTATACGTTATATCGTAGAGCTACATAACGTTATTCGTTATATCGTAATGCTACATAACGTTATACGTTGTATCGTAATGATACATAACGTTATACGTTATATCGTAATGCTACATAACGTTATACGATATATCGTAATGCTACATAACGTTATATGTTATAACGTATTACCATATCACGTTATACGTTATATCGTTATGCTACATAACGTTATACGTTATATCGTAATGCTACATAACGTTATACGTTATATCGTAATGCTACATAACGTTATACGTTATAACGTATTACCATATAACGTTATACGTTATATCGTAATGCTACATAACGTTATACGTTATAACGTCATACTACATAACGTTATACGTTATAACGTATTACCATATAACGTTACACGTTATATCGTAATGCTACATAACGTTATACGTTATAACTTAATACTACATAACGTTATACGTTATAACGTATTACCATATAACGTTATACGTTATATCGTAATGCTACATAACGTTATACGTTATATCGTAATGCTACATAACGTTATACGTTCCATCGTAATGCTACATAACGTTATACGCTATTTTGTAATGCTACATAACGTTATATGTTATGTCGTACTGTTACATAACGTTATACGTTATATGGTAATGCTACAAAACGTTATACGTTATAACGTAATGCTACATAACGTTATACGTTATAACGAATTACCATATAACGTTATACGTTATATGGTAATGCTACAAAACGTTATACGTTATAACGTAATGCTACATAACGTTATACGTTATATCGTAATGCTACATAACGTTATACGTTATAGCATACTGCTACATAACGTTATACGTTATATCGTAATGCTACATAACGTTATACGTTATAGCGTACTGCTACATAACGTTATACGTTATAACGTATTACCATATAACGTTATACATTACATCGTAATGCTACATAACGTTATCCGTTATATCGTAATGCTACATAACGTTATACGTAATAACGTATTACCACAAAACGTTATACATTACATCGTAATGCTACATAACGTTATACGTTATATCGTAATGCTACACAACGTTATACGCTATAACGTATTACTACATAACGTTATACGTTATAACGTAATCCTATATAAAGTTATACGTCATATCATAATGCTACATAACGTTATACGTTATAACGTATTACCATATAACGTTATACATTACATTGTAATGCTACATAACGTTATCCGTTATATCGTAATGCTACATAACGTTATACGTTATATCGTATTACCATATGTCGTTTTACGTTATATCGTAATACTACATAACGTTACACGTTATATCGTAATGCTACATAACGTTATACGCTATATCGTAATGCTACATAACGTTATACGATATGTCGTACTGCTACATAACATTATACGCTATATGGTAATGGTACATAACGTTATACGTTATAACGTATTACCACATAACGTTATACATTACATCGTAATGCTACATAACGTTATACGTTATATCGTAATGCTACATAACGTTATACGTTATATCGTAGAGCTACATAACGCTATTCGTTATATCGTAATGCTACATAACGTTATACGTTGTATCGTAATGATACATAACGTTATACGTTATATCGTAATGCTACATAACGTTATACGATATATCGTAATGCTACATAACGTTATATGTTATAACGTATTACCATATCACGTTATACGTTATATCGTTATGCTACATAACGTTATACGTTATATCGTAATGCTACATAACGTTATACGCTATATCGTAATGCTACATAACGTTATACGTTATATCGTAATGCTACATAACGTTATCAGTTATATCGTAATGCTACATAACGTTATACGTTATATCGTAATGCAACATAACGTTATACGTTATATCGTAATACTACATAACATTATACGGTATATCGTAATGCTACATAACGTTATCTGTTATATCGTAATGCTACATAACGTGATACGTTATATCGTAATGCTGCATATCGTTATACGTTATATCGTAATGCTACATAACGTTATACGTTATAACGTAATACTACATAACGTTATACGTTATAACGTATTACCATATAACGTTATACGTTATATCGTACTGCTACATAACGTTATACGTTATATGGTAATGCTACATAACGTTATACGTTATAGCGTAATGCTACATTACGTTATACGTTATATCGTAATGCTACATAACGTTATACGTTATATCGTAATGCTACATATCGTTATACGTTATAACGTACTGCTACATAACGTTATACGTTATATTGTAATGCTACATAACGTTATACGTTATATCGTAATGCTACATAACGTTATACGTTATAACGTAATACTACTTAACGTTATACGTCATATCGTAATGCTACATTACGTTATACGTTATAACGTAATACTACATAACGTTATACGTTATAACGTATTACCATATAACGTTATACGTTATATCGTAATGCTACATAACGTTATACGTTATATCGTAATGCTACATAACGTTATACGTTACATCGTAATGCTACATAACGTTATACGTTTTATCGTAATGTTACATAACGTTATACGTTATATCGTAATGCTACATAACGTTATATGTTATATCGTAATGCTACATAACGTTATACGTTATATCGAAATGCTGCATAACGTTATACGTTATAACGTATTACCATATAACGTTATACGTTATATCGTAATGCTACATAACGTTATACGTTATATCGTAATGCTTCATAACGTTATACGTTATAACGTAATACTACATAACGTTATACGTTATAAAGTATTACCATATAACGTTACACGTTATATCGTAATGCTACATAACGTTATACGTTATGACTTAATACTACATAACGTTATACGTTATAACGTATTACCATCTAACGTTATACGTTATATCGTAATGCTACATAACGTTATACGTTATATCGTAATGCTGCATATCGTTATACGTTATATCGTAATGCTACATAACGTTATACGTTATAACGTATTACCATATAACGTTATACGTTATAACGTATTACCATATCTCGTTATACGTTATATCGTAATACTACATAACGTTACACGTTATATCGTAATGCTACACAACGTTATACGCTATAACGTATTACTACATAACGTTATACGTTATAACGTAATCCTATATAAAGTTATACGTCATATCATAATGCTACATAACGTTATACGTTATAACGTATTACCACATAACGTTATACATTACATCGTAATGCTACATAACGTTATACGTTATATCGTAATGCTACATAACGTTATACGTTATATCGTAGAGCTACATAACGTTATTCGTTATATCGTAATGCTACATAACGTTATACGTTGTATCGTAATGATACATAACGTTATACGTTATATCGTAATGCTACATAACGTTATACGATATATCGTAATGCTACATAACGTTATATGTTATAACGTATTACCATATCACGTTATACGTTATATCGTTATGCTACATAACGTTATACGTTATATCGTAATGCTACATAACGTTATACGCTATATCGTAATGCTACATAACGTTATACGTTATATCGTAATGCTACATAACGTTATCAGTTATATCGTAATGCTACATAACGTTATACGTTATATCGTAATGCTACATAACGTTATACGTTATATCGTAATGCTACATAACGTTATACGTTATAACGTATTACCATATAACGTTATACGTTATATCGTAATGCTACATAACGTTATACGTTATAACGTCATACTACATAACGTTATACGTTATAACGTATTACGATATAACGTTACACGTTATATCGTAATGCTACATAACGTTATACGTTATGTCGTACTGTTACATAACGTTATACGTTATATGGTAATGCTACATAACGTTATACGCTATTTTGTAATGCTACATAACGTTATATGTTATGTCGTACTGTTACATAACGTTATACGTTATATGGTAATGCTACAAAACGTTATACGTTATAACGTAATGCTACATAACGTTATACGTTATAGCATACTGCTACATAACGTTATATGTTATGTCGTACTGTTACATAACGTTATACGTTATATGGTAATGCTACAAAACGTTATACGTTATAACGTAATGCTACATAACGTTATATGTTATATCGTAATGCTACATAACGTTATCCGTTATATCGTAATGCTACATAACGTTATACGTAATAACGTATTACCACAAAACGTTATACATTACATCGTAATGCTACATAACGTTATACGTTATATCGTAATGCTACACAACGTTATACGCTATAACGTATTACTACATAACGTTATACGTTATAACGTAATCCTATATAAAGTTATACGTCATATCATAATGCTACATAACGTTATACGTTATAACGTATTACCATATAACGTTATACATTACATTGTAATGCTACATAACGTTATCCGTTATATCGTAATGCTACATAACGTTATACGTTATAACGTATTACCATATGTCGTTTTACGTTATATCGTAATACTACATAACGTTACACGTTATATCGTAATGCTACATAACGTTATACGCTATATCGTAATGCTACATAACGTTATACGATATGTCGTACTGCTACATAACATTATACGCTATATGGTAATGGTACATAACGTTATACGTTATAACGTATTACCACATAACGTTATACATTACATCGTAATGCTACATAACGTTATACGTTATATCGTAATGCTACATAACGTTATACGTTATATCGTAGAGCTACATAACGCTATTCGTTATATCGTAATGCTACATAACGTTATACGTTGTATCGTAATGATACATAACGTTATACGTTATATCGTAATGCTACATAACGTTATACGATATATCGTAATGCTACATAACGTTATATGTTATAACGTATTACCATATCACGTTATACGTTATATCGTTATGCTACATAACGTTATACGTTATATCGTAATGCTACATAACGTTATACGCTATATCGTAATGCTACATAACGTTATACGTTATATCGTAATGCTACATAACGTTATCAGTTATATCGTAATGCTACATAACGTTATACGTTATATCGTAATGCAACATAACGTTATACGTTATATCGTAATACTACATAACATTATACGGTATATCGTAATGCTACATAACGTTATCTGTTATATCGTAATGCTACATAACGTGATACGTTATATCGTAATGCTGCATATCGTTATACGTTATATCGTAATGCTACATAACGTTATACGTTATAACGTAATACTACATAACGTTATACGTTATAACGTATTACCATATAACGTTATACGTTATATCGTACTGCTACATAACGTTATACGTTATATGGTAATGCTACATAACGTTATACGTTATAGCGTAATGCTACATTACGTTATACGTTATATCGTAATGCTACATAACGTTATACGTTATATCGTAATGCTACATATCGTTATACGTTATAACGTACTGCTACATAACGTTATACGTTATATTGTAATGCTACATAACGTTATACGTTATATCGTAATGCTACATAACGTCATACGTTATAACGTAATACTACTTAACGTTATACGTCATATCGTAATGCTACATTACGTTATACGTTATAACGTAATACTACATAACGTTATACGTTATAACGTATTACCATATAACGTTATACGTTATATCGTAATGCTACATAACGTTATACGTTATATCGTAATGCTACATAACGTTATACGTTACATCGTAATGCTACATAACGTTATACGTTTTATCGTAATGTTACATAACGTTATACGTTATATCGTAATGCTACATAACGTTATATGTTATATCGTAATGCTACATAACGTTATACGTTATATCGAAATGCTGCATAACGTTATACGTTATAACGTATTACCATATAACGTTATACGTTATATCGTAATGCTACATAACGTTATACGTTATATCGTAATGCTTCATAACGTTATACGTTATAACGTAATACTACATAACGTTATACGTTATAAAGTATTACCATATAACGTTACACGTTATATCGTAATGCTACATAACGTTATACGTTATGACTTAATACTACATAACGTTATACGTTATAACGTATTACCATCTAACGTTATACGTTATATCGTAATGCTACATAACGTTATACGTTATAACGTATTACCATATAACGTTATACGTTACATCGTAATGCTACATAACGTTATACGCTATATCGCAATGCTACACAACGTTATACGTTATAAAATATTACCATATAACGTTATACGTTATATCGTAATGCTACATAACGTTATACGTTATATCGTAATGCTACATAACGTTATACGTTATGTCGTACTGCTACATAACGTTGTACGTTATATCGTAATGCTACATAGCGTTATACGTTGTATCATAATGATACATAACGTTATACGTTATATCGTAATGCTACATAACGTTATACATTATATCGTAATGCTACATAACGTTATACGTTATAACGTATTACCATATCACGTTATACGTTATATCGTAATGCTACATAACGTTATACGTTATATCGTAATGCTACATAACGTTATACGTTATATCGTACTGCTACATAACGTTATACGTTATATGGTAATGCTACATAACGTTATACGTTATAGCGTAATGCTACATTACGTTATACGTTTTATCGTAATGCTACATAACGTTATACGTTATATCGTAATGCTACATATCGTTATACGTTATAACGTACTGCTACATAACGTTATACGTTATATTGTAATGCTACATAACGTTATACGTTATATCGTAATGCTACATAACGTTATACGTTATAACGTATTACCATATCTCGTTATACGTTATATCGTAATACTACATAACGTTACACGTTATATCGTAATGCTACACAACGTTATACGCTATAACGTATTACTACATAACGTTATACGTTATAACGTAATCCTATATAAAGTTATACGTCATATCATAATGCTACATAACGTTATACGTTATAACGTATTACCATATAACGTTATACATAACATTGTAATGCTACATAGCGTTATCCGTTATATCGTAATGCTACATAACGTTATACGTTATAACGTATTACCATATCTCGTTTTACGTTATATCGTAATACTACATAACGTTACACGTTATATCGTAATGCTACATAACGTTATACGCTATATCGTAATGCTACATAACGTTATACGATATGTCGTACTGCTACATAACATTATACGCTATATGGTAATGGTACATAACGTTATACGTTATAACGTATTACCACATAACGTTATACATTACATCGTAATGCTACATAACGTTATACGTTATATCGTAATGCTACATAACGTTATACGTTATATCGTAGAGCTACATAACGTTATTCGTTATATCGTAATGCTACATAACGTTATACGTTGTATCGTAATGATACATAACGTTATACGTTATATCGTAATGCTACATAACGTTATACGATATATCGTAATGCTACATAACGTTATATGTTATAACGTATTACCATATCACGTTATACGTTATATCGTTATGCTACATAACGTTATACGTTATATCGTAATGCTACATAACGTTATACGCTATATCGTAATGCTACATAACGTTATACGTTATATCGTAATGCTACATAACGTTATCAGTTATATCGTAATGCTACATAACGTTATACGTTATATCGTAATGCTACATAACGTTATACGTTATATCGTAATGCTACATAACGTTATACGTTATAACGTATTACCATATAACGTTATACGTTATATCGTAATGCTACATAACGTTATACGTTATAACGTCATACTACATAACGTTATACGTTATAACGTATTACGATATAACGTTACACGTTATATCGTAATGCTACATAACGTTATACGTTATAACTTAATACTACATAACGTTATACGTTATAACGTATTACCATATAACGTTATACGTTATATCGTAATGCTACATAACGTTATACGTTATATCGTAATGCTACATAACGTTATACGTTCCATCGTAATGCTACATAACGTTATACGCTATTTTGTAATGCTACATAACGTTATATGTTATGTCGTACTGTTACATAACGTTATACGTTATATGGTAATGCTACAAAACGTTATACGTTATAACGTAATGCTACATAACGTTATACGTTATATCGTAATGCTACATAACGTTATACGTTATAGCATACTGCTACATAACGTTATACGTTATATCGTAATGCTACATAACGTTATACGTTATAGCGTACTGCTACATAACGTTATACGTTATAACGTATTACCATATAACGTTATACATTACATCGTAATGCTACATAACGTTATCCGTTATATCGTAATGCTACATAACGTTATACGTTATAACGTATTACCATATCTCGTTATACGTTATATCGTAATACTACATAACGTTACACGTTATATCGTAATGCTACACAACGTTATACGCTATATCGTAATGCTACATAACGTTATACGTTATGTCGTACTGCTACATAACATTATACGTTCTACGGTAATGCTACATAACGCTATACGTTATAACGTATTACCATTTAACGTTATACATTACATCGTAATGCTACATAACGTTATCCGTTATATCGTAATGCTACATAACGTTATACGTTATAACGTATTACCATATCTCGTTTTACGTTATATCGTAATACTACATAACGTTACACGTTATATCGTAATGCTACATAACGTTATACGCTATATCGTAATGCTACATAACGTTATACGTTATGTCGTACTGCTACATAACATTATACGCTATATGGTAATGGTACATAACGTTATACGTTATAACGTATTGCCACATAACGTTATACATTACATCGTAATGCTACATAACGTTATACGTTATATCGTAATGCTACATAACGTTATACGTTATATCGTAGAGCTACATAACGTTATTCGTTATATCGTAATGCTACATAACGTTATACGTTGTATCGTAATGATACATAACGTTATACGTTATATCGTAATGCTACATAACGTTATACGATATATCGTAATGCTACATAACGTTATATGTTATAACGTATTACCATATCACGTTATACGTTATATCGTTATGCTACATAACGTTATACGTTATATCGTAATGCTACATAACGTTATACGCTATATCGTAATGCTACATAACGTTATACGTTATATCGTAATGCTACATAACGTTATCAGTTATATCGTAATGCTACATAACGTTATACGTTATATCGTAATGCTACATAACTTTATACGTTATATCGTAATGCTACATATCGTTATACGTTATAACGTATTACCATATAACGTTATACGTTATATCGTAATGCTACATAACGTTATACGTTATAACGTCATACTACATAACGTTATACGTTATAACGTATAACCATATAACGTTACACGTTATATCGTAATGCTACATAACGTTATACGTTATAACTTAATACTACATAACGTTATACGTTATAACGTATTACCATATAACGTTATACGTTATATCGTAATGCTACATAACGTTATACGTTATATCGTAATGCTACATAACCTTATACGTTCCATCGTAATGCTACATAACGTTATACGCTATTTTGTAATGCTACATAACGTTATATGTTATGTCGTACTGTTACATAACGTTATACGTTATATGGTAATGCTACAAAACGTTATACGTTATAACGTAATGCTACATAACGTTATACGTTATAACGAATTACCATATAACGTTATACGTTATATCGTAATGCTACATAACGTTATACGTTATAGCGTACTGCTACATAACGTTATACGTTATATCGTAATGCTACATAACGTTATACGCTATTTTGTACTGCTACATAACGTTATATGTTATGTCGTACTGTTACATAACGTTATACGTTATATGGTAATGCTACAAAACGTTATACGTTATAACGTAATGCTACATAACGTTATATGTTATATCGTAATGCTACATAACGTTATACGTTATAGCATACTGCTACATAACGTTATACGTTATATCGTAATGCTACATAACGTTATACGTTATAGCGTACTGCTACATAACGTTATACGTTATAACGTATTACCATATAACGTTATACATTACATCGTAATGCTACATAACGTTATCCGTTATATCGTAATGCTAAATAACGTTATACGTAATAACGTATTACCACATAACGTTATACATTACATCGTAATGCTACATAACGTTATACGTTATATCGTAATGCTACATAACGTTATACGCTATATCGTAGAGCTACATAACGTTATTCGTTATATCGTAATGCTACATAACGTTATACGTTATATCGTAATGCTACATAACGTTATACGTTATAACGTATTACCATATCTCGTTATACGTTATATCGTAATACTACATAACGTTACACGTTATATCGTAATGCTACACAACGTTATACGCTATATCGTAATGCTACATAACGTTATACGTTATGTCATACTGCTACAAAACATTATACGTTCTACGGTAATGCTACATAACGCTATACGTTATAACGTATTACCATATAACGTTATACATTACATCGTAATGCTACATAACGTTATCCGTTATATCGTTATGCTACATAACGTTATACGTTATAACGTATTACCATATCTCGTTTTACGTTATATCGTAATACTACATAACGTTACACGTTATATCGTAATGCTACATAACGTTATACGCTATATCGTAATGCTACATAACGTTATACGTTATGTCGTACTGCTACATAACATTATACGCTATATGGTAATGGTACATAACGTTATACGTTATAACGTATTACCACATAACGTTATACATTACATCGTAATGCTACATAACGTTATACGTTATATCGTAATGCTACATAACGTTATACGTTATATCGTAGAGCTACATAACGTTATTCGTTATATCGTAATGCTACATAACGTTATACGTTGTATCGTAATGATACATAACGTTATACGTTATATCGTAATGCTACATAACGTTATACGATATATCGTAATGCTACATAACGTTATATGTTATAACGTATTACCATATCACGTTATACGTTATATCGTTATGCTACATAACGTTATACGTTATATCGTAATGCTACATAACGTTATACGCTATATCGTAATGCTACATAACGTTATACGTTATATCGTAATGCTACATAACGTTATAAGTTATATCGTAATGTTACATAACGTTATACGCTATATCGTAATGCTACATAACGTTATACGTTATGTCGTACTGATACATAATGTTATACGTTATAACGTATTACCATATCACGTTATACGTTATATCGTAATGCTACATAACGTTATACGTTATGTCGTAATGCTACATAACGTTATACGCTATATCGTAATGCTACGTAACGTTATACGTTATGTCGTACTGCTACATAACGTTATACGTTATATTGTAATGCTACATAACGTTATATGTTATGTCGTACTCTTACATAACGTTATACGTTATATGGTATTTCTACATAACGTTATACGTTATAACGTAATGCTACATAACGTTATACGCTATATGGTAATGCTACATATCGTTATACGTTATAACGTATTACCATATCACGTTATACGTTATATCGTAATGCTACATAACGTTATACGCTATTTTGTAATGCTACATAACGTTATATGTTATGTCGTACTGTTACATAACGTTATAGGTTATATGGTAATGCTACAAAACGTTATACGTTATAACGTAATGCTACATAACGTTATACGTTATATCGTAATGCTACATAACGTTATACGCTATATCGTAACCCTACATATCGTAATACGATATAACGTATTACCATATCACGTTATACGTTATATCGTAATGCTACATAACGTTATACGTTATATCGTAATGCTACATAACGTTATACGCTATATCGTAATGCTACATAACGTTATACGTTATGTCGTACTGCTACATAACGTCATACGTTATATGGTAATGCTACATAACGTTATACGTTATATCGTAATGCTACATATCGTTATACGTTATAACGTATTACCATATCACGTTATACGTTATATCGTAATGCTACATAACGTTATACGCTATTTTGTAATGCTACATAACGTTATATGTTATGTCGTACTGTTACATAACGTTATACGTTATATGGTAATGCTACAAAACGTTATACGTTATAACGTAATGCTACATAACGTTATACGTTATATCGTAATGCTACATAACGTTATACGCTATATCGTAACCCTACATATCGTAATACGATATAACGTATTACCATATCACGTTATACGTTATATCGTAATGCTACATAACGTTATACGTTATATCGTAATGCTACATAACGTTATACGCTATATCGTAACCCTACATATCGTAATACGATATAACGTATTACCATATCACGTTATACGTTATATCGTAATGCTACATAACGTTATACGTTATATCGTAATGCTACATAACGTTATACGCTATATCGTAATGCTACATAACGTTATACGCTATATCGTAATGCTACATAACGTTATACGTTATGTCATACTGCTACAAAACATTATACGTTCTACGGTAATGCTACATAACGCTATACGTTATAACGTATTACCATATAACGTTATACATTACATCGTAATGCTACATAACGTTATACGTTATATCGTAATGCTACATATCGTTATACGTTATAACGTATTACCATATCACGTTATACGTTATATCGTAATGCTACATAACGTTATACGCTATTTTGTAATGCTACATAACGTTATATGTTATGTCGTACTGTTACATAACGTTATACGTTATATGGTAATGCTACAAAACGTTATACGTTATAACGTAATGCTACATAACGTTATACGTTATATCGTAATGCTACATAACGTTATACGCTATATCGTAACCCTACATATCGTAATACGATATAACGTATTACCATATCACGTTATACGTTATATCGTAATGCTACATAACGTTATACGTTATATCGTAATGCTACATAACGTTATACGCTATATCGTAACCCTACATATCGTAATACGATATAACGTATTACCATATCACGTTATACGTTATATCGTAATGCTACATAACGTTATACGTTATATCGTAATACTACATAACGTTACACGTTATATCGTAATGCTACACAACGTTATACGCTATATCGTAATGCTACATAACGTTATACGTTATGTCATACTGCTACAAAACATTATACGTTCTACGGTAATGCTACATAACGCTATACGTTATAACGTATTACCATATAACGTTATACATTACATCGTAATGCTACATAACGTTATCCGTTATATCGTTATGCTACATAACGTTATACGTTATAACGTATTACCATATCTCGTTTTACGTTATATCGTAATACTACATAACGTTACACGTTATATCGTAATGCTACATAACGTTATACGCTATATCGTAATGCTACATAACGTTATACGTTATGTCGTACTGCTACATAACATTATACGCTATATGGTAATGGTACATAACGTTATACGTTATAACGTATTACCACATAACGTTATACATTACATCGTAATGCTACATAACGTTATACGTTATATCGTAATGCTACATAACGTTATACGTTATATCGTAGAGCTACATAACGTTATTCGTTATATCGTAATGCTACATAACGTTATACGTTGTATCGTAATGATACATAACGTTATACGTTATATCGTAATGCTACATAACGTTATACGATATATCGTAATGCTACATAACGTTATATGTTATAACGTATTACCATATCACGTTATACGTTATATCGTTATGCTACATAACGTTATACGTTATATCGTAATGCTACATAACGTTATACGCTATATCGTAATGCTACATAACGTTATACGTTATATCGTAATGCTACATAACGTTATAAGTTATATCGTAATGTTACATAACGTTATACGCTATATCGTAATGCTACATAACGTTATACGTTATGTCGTACTGATACATAATGTTATACGTTATAACGTATTACCATATCACGTTATACGTTATAGCGTAATGCTACATAACGTTATACGTTATGTCGTAATGCTACATAACGTTATACGCTATATCGTAATGCTACGTAACGTTATACGTTATGTCGTACTGCTACATAACGTTATACGTTATATTGTAATGCTACATAACGTTATATGTTATGTCGTACTCTTACATAACGTTATACGTTATATGGTATTTCTACATAACGTTATACGTTATAACGTAATGCTACATAACGTTATACGCTATATGGTAATGCTACATATCGTTATACGTTATAACGTATTACCATATCACGTTATACGTTATATCGTAATGCTACATAACGTTATACGCTATATCGTAACCCTACATATCGTAATACGATATAACGTATTACCATATCACGTTATACGTTATATCGTAATGCTACATAACGTTATACGTTATATCGTAATGCTACATAACGTTATACGCTATATCGTAATGCTACATAACGTTATACGTTATGTCGTACTGCTACATAACGTCATACGTTATATGGTAATGCTACATAACGTTATACGTTATATCGTAATGCTACATATCGTTATACGTTATAACGTATTACCATATCACGTTATACGTTATATCGTAATGCTACATAACGTTATACGCTATTTTGTAATGCTACATAACGTTATATGTTATGTCGTACTGTTACATAACGTTATACGTTATATGGTAATGCTACAAAACGTTATACGTTATAACGTAATGCTACATAACGTTATACGTTATATCGTAATGCTACATAACGTTATACGCTATATCGTAACCCTACATATCGTAATACGATATAACGTATTACCATATCACGTTATACGTTATATCGTAATGCTACATAACGTTATACGTTATATCGTAATGCTACATAACGTTATACGCTATATCGTAACCCTACATATCGTAATACGATATAACGTATTACCATATCACGTTATACGTTATATCGTAATGCTACATAACGTTATACGTTATATCGTAATGCTACATAACGTTATACGCTATATCGTAATGCTACATAACGTTATACGATATGTCGTACTGCTACATAACGTCATACGTTATATGGTAATGCTACATAACGTTATACGTTATATCGTAATGCTACATAACGTTATACGCTATATTGTAATGCTACATAACGTTATACGTTATGTCGTACTGCTACATAACGTCATACGTTATATGGTAATGCTACATAACGTTATACGTTATATCGTAATGCTACATAACGTTATACGTTATAACGTATTACTACATAACGTTATACGTTATAACGTAATCCTATATAAAGTTATACGTCATATCATAATGCTACATAACGTTATACGTTATAACGTATTACCATATAACGTTATACGTTATATCGCAATGCTACATAACGTTATACGCTATATGGTAATGCTACATATCGTTATACGTTATAACGTATTACCATATCACATTATACGTTATATCGTAATGCTACATAACGTTATACGCTATTTTGTAATGCTACATAACGTTATATGTTATGTCGTACTGTTACATAACGTTATACGTTATATGGTAATGCTACAAAACGTTATACGTTATAACGTAATGCTACATAACGTTATACGTTATATCGTAATGCTACATAACGTTATACGTTATATCGTAATGCTACATAACGTTATACGTTATATCGTAATGCTACATAACGTTATACGTTATACGTTATATCGTAATGCTACATAACGTTATACGTTCCATCGTAATGCTACATAACGTTATATGTTATATCGTAATGCTACATAACGTTATGCGTTATATCGTAACCCTACATATCGTAATACGTTATAACGTATTACCATATCACGTTATACGTTATATCGTAATGCTACATAACGTTATACGTTATATCGTCATGCTACATAACGTTATACGCTATATCGTAATGCTACATAACGTTATACGTTATGTCGTACTGCTACATAACGTCATACGTTATATGGTAATGCTACATAACGTTATACGTTATATCGTACTGCTACATAACGTTATACGTTATATCGTACTGCTACATAACGTTATGCGTTATATCGTAATGCAACATAACGTTATACGTTATATCGTACTGCTACATAATGTTATACGTTATATCGTACTGCTACTGAACGTTATACGTTATATCGTAATGCTACATAACGTTATACCTTATATCGTAATGCTACATAACATTATACGTTATATCGGAATGCAACATAACGTTATACGTTATATCGTAATGCTACATAACGTTATACGTCATATAGTAATGCTACATAACGTTATACGTTATATCGTAATGCTACATAACGTTATACGTTATAACGTATTACTACATAACGTTATACGTTATAACGTAATACTATATAAAGTTATACGTCATATCATAATGCTACATAACGTTATACGTTATAACGTATTACCATATAACGTTATAAGTTATATCGAAATGCTACATAACGTTATACGTTATATCGTAATGCTACATAACTTTATACGTTATATCGTAACGCTACATAACGTTATACGTTATATCGTAATGCTACATAACGTTATACGTTATATCGTAATGCTACATAACGTTATCCGTTATAACGTATTACCATATAACGTTATACGTTATATCGTAATGCTACATAACGTTATACGTTATAACGTAATGCTACATAACGTTATACGTTATAATGTATTACCATATAACGTTATACATTATAACGCATTACCATATAACGTTATACGTTATATCGTAATGCTACATAACGTTATACGTTATATCGTAATGCTACATAACATTATACGTTATATCGTAATGCTACATAACGTTATACGTTATATCGTAATGCTACATAACGTTATACGTTATATCGTAATGCTACATAACGTTATACGTTATAACGTATTACCATATAACGTTATACGTTATATCGTAATGCTACATAACGTTATACGTTATATCGAAATGCAACATAACGTTATACGTTATATCGTAATACTACATAACATTATACGGTATATCGTAATGCTACATAACGTTATATGTTATATCGTAATGCTACATAACGTGATACGTTATATCGTAATGCTGTATATCGTTATACGTTATATCGTAATGCTACATAACGTTATACGTTATAACGTATTACCATGTAACGTTATGCGTTATATCGTAATGCTACATAACGTTATACGTTATATCGTAATGCTACATAACGTTATACGTTATAACGTAATACTACATAACGTTATACGTTATAACGTATTACCATATAACGTTATACGTTATATCGTAATGCATCATAACGTTATACGTTATATCGTAATGCTACATAACGTTATACGTTATAACGTAATACTACATAACGTCATACGTTATATGGTAATGCTACATAACGTTATACGTTATATCGTAATGCTACATAACGTTATACGTTATAACGTATTACTACATAACGTTATACGTTATAACGTAATCCTATATAAAGTTATACGTCATATCATAATGCTACATAACGTTATACGTTATAACGTATTACCATATAACGTTATACGTTATATCGCAATGCTACATAACGTTATACGCTATATGGTAATGCTACATATCGTTATACGTTATAACGTATTACCATATCACGTTATACGTTATATCGTAATGCTACATAACGTTATACGCTATTTTGTAATGCTACATAACGTTATATGTTATGTCGTACTGTTACATAACGTTATACGTTATATGGTAATGCTACAAAACGTTATACGTTATATCGTAATGCTACATAACGTTATACGTTATATCGTAATGCTACATAACGTTATACGTTCCATCGTAATGCTACATAACGTTATATGTTATATCGTAATGCTACATAACGTTATGCGTTATATCGTAACCCTACATATCGTAATACGTTATAACGTATTACCATATCACGTTATACGTTATATCGTAATGCTACATAACGTTATACGTTATATCGTAATGCTACATAACGTTATACGTTATAACGTAATGCTACATAACGTTATACGTTATAATGTATTACCATATAACGTTATACATTATAACGCATTACCATATAACGTTATACGTTATATCGTAATGCTACATAACGTTATACGTTATATCGTAATGCTACATAACATTATACGTTATATCGTAATGCTACATAACGTTATACGTTATATCGTAATGCTACATAACGTTATACGTTATATCGTAATGCTACATAACGTTATACGTTATAACGTATTACCATATAACGTTATACGTTATATCGTAATGCTACATAACGTTATACGTTATATCGAAATGCAACATAACGTTATACGTTATATCGTAATACTACATAACATTATACGGTATATCGTAATGCTACATAACGTTATATGTTATATCGTAATGCTACATAACGTGATACGTTATATCGCAATGCTGTATATCGTTATACGTTATATCGTAATGCTACATAACGTTATACGTTATAACGTATTACCATGTAACGTTATGCGTTATATCGTAATGCTACATAACGTTATACGTTATATCGTAATGCTACATAACGTTATACGTTATAACGTAATACTACATAACGTTATACGTTATAACGTATTACCATATAACGTTACACGTTATATCGTAATGCTTCATAACGTTATACGTTATAACTTAATGCTACATAACGTTATACGTTATATCGTAATGCTACATAACGTTATACGTTACATCGTAATGCTACATAACGTTATACGTTTTATCGTAATGTTACATAACGTTATACGTTATATCGTAATGCTACATAACGTTATATGTTATATCGTAATGCTACATAACGTTATACGTTATATCGTAATGCTGCATAACGTTATACGTTATAACGTATTACCATATAACGTTATACGTTATATCGTAATGCTACATAACGTTATACGTTATATCGTAATGCTACATAACGTTATACGTTATAACGTAATACTACATAACGTTATACGTTATAACGTATTACCATATAACGTTACACGTTATATCGTAATGCTACATAACGTTATACGTTATAACTTAATTCTACATAACGTTATACGTTATAACGTATTACCATATAACGTTATACGTTATATCGTCATGCTACATAACGTTATACGTTATAACGTATTACCATATAACGTTATACGTTATATCGTAATGCTACACAACGTTATACGTTATATCGTAATGCGACATAACGTTATACGTTATAACGTCATACTACATAACGTTATACGTTATAACGTATTACCATATAACGTTACACGTTATATCGTAATGCTACATAACGTTATACGTTATAAATTAATACTACATAACGTTATACGTTATATCGTACTGCTACATAACGTTATACGTTATATCGTACTGCTACATAACGTTATACGTTATATCGTAATGCAACATAACGTTATACGTTATATCGTACTGCTACATAACGTTATACGTTATATCGTACTGCAACTGAACGTTATACGTTATATCGTAATGCTACATAACGTTATACGCTATATCGTAATGCTACATAACGTTATACGTTATGTCGTACTGCTACATAACGTCATACGTTATATGGTAATGCTACATAACGTTATACGTTATATCGTAATGCTACATAACGTTATACGTTATAACGTATTACTACATAACGTTATACGTTATAACGTAATCCTATATAAAGTTATACGTCATATCATAATGCTACATAACGTTATACGTTATAACGTATTACCATATAACGTTATACGTTATATCGCAATGCTACATAACGTTATACGCTATATGGTAATGCTACATATCGTTATACGTTATATGGTAATGCTACAAAACGTTATACGTTATATCGTAATGCTACATAACGTTATACGTTACATCGTAATGCTACATAACGTTATACGTTTTATCGTAATGTTACATAACGTTATACGTTATATCGTAATGCTACATAACGTTATATGTTATATCGTAATGCTACATAACGTTATACGTTATATCGTAATGCTGCATAACGTTATACGATATAACGTATTACCATATAACGTTATACGTTATATCGTAATGCTACATAACGTTATGCGTTATATCGTAACCCTACATATCGTAATACGTTATAACGTATTACCATATCACGTTATACGTTATATCATAATGCTACATAACGTTATACGTTATATCGTAATGCTACATAACGTTATACGCTATATCGTAATACTACATAACGTTATACGTTATGTCGTACTGCTACATAACGTCATACGTTATATGGTAATGCTACATAACGTTATACGTTATATCGTACTGCTACATAACGTTATACGTTATATCGTACTGCTACATAACGTTATACGTTATATCGTAATGCAACATAACGTTATACGTTATATCGTACTGCTACATAACGTTATACGTTATATCGTACAGCTACTGAACGTTATACGTTATATCGTAATGCTACATAACGTTATACCTTATATCGTAATGCTACATAACATTATACGTGATATCGGAATGCAACATAACGTTATACGCTATTTCGTAATGCTACATAACGTTATACGTCATATAGTAATGCTACATAACGTTTTACGTTATATCGTAATGCTACATAGCGTTATACGTTATAACGTATTACTACATAACGTTATACGTTATAACGTAATACTATATAAAGTTATACGTCATATCATAATGCTACATAACGTTATACGTTATAACGTATTACCATATAACGTTATACGTTATATCGAAATGCTACATAACGTTATACGTTATAACGAATTACCATATAACGTTATACGTTATAACGAATTACCATATAACGTTATACGTTACATCGTAATGCTACATAACGTTATACGCTATATCGTAATGCTACACAACGTTATACATTATAACGCATTACCATATAACGTTATACGTTATATCGTAATGCTACATAACGTTATACGTTATATCGTAATGCTACATAACTTTATACGTTATATCGTAACGCTACATAACGTTATTCGTTATATCGTAATGCTACATAACGTTATACGTTATATCGTAATGCTACATAACGTTATCCGTTATAACGTATTACCATATAACGTTATACGTTATATCGTAATGCTACATAACGTTATACGTTATAACGTAATGCTACATAACGTTATACGTTATAATGTATTACCATATAACGTTATACATTATAACGCATTACCATATAACGTTATACGTTATATCGTAATGCTACATAACGTTATACGTTATATCGTAATGCTACATAACATTATACGTTATATCGTAATGCTACATAACGTTATACGTTATATCGTAATGCTACATAACGTTATACGTTATATCGGAATGCTACATAACGTTATACGTTATAACGTATTACCATATAACGTTATACGTTATATCGTAATGCTACATAACGTTATACGTTATATCGTAATGCTACATAACATTATACGTTATATCGTAATGCTACATAACGTTATACGTTATATCGTAATGCTACATAACGTTATACGTTATATCGTAATGCTACATAACGTGATACGTTATATCGTAATGCTGTATATCGTTATACGTTATATCGTAATGCTACATAACGTTATACGTTATAACGTATTACCATATAACGTTATGCGTTATATCGTAATGCTACATAACGTTATACGTTATATCGTAATGCTACATAACGTTATACGTTATAACGTAATACTACATAACGTTATACGTTATAACGTATTACCATATAACGTTACACGTTATAACGTAATGCTACATAACGTTATACGTTATATCGTAATGCTACATAACGTTATACGTTATAACGTCTTACCATACGACGTTATACCTTATATCGTAATGCTACATAACGTTATACGTTATATCGTAATACTACATAATGTTATGTGTTATAACGTAATACTTTATAACGTTATAAATTATATCGTTATGCTACATTACGTCATACGTTATATCGTAATACTACATAACGTTATACGTTATATCGTAACAATACATAACGTTATACGTTATAACGTAATACTACATAACGTTATACGTTATAACGTATTACCATATAACGTTACACGTTATATCGTAATGCTACATAACGTTATACGTTATAACATAATACTACATAACGTTATACGTTATAACGTATTACCATATAACGTTATACGTTATATCGTAATGCTACATAACGTTATACGTTATATCGTAATGCTACATAACGTTATACGTTATAACATAATACTACACAACGTTATACGTTATAACGTTATACGTTATATCGTAATGCTACATAACGCTATACGATATAACGTCTTACCATATAACTTTATAGTTATAACGTAATGCTACATAACGTTATACGTTATATCGTAATGCTACATAACGTTATACGTTATAACGTCTTACCATACGACGTTATACGTTATATCGTAATGCTACATAACGTTATACGTTATATCGTAATGCTACATAACGTTATACGTTATATCGTAATGCTACATGACGTTATACGTTATATCGCAATGCTACATAACGTTATACGTTATAACGTAATACTACATAACGTTATACGTTATAAAGTATTACCATATAACCTTACACATTATATCGTAATGCTACATAACGTTATACGTTATAACATAATACTACATAACGTTATACGTTATAACGTATTACCATATAACGTTATGCGTTATATCGTAATGCTACATAACGTTATACGTTATATCGTAATGCTACATAACGTTATACGTTATAACGTAATACTACATAACGTTATACGTTATAACGTA
Organism: Bombus lapidarius; assembly: GCA_936014575.1. Lineage (NCBI taxonomy): Eukaryota > Metazoa > Arthropoda > Insecta > Hymenoptera > Apidae > Bombus > Bombus lapidarius. The sequence goes on along the minus strand of CAKXZU010000097.1, from coordinate 132,302 downwards.
TTACCATATAACGTTACACGTTATAACGTAATGCTACATAACGTTATACGTTATATCGTAATGCTACATAACGTTATACGTTATAACGTCTTACCATACGACGTTATACCTTATATCGTAATGCTACATAACGTTATACGTTATAACGTAATGCTACATAACGTTATACGTTATATCGCAATGCTACATAACGTTATACGATATAACGTCTTACCATATTACGTTATACGTTATATCGCAATGCTACATGACGTTATACGTTATATCGTAATGCTACATGACGTTATACGTTATATCGTAATACTACATAATGTTATGTGTTATAACGTAATACTTTATAACGTTATAAATTATATCGTTATGCTACATTACGTCATACGTTATATCGTAATACTACATAACGTTATACGTTATATCGTAACAATACATAACGTTATACGTTATAACGTAATACTACATAACGTTATACGTTATAACGTATTACCATGTAACGTTACACGTTATATCGTAATGCTACATAACGTTATACGTTATAACATAATACTACATAACGTTATACGTTATAACGTATTACCATATAACGTTATACGTTATATCGTAATGCTACATAACGTTATACGTTATATCGTAATGCTACATAACGTTATACGTTATAACATAATACTACATAACGTTATACGTTATAACGTTATACGTTATATCGTAATGCTACATAATGCTATACGATATAACGTCTTACCATATAACTTTATAGTTATAACGTAATGCTACATAACGTTATACGTTATATCGTAATGCTACATAACGTTATACGTTATAACGTCTTACCATACGACGTTATACGTTATATCGTAATGCTACATCACGTTATACGTTATATCGTAATGCTACGTAACGTTATACGTTATATCGTAATGCTACATAACGTTATACGTTATAACGTAATGCTACATAACGTTATACGTTATAAAGTATTACCATATAACCTTACACATTATATCGTAATGCTACATAACGTTATACGTTATAACATAATACTACATAACGTTATACGTTATAACGTTATACGTTATATCGTAATGCTACATAATGCTATACGATATAACGTCTTACCATATAACGTTATGCGTTATATCGTAATGCTACATAACGTTATACGTTATATCGTAATGCTACATAACGTTATACGTTATAACGTAATACTACATAACGTTATACGTTATAACGTATTACCATATAACGTTACACGTTATAACGTAATGCTACATAACGTTATACGTTATATCGTAATGCTACATAACGTTATACGTTATAACGTCTTACCATACGACGTTATACCTTATATCGTAATGCTACATAACGTTATACGTTATAACGTCTTACCATATGACGTTATACGTTATATCGTAATGCTACATATCGTTATACATTATATCGCAATACTACATAACGTTATACGTTATATCGTAATGCTACATAACGTTATACGTTATATCGTAATGCTACATAACGTTATACGTTATATCGTAATGCTACATAACGTTATACGTTATAACGTAATGCTACATAACGTTATACGTTATAACGTATTACCATATAGCATTATCCGTTATATCGTAATGCTACTCAACGTTCTATGTTATATCGTAAAGCTACATAACATTATACGTTATATCGTAATACTACATAACGTTATACGTTACATCGTAATGCGACATAGCGTTATACGCTATATCGTAATACTACATAACGTTATACGTTATAACGTAATGCTACATAACGTTATACGTTATATCGTAATGCTACATAACGTTATACGTTATAACGTCTTACCATACGACGTTATACCTTATATCGTAATGCTACATAACGTTATACGTTATATCGTAATGCTACATAACGTTATACGTTATAACGTCTTACCATACGACGTTATACCTTATATCGTAATGCTACATAACGTTATACGTTATAACGTCTTACCATATGACGTTATACGTTATATCGTAATGCTACATATCGTTATACAATATATCGCAATACTACATAACGTTATACGTTATATCGTAATGCTACATAACGTTATACGTTATATCGTAATGCTACATAACGTTATACGTTATATCCTAATGCTACATAACGTTATACGTTATAACGTAATGCTACATAACGTTATACGTTATAACGTATTACCATATAGCATTATCCGTTATATCGTAATGCTACTCAACGTTCTATGTTATATCGTAAAGCTACATAACATTATACGTTATATCGTAATGCTACATAACGTTATACGTTATATCGTAATGCTACATAACGTTATACGTTATAACGTAATGCTACATAACGTTATACGTTATAAAGTATTACCATATAACCTTACACATTATATCGTAATGCTACATAACGTTATACGTTATAACATAATACTACATAACGTTATACGTTATAACGTATTACCATATAACGTTATGCGTTATATCGTAATGCTACATAACGTTATACGTTATATCGTAATGCTACATAACGTTATACGTTATAACGTAATACTACATAACGTTATACGTTATAACGTATTACCATATAACGTTACACGTTATAACGTAATGCTACATAACGTTATACGTTATATCGTAATGCTACATAACGTTATACGTTATAACGTCTTACCATACGACGTTATACCTTATATCGTAATGCTACATAACGTTATACGTTATAACGTAATGCTACATAACGTTATACGTTATATCGCAATGCTACATAACGTTATACGATATAACGTCTTACCATATTACGTTATACGTTATATCGCAATGCTACATGACGTTATACGTTATATCGTAATGCTACATGACGTTATACGTTATATCGCAATACTACATAATGTTATGTGTTATAACGTAATACTTTATAACGTTATAAATTATATCGTTATGCTACATTACGTCATACGTTATATCGTAATACTACATAACGTTATACGTTATATCGTAACAATACATAACGTTATACGTTATAACGTAATACTACATAACGTTATACGTTATAACGTATTACCATATAACGTTATACGTTATATCGTAATGCTACATAACGTTATACGTTATATCGTAATGCTACATAACGTTATACGTTATAACATAATACTACATAACGTTATACGTTATAACGTTATACGTTATATCGTAATGCTACATAACGCTATACGATATAACGTCTTACCATATAACTTTATAGTTATAACGTAATGCTACATAACGTTATACGTTATATCGTAATGCTACATAACGTTATACGTTATAACGTCTTACCATACGACGTTATACGTTATATCGTAATGCTACATAACGTTATACGTTATATCGTAATGCTACATAACGTTATACGTTATATCGTAATGCTACATGACGTTATACGTTATATCGCAATGCTACATAACGTTATACGTTATAACGTAATACTACATAACGTTATACGTTATAAAGTATTACCATATAACCTTACACATTATATCGTAATGCTACATAACGTTATACGTTATAACATAATACTACATAACGTTATACGTTATAACGCAATACCATATAACGTTATACGTTATATCGTAAAGCTACATAACGTTATGGGTTATATCGTAATGCTACATAACGTTATACGATATAACGTCTTACCATATAACGTTATAGTTATAACGTAATGCTACATAACGTTATACGTTATATCGTAATGCTACATAACGTTATACGTTATAACGTCTTACCATATGACGTTATACGTTATATCGTAATGCTACATATCGTTATACAATATATCGCAATACTACATAACGTTATACGTTATATCGTAATGCTACATAACGTTATACGTCATATCGTAATGCTACATAACGTTATACGTTATATCGTAATGCTACATAACGTTATACGTTATAACGTAATGCTACATAACGTTATACGTTATAACGTATTACCATATAGCATTATCCGTTATATCGTAATGCTACTCAACGTTCTATGTTATATCGTAAAGCTACATAACATTATACGTTATATCGTAATACTACATAACGTTATACGTTACATCGTAATGCGACATAGCTTTATACGCTATATCGTAATACTACATAACGTTATACGTTATAACGTAATGCTACATAACGTTATACGTTATATCGTAATGCTACATAACGTTATCCGTTATATCGTAATGCTACATAACGTTATACGTTATATCGTAATGCTACATAACGTTATCCGTTATATCGTAATGCTACATAACGTTATACGTTATATCGTAATGCTACATAACGTTATACGTTACATCGTAATGCGACATAACGTTATACGTTATATCGTAATGCTATATAACGTTATACGTTATAACGTAATACTACATGACGTTATACGTTATAAAGTAATACTATATAACGTTGTACGTTATATCGTTATGCTACATAACGTTATACGTTATATCGTAATGCTACGTATTGTTATACGTTATATCGTAATGCTACATAACGTTATACGTCATATCGTAATGCTACATAACGATATACGCTATAACGTACTACCATATAACGTTATACGTAATATCGTATTGCTACATAATGCTATACGTTAAAACGTAATACTACATAACGTTATACGTTATAACGTAATGCTACATAACGTTATAAGTTATATCGTAATGCTACATAACGTTATACGGTATAATGTATTACCATATAACATTATACGTTATATCGTAGTGCTACATAACGTTCTATGATATATCGTAATGCTACATAACGTTATACGATATATCGTAATACTACATAACGTTATGCGTTATAACGTAATACTTTATAACGTTATAAATTATATCGTTATGCTACATTACGTCATACGTTATATCGTAATGCCACATAACTTTATACGTTATATCGTTATGCTACATAACGTTATACGTTATAACGTATTACCATATAATATTATACGTTATATCGTAATTCTACATAACGTTCTATGTTATATCGTAAAGCTACATAACGTTATACGTTATATCGTAATACTACATAACTTTATACGTTACATCGTAATGCGACATAACGTTATACGTTATATCGTAATACTACATAACGTTATACGTTATAACGTAATCCTACATAACGTTATACGTTATATCGTAATGCTACATAGCGTTATACGTTATAACGGATTACCATATAACATTATACGTTATATCGTAATGCTACATAACGTTCTATGTTATATGGTAAAGCTACATAACGTTATACGTTATATCGTAATACTACATAACGTTATACGTTATAACGTAATCCTACATAACGTTATACGTTATATCGTAATGCTACATAACGTTATACGTTATATCGTAATGCTACATAAATCTATACGTCATATCGTAATGCTACGTAACGTTATACGTTATAACGTATTACCATATAATATTATACGTTATATCGTAATTCTACATAACGTTCTATGTTATATCGTAAAGCTACATAACGTTATACGTTATATCGTAATACTACATAACTTTATACGTTACATCGTAATGCGACATAACGTTATACGTTATATCGTAATACTACATAACGTTATACGTTATAACGTAATCCTACATAACGTTATACGTTATATCGTAATGCTACATAGCGTTATACGTTATAACGGATTACCATATAACATTATACGTTATATCGTAATTCTACATAACGTTCTATGTTATATCGTAAAGCTACATAACGTTATACGTTATATCGTAATACTACATAACTTTATACGTTACATCGTAATGCGACATAACGTTATACGTTATATCGTAATACTACATAACGTTATACGTTATAACGTAATCCTACATAACGTTATACGTTATATCGTAATGCTACATAGCGTTATACGTTATAACGGATTACCATATAACATTATACGTTATATCGTAAAGCTACATAACGTTCTATGTTATATGGTAAAGCTACATAACGTTATACGTTATATCGTAATACTACATAACGTTATACGTTATAACGTAATCCTACATAACGTTCTATGTTATATGGTAAAGCTACATAACGTTATACGTTATATCGTAATACTACATAACGTTATACGTTATAACGTAATACTACATAACGTTATACGTTATAAAGTAATACTATATAACGTTGTACGTTATATCGTTATGCTACATAACGGACTAGATAATCCCAATAGCAGCGGAGATACGTTCAATTATATTTATTGGCCTTGAAAATTTAAAAAATATAATTGCATTGTGTATGACAGTGAAGAGTGTTAACGTAGGGCAAACCGAACAATGTGCGCTGTATAAAGAATCAAATGTGGAGTATAACGCGATCCGAAATGTCTTCGTAACCCCAATAGCAGCGGAGATACGTTGAATTAGATTTATTTGGCCCTGAAAATTTAAAAACATTAATTCGATTGGATTTGACAGGGAAGAGAGTTAACATAGGGCAAACCCAACGGCGTGTCCTGTATAAAGAATCAAATGTGGAGTATAACGCGCATCGAATTGCCTAGATACCCCAATAGCAGCGGAGATACGATCAATTAGATTTATTTGGCCTTTAAAATTTAAATACTATAATTGCATTAGATTTGACAGGGAAGAATGTTAATGTAGGGCACACCGAACGATGTGCCCTGTATAAAGAATCAAATGTGGAGTATAACGCGCTGCTAATTGCCTAGATAACCCGAATAGCAGCGGAGATACGATCAATTAGATTTATTTGGCCTTGAAAATTTAAATAATATAATTGCAATGCATATGACAGGGAAGAGTGTTAACGTTGGGCACACCGAACGATGTGTCCTGTATAAAGAATCAAATGTGGAATATAACGCGCCCCGAATTGTCTTCGTAACCCCAATAGCAGCGGAGATACGATCAATTAGATTTATTTGGCCTTGAAAATTTAAAAACTATAATTGCATTGGATATGACAGGGAAGAGTGTTAACATTGTGCAAACCTAACGATGTGTCCTGTATAAGAAATCAAATGTGGAGTGTAACGCGCCTCGAATTGGCTAGATAACGCCAATAGCAGCGGAGATACGATCAATTAGATTTATTTGGCCTTGATAATTTAAACCATATAACTGCTTTTGATTTGACAGGGAAGAGTGTTAACATTGTGCAAACTGATCGATGTTTCCTGTATAAAGAATCAAATGTGGAGTATAACGCGCATCGAATTGCCTGGATAACCCCAATAGCAGCGGAGATGCGATCAATTAGACTTATTTGGCCTTGAAAATTTAAATACAATAATTGCATTGGATTTGACAGGGAAGAATGTTAACGTAGGGCAAACCGAACGATGTGCCCTGTATATAGAATCAAATGTGGAGTATAACGCGCTGCGAATTGCCTAGATAACGCCAATAGCAGTGGAGATACGACCAATTAGATTTATTTGGCCCTGAAAATTTAAAAACTGTAATTGCTTTGGAGCTGACAGGGAAGACAGTTAAGGTAGGGCAAACCCAACGATTTGCCCTGTATAAAGAATCAAATGTGGAGTATAACGCGCTACTAATTGCCTAGATAACTCCAATAGCACAGGAGATACGATCAATTAGATTTATTTGACCTTGAAAATTTAAATAATATAATTGCAATGCATATGACAGGGAAGAGTGTTAACGTTGGGCACACCGAACGATGTGTCCTGTATAAAGAATCAAATGTGGAATATAACGCGCCCCGAATTGTCTTCGTAACCCCAATAGCAGCGGAGATACGATCAATTAGATTTTTTTAGCCTTGAAAATTTAAAAACTATAATTGCATTGGATATGACAGGGAAGAATGTTAACGTAGGGCATACCGAACGATGTGCCCTGTATAAAGAATCAAATGTGGAGTATAACGCGCATCGAATTGCCTAGATACCCCAATAGCAGCGGAGATACGATCAATTAGATTTATTTGGCCTTGAAAATTTAAATACTATAATTGCATTAGATTTGACAGGGAAGAGTGTTAACGTTGGGCACACCGAACGATGTGTCCTGTATAAGAAATCAAATGTGGAGTGTAACGCGCCTCGAATTGGCTAGATAACGCCAATAGCAGCGGAGATACGATCAATTAGATTTATTTGGCCTTGATAATTTAAACCCTATAACTGCTTTTGATTTGACAGGGAAGAGTGTTAACATTGTGCAAACTGATCGAAGTTTCCTGTATAAAGAATCAAATGTGGAGTATAACGCGCACAGAGTTGCCTTGATAACCCCAATAGCAGTGGAGATACGATCAATTAGATTTATTTGGCCCTGAAAATTTTAAAACTATAATTGCTTTTGATTTGACAGAGAAGAGTGTTAACGTAGGGCGAACCGAACGATGTGCCCTGTATAAACAAACAAATGTGGAGTATAACGCGCCCCGAATTGCCTAGATAACCGCAATAGCAGTGGAGGTACGACTAATTAGATTTATTTGGCCCTGAAAATTTAAAAAATTTAATTGCTTTGGAGCTGACAGGGAAGACAGTTAACGTAGGGCAAACCCAACGATTTGCCCTGTATAAAGAATCAAATGTGGAGTATAACGCGCATCGAATTGCCTAGGTAACCCCAATGGCAGCGGAGATACGATCAATTAGATTTATTTGGCCTTGAAAATTATATACTATAATTGCATTGGATTTGACAGGGAAGAATGTTAACGTAGGGCAAACCGAACGATGTGCCCTGTATAAAGAATCAAATGTGGAGTATAACGCGCTGCGAATTGCCTAGATAACGCCAATAGCAGTGGAGATACGACCAATTAGATTTATTTGGCCCTGAAAATTTAAAAAATTTAATTGCTTTGGAGCTGACAGGGAAGACAGTTAACGTAGGGCAAACCCAACGATTTGCCCTGTATAAAGAATCAAATGTGGAGTATAACGCGCATCGAATTGCCTAGATAACCCCAATAGCAGCGGAGATGCGATCAATTAGACTTATTTGGCCTTGAAAATTTAAATACTATAATTGCATTGGATTTGACAGGGAAGAATGTTAACGTAGGGCAAACCGAACGATGTGCCCTGTATATAGAATCAAATGTGGAGTATAACGCGCTGCTAATTGCCTAGATAACCCGAATAGCAGCGGAGATACGATCAATTAGATTTATTTGGCCTTGAAAATTTAAATAATATAATTGCAATGCATATGACAGGGAAGAGTGTTAACGTTGGGCACACCGAACGATGTGTCCTGTATAAAGAATCAAATGTGGAATATAACGCGCCCCGAATTGTCTTCGTAACCCCAATAGCAGCGGAGATACGATCAATTAGATTTATTTGGCCTTGAAAATTTAAAAACTATAATTGCATTGGATATGACAGGGAAGAGTGTTAACATTGTGCAAACCGAACGATGTGTCCTGTATAAGAAATCAAATGTGGAGTGTAACGCGCCTCGAATTGGCTAGATAACGCCAATAGCAGCGGAGATACGATCAATTAGATTTATTTGGCCTTGATAATTTAAACCCTATAACTGCTTTTGATTTGACAGGGAAGAGTGTTAACATTGTGCAAACTGATCGATGTTTCCTGTATAAAGAATCAAATGTGGAGTATAACGCGCATAGAGTTGCCTTGATAACCCCAATAGCAGTGGAGATACGATCAATTAGATTTATTTGGCCCTGAAAATTTTAAAACTATAATTGCTTTTGATTTGACAGAGAAGAGTGTTAACGTAGGGCGAACCGAACGATGTGCCCTGTATAAAGAAACAAATGTGGAGTATAACGCGCCCCGAATTGCCTAGATAACCGCAATAGCAGTGGAGGTACGACTAATTAGATTTATTTGGCCCTGAAAATTTAAAAAATTTAATTGCTTTGGAGCTGACAGGGAAGACAGTTAACGTAGGGCAAACCCAACGATTTGCCCTGTATAAAGAATCAAATGTGGAGTATAACGCGCATCGAATTGCCTAGGTAACCCCAATGGCAGCGGAGATACGATCAATTAGATTTATTTGGCCTTGAAAATTTAAATACTATAATTGCATTGGATTTGACAGGGAAGAATGTTAACGTAGGGCAAACCGAACGATGTGCCCTGTATAAAGAATCAAATGTGGAGTATAACGCGCTGCGAATTGCCTAGATAACGCCAATAGCAGTGGAGATACGACCAATTAGATTTATTTGGCCCTGAAAATTTAAAAAATTTAATTGCTTTGGAGCTGACAGGGAAGACAGTTAACGTAGGGCAAACCCAACGATTTGCCCTGTATAAAGAATCAAATGTGGAGTATAACGCGCATCGAATTGCCTGGATAACCCCAATAGCAGCGGAGATGCGATCAATTAGACTTATTTGGCCTTGAAAATTTAAATACAATAATTGCATTGGATTTGACAGGGAAGAATGTTAACGTAGGGCAAACCGAACGATGTGCCCTGTATATAGAATCAAATGTGGAATATAACGCGCCCCGAATTGTCTTCGTAACCCCAATAGCAGCGGAGATACGATCAATTAGATTTATTTGGCCTTGAAAATTTAAAAACTATAATTGCATTGGATATGACAGGGAAGAGTGTTAACATTGTGCAAACCGAACGATGTGTCCTGTATAAGAAATCAAATGTGGAGTGTAACGCGCCTCGAATTGGCTAGATAACGCCAATAGCAGCGGAGATACGATCAATTAGATTTATTTGGCCTTGATAATTTAAACCCTATAACTGCTTTTGATTTGACAGGGAAGAGTGTTAACATTGTGCAAACTGATCGATGTTTCCTGTATAAAGAATCAAATGTGGAGTATAACGCGCATAGAGTTGCCTTGATAACCCCAATAGCAGTGGAGATACGATCAATTAGATTTATTTGGCCCTGAAAATTTTAAAACTATAATTGCTTTTGATTTGACAGAGAAGAGTGTTAACGTAGGGCGAACCGAACGATGTGCCCTGTATAAAGAAACAAATGTGGAGTATAACGCGCCCCGAATTGCCTAGATAACCGCAATAGCAGTGGAGGTACGACTAATTAGATTTATTTGGCCCTGAAAATTTAAAAAATTTAATTGCTTTGGAGCTGACAGGGAAGACAGTTAACGTAGGGCAAACCCAACGATTTGCCCTGTATAAAGAATCAAATGTGGAGTATAACGCGCATCGAATTGCCTAGGTAACCCCAATGGCAGCGGAGATACGATCAATTAGATTTATTTGGCCTTGAAAATTTAAATACTATAATTGCATTGGATTTGACAGGGAAGAATGTTAACGTAGGGCAAACCGAACGATGTGCCCTGTATAAAGAATCAAATGTGGAGTATAACGCGCTGCGAATTGCCTAGATAACGCCAATAGCAGTGGAGATACGACCAATTAGATTTATTTGGCCCTGAAAATTTAAAAAATTTAATTGCTTTGGAGCTGACAGGGAAGACAGTTAACGTAGGGCAAACCCAACGATTTGCCCTGTATAAAGAATCAAATGTGGAGTATAACGCGCATCGAATTGCCTGGATAACCCCAATAGCAGCGGAGATGCGATCAATTAGACTTATTTGGCCTTGAAAATTTAAATACAATAATTGCATTGGATTTGACAGGGAAGAATGTTAACGTAGGGCAAACCGAACGATGTGCCCTGTATATAGAATCAAATGTGGAGTATAACGCGCTGCGAATTGCCTAGATAACGCCAATAGCAGTGGAGATACGACCAATTAGATTTATTTGGCCCTGAAAATTTAAAAACTGTAATTGCTTTGGAGCTGACAGGGAAGACAGTTAAGGTAGGGCAAACCCAACGATTTGCCCTGTATAAAGAATCAAATGTGGAGTATAACGCGCTACTAATTGCCTAGATAACTCCAATAGCACAGGAGATACGACCAATTAGATTTATTTGGCCCTGAAAATTAAAAAAATTTAATTGCTTTGAATTTGACAGGGAAGAGAGTTAACGTAGGGCAAACCCAACGGCGTGTCCAGTATAAAGAATCAAATGTGGAGTATAACGCGCATCGAATTGCCTAGATACCCCAATAGCAGCGGAGATACGATCAATTAGATTTATTTGGCCTTGAAAATTTAAATACTATAATTGCATTAGATTTGACAGGGAAGAGTGTTAACGTTGGGCACACCGAACGATGTGTCCTGTATAAGAAATCAAATGTGGAGTGTAACGCGCCTCGAATTGGCTAGATAACGCCAATAGCAGCGGAGATACGATCAATTAGATTTATTTGGCCTTGATAATTTAAACCCTATAACTGCTTTTGATTTGACAGGGAAGAGTGTTAACATTGTGCAAACTGATCGAAGTTTCCTGTATAAAGAATCAAATGTGGAGTATAACGCGCACAGAGTTGCCTTGATAACCCCAATAGCAGTGGAGATACGATCAATTAGATTTATTTGGCCCTGAAAATTTTAAAACTATAATTGCTTTTGATTTGACAGAGAAGAGTGTTAACGTAGGGCGAACCGAACGATGTGCCCTGTATAAACAAACAAATGTGGAGTATAACGCGCCCCGAATTGCCTAGATAACCGCAATAGCAGTGGAGGTACGACTAATTAGATTTATTTGGCCCTGAAAATTTAAAAAATTTAATTGCTTTGGAGCTGACAGGGAAGACAGTTAACGTAGGGCAAACCCAACGATTTGCCCTGTATAAAGAATCAAATGTGGAGTATAACGCGCATCGAATTGCCTAGGTAACCCCAATGGCAGCGGAGATACGATCAATTAGATTTATTTGGCCTTGAAAATTATATACTATAATTGCATTGGATTTGACAGGGAAGAATGTTAACGTAGGGCAAACCGAACGATGTGCCCTGTATAAAGAATCAAATGTGGAGTATAACGCGCTGCGAATTGCCTAGATAACGCCAATAGCAGTGGAGGTACGACCAATTAGATTTATTTGGCCCTGAAAATTTAAAAACTATAATTGCTTTGGAGCTGACAGGGAAGACAGTTAAGGTAGGGCAAACCCAACGATTTGCCCTGTATAAAGAATCAAATGTGGAGTATAACGCGCTACTAATTGCCTAGATAACTCCAATAGCAGTGGAGATACGATCAATTAGATTTATTTGACCTTGAGGATTTAAAAACTATAATTGCTTTTGATTTGACAGGGAAGAGTGTTAACATTGTGCAAACCGAACGATGTGTCCTGTATAAAGAATCGAATGTGGAGTATAACGCGCATCGAATTGCCTATATAACCCCAATAGCAGCGGAGATACGATCAATTAGATTTATTTGGCCTTGAAAATTTAAATACAATAATTGCATTGGATTTGACATGGAAGAATGTTAACATTGTGCAAACCGAACGTTGTGTCCTGTATAAAGCAACAAATGTGGAGTATAACGCGCCCCGAATTGCCTAGATAACCCCAATAGCAGTGGAGATACGTCCAATTAGATTTATTTGGCCCTGAAAATTTAAAAACTATAATTGCATTGGATTTGACAGGGAAGAATGTTAATATTGTGCAAACCGCACGATGTGTCCTGTATAAAGAATCAAATGTGGAGTATAACGCGCATCGAATTGCCTAGATAACCCCAATAGCAGCGGAGATACGATCAATTAGATTTATTTGGCCTTGAAAATTTAAATACTATAATTGCATTGGATTTGACAGGGAAGAATGTTAACATTGTGCAAACCGAACGATGTGTCCTGTATAAAGAATCAAATGTGGAGTATAACGCGCATCGAATTGCCTAGATATCCCCAATAGCAGTGGGGATACGATCAATTAGATTTATTTGACCTTGAGGATTTAAAAACTATAATTGCTTTTGATTAGACAGGGAAGAGGGTTAACATTGTGCAAACCGAACGATGTGTCCTGTATAAAGAATCAAATGTGGAGTATAACGCGCATCGAGTTGCCTAGATAACCCCAATAGCAGTGGAAATACGACCAATTAGATTTATTTGGCACTGAAAATTTAAAAACTATAATTGCTATGATCTGACAGGGAAGACAGTTAACGTAGGGCAAACCCAACGATTTGCCCTGCATGAAGAATCAAATGTGGAGTATAACGCGCAGCTAATTGCCTAGATAACTCCAATAGCACAGGAGATACGATCAATTAGATTTATTTGACCTTGAGGATTTAAAAACTATAATTGCTTTTGATTTGACAGGGAAGGGTGTTAACATTGTGCAAACCGAACGATGTGTCCTGTATAAAGAATCAAATGTGGAGTATAACGCGCATCGCATTGCCTAGATAACCCCAATAGTAGTGGAGATACGACCAATTAGATTTATTTGGCGTTGAAAATTTAAATAATATAACTGCATTGCATATGTCAGGGAAGAGTGTTAACGTTGGGCAAACCGAACGATGTGTCCTCTATAAAGAATCAAATGTGGAGTATAACGCGCATCGAATTGCCTAGATAACCCCAATAGCAGTGGAAATACGACCAATTAGATTTATTTGGCCCTGAAAATTTAAGAACTATAATTGCTTTGGATCTGACAGGGAAGACAGTTAACATTGTGCAAACCGAACGATGTGTCCTGTATAAACAATCAAATGTGGAGTATTACGCGCATCGATTTGCCTAGATAACCCCAATAGCAGTGGAGATACGATCAATTAGATTTATTTAGCCCTGAAAATTTTAAAACTATAATTGCTTTTGATTTGACAGAGAAGAGTGTTAACGTAGGGCGAACCGAATGATGTGGCCTGTATAAAGCAACAAATGTGGAGTATAACGCGCCCCGAATTGCCTAGATAACCCAAACAGCAGTGGAGATACGAGCAATTAGATTTATTTGGCCCTAAAAATTTAAAAACTATGATTGCTTTGGATCTGACAGGGAAGACAGTTAACGTAGGGCAAACCCAACGATTTGCCCTGTATGAAGAATCAAATGTGGAGTATAACGCGCTGCTAATTGCCTAGATAACTCCAATAGCACAGGAGATACGATCAATTAGATTTATTTGACCTTGAGGATTTAAAAACTATAATTGCTTTTGATTTGACAGGGAAGAGTGTTAACATTGTGCAAACCGAACGATGTGTCCTGTATAAAGAATCAGATGTGGAGTATAACGCGCATCGAATTGCCTAGATAACCCCAATAGCAGCGGAGATACGATCAATTAGATTTATTTGGCCTTGAAAATTTAAAAACTATAATTGCATTGCATATGACAGGGAAGAGTGTTAACGTTGGCCAAACCGAACGATGTGTCCTGTATAAAGAATCAAATGTGGAGTATAACGCGCTACTAATTGCCTAGATAACTCCAATAGCATAGGAGATACGATCAATTAGATTTATTTGACCTTGAGGATTTAAAAACTATAATTGCTTTAGATTTGACAGGGAAGAGTGTTAACATTGTGCAAACCGAACGATGTGTCCTGTATAAAGAATCAAATGTTGAGTATAACGCGCATCGAGTTGCCTAGATAACCCCAATAGCAGTGGAGATACGACCAATTAGATTTATTTGGCCCTGAAAATTTTAAAACTATAATTGCTTTTGATTTGACAGAGAAGAGTGTTAAGGTAGGACGAACCGAATGATGTGCCCTGTATAAAGCAACAAATGTGGAGTATAACGCGCCCCGAATTGCCTACATAACCCCAATAGCAGTGGAGATACGAGCAATTAGATTTATTTGTTCCTGAAAATTTAAAAACTATAATTTCATTGGATTTGACAGGGAACAATGTTAACGTAGGGCAAACCTAACGATGTGCCCTGTATAAAGAATCAAATGTGGAGTATAACGCGCTTTGAATTGCCTAGATAACCCCAATAGCAGTGGAAATACGACCAATTAGATTTATTTGGCCCTGAAAATTTAAAAACTATAATTGCTTTGGATCTGACAGGGAAGACAGTTAACGTAGGGCAAACCCAACGATTTGCCCTGTATGAAGAATCAAATGTGGAGTATAACGCGCTGCTAATTGCCTAGATAACTCCAATAGCACAGGAGATACGATCAAATAGATTTATTTGACCTTGAGGATTTAAAAACTATAATTGCTTTTGATTTGACAGGGAAGAGTGTTAACATTGTGCAAACCGAACGATGTGTCCTGTATAAAGAATCGAATGTGGAGTATAACGCGCATCGAATTGCCTAGATAACCCCAATAGCAGCGGAGATACGATCAATTAGATTTATTTGGCCTTGAAAATTTAAATACAATAATTGCATTGGATTTGACAGGGAAGAATGTTAACATTGTGCAAACCGAACGTTGTGTCCTGTATAAAGCAACAAATGTGGAGTATAACGCGCCCCGAATTGCCTAGATAACCCCAATAGCAGTGGAGATACGTCCAATTAGATTTATTTGGCCCTGAAAATTTAAAAACTATAATTGCATTGGATTTGACAGGGAAGAATGTTAATATTGTGCAAACCGCACGATGTGTCCTGTATGAAGAATCAAATGTGGAGTATAACGCGCATCGAATTGCCTAGATAACCCCAATAGCAGCGGAGATACGATCAATTAGATTTATTTGGCCTTGAAAATTTAAATACTATAATTGCATTGGATTTGACAGGGAAGAATGTTAACATTGTGCAAACCGAACGATGTGTCCTGTATAAAGAATCAAATGTGGAGTATAACGCGCATCGAATTGCCTAGATAACCCCAATAGCAGTGGGGATACGATCAATTAGATTTATTTGACCTTGAGGATTTAAAAACTATAATCGCTTTTGATTAGACAGGGAAGAGTGTTAACATTGTGCAAACCGAACGATGTTTCCTGTATAAAGAATCAAATGTGGAGTATAACGAGCATCGAGTTGCCTAGATAACCCCAATAGCAGTGGAAATACGAATAATGAGATTTATTTGGCCCTGAAAATTTAAAAACTATAATTGCTTTGATCTGACAGGGAAGACAGTTAACGTAGGGCAAACCCAACGGCGTGTCCTGTATAAAGAATCAAATGTGGAGTATAACGCGCATCGAATTGCCTAGATACCCCAATAGCAGCGGAGATACGATCAATTAGATTTATTTGGCCTTGAAAATTTAAATACTATAATTGCATTAGATTTGACAGGGAAGAATGTTAACGTAGGGCAAACCGAACGATGTGTCCTGTATAAAGCAACAAATGTGGAGTATAACGCGCCCCTAATTGCCTAGATAACCCCAATAGCAGTGGAGATACGTCCAATTAGATTTATTTGGCCCTGAAAATTTAAAAACTATAATTGCATTGGATTTGACAGGGAAGAATGTTAATATTGTGCAAACCGCACGATGTGTCCTGTATAAAGAATCAAATGTGGAGTATAACGCGCATCGAAATGCCTAGATAACCCCAATAGCAGCGGAGATACGATCAATTAGATTTATTTGGCCTTGAAAATTTAAATACTATAATTGCATTGGATTTGACAGGGAAGAATGTTAACATTGTGCAAACCGAACGATGTGTCCTGTATAAAGAATCAAATGTGGAGTATAACGCGCATCGAATTGCCTAGATAACCCCAATAGCAGTGGAGATACGACCAATTAGATTTATTTGGCCCTGAAAATTTTAAAACTATAATTGCTTTTGATTTGACAGAGAAGAGTGTTAAGGTAGGACGAACCGAATGATGTGCCCTGTATAAAGCAACAAATGTGGAGTATAACGCGCCCCGAATTGCCTAGATAACCCCAATAGCAGTGGAGATACGACCAATTAGATTTATTTGGCGTTGAAAATTTAAATAATATAACTGCATTGCATATGTCAGGGAAGAGTGTTAACGTTGGGCAAACCGAACGATGTGTCCTCTATAAAGAATCAAATGTGGTGTATAACGCGCATCGAATTGCCTAGATAACCCCAATAGCAGTGGAAATACGACCAATTAGATTTATTTGGCCCTGAAAATTTAAGAACTATAATTGCTTTGGATCTGACAGGGAAGACAGTGAACATTGTGCAAACCGAACGATGTGTCCTGTATAAAGAATCAAATGTGGAGTATTACGCGCATCGATTTGCCTAGATAACCCCAATAGCAGTGGAGATACGATCAATTAGATTTATTTAGCCCTGAAAATTTTAAAACTATAATTGCTTTTGATTTGACAGAGAAGAGTGTTAACGTAGGGCGAACCGAATGATGTGCCCTGTATAAAGCAACAAATGTGGAGTATAACGCGCCCCGAATTGCCTAGATAACCCCAACAGCAGTGGAGGTACGAGCAATTAGATTTATTTGGCCCTGAAAATTTAAAAACTATGATTGCTTTGGATCTGACGGGGAAGACAGTTAACGTAGGGCAAACCCAACGATTTGCCCTGTATGAAGAATCAAATGTGGAGTATAACGCGCTGCTAATTGCCTAGATAACTCCAATAGCACAGGAGATACGACCAATTAGATTTATTTGACCTTGAGGATTTAAAAACTATAATTGCTTTTGATTTGACAGGGAAGAGTGTTAACATTGTGCAAACCGAACGATGTGTCCTGTATAAGAAATCAAATGTGGATTATAACGCGCATCGAATTGCCTAGATAACTCCAATAGCACAGGAAATACGATCAATTAGATTTATTTGACCTTGATGATTTGAAAACTATAACTGCTTTTGATTTGACAGGGAAGAGTGTTAACGTAGGGCGAACCGAACGATGTGCCCTGTATAAAGAAACAAATGTGGAGTATAACGCGCCCCGAATTGCCTAGATAACCCCAATAGCAGTGGAGATACGACCAATTAGATTTATTTGGCCTTGAAAATTTAAAAACTATATTTGCATTGGATATGACAGGGAAGAGTGTTAACTTTGTGCAAACCGAACGATGTGTCCTGTATAAAGAATCAAATGTGGAATATAACGCGCCCCGAATTGTCTTCGTAACCCCAATAGCAGCGGAGATACGATCAATTAGATTTATTTGGCCTTGAAAATTTAAAAACTATAATTGCATTGGATATGACAGGGAAGAGTGTTAACTTTGTGCAAACCGAACGATGTGTCCTGTATAAGAAATCAAATGTGGATTATAACGCGCATCGAATTGCCTAGATAACTCCAATAGCACAGGAAATACGATCAATTAGATTTATTTGACCTTGAGGATTTAAAAACTATAATTGCTTTTGATTTGACAGGGAAGAGTGTTAACGTTGGGCAAACCGAACGATGTGTCCTGTATAAAGAATCAAATGTGGAATATAACGCGGCCCGAATTGTCTTCGTAACCCCAATAACAGCGGAGATACGATGAATTAGATTTATTTGGTCCTGAAAATTTTAAAACTATAATTGCTTTTGATTTGACAGAGAAGAGTGTTAACGTTGGGCAAACCGAACGATGTGTCCTGTATAAAGAATCAAATGTGGAGTATAACGCGCATCGAATTGCCTAGATAACCCGAATAGCAGCGGAGATACGACCAATCAGATTTATTTGGCCGTGAAAATTTAAAAACTATAATTGCATTGGATTTGACAGGGAAGAATGTTAACGTAGGGCAAACCGAATTATGTGCCCTGTATAAAGAATCAAATGTGGAGTATAACACGCTGCGAATTGCCTAGATAACTCCAATAGCACAGGAGATACGATCAATTAGATTTATTTGACCTTGAGGATTTAAAAACTATAATTGCTTTAGATTTGACAGGGAAGAGTGTTAACATTGTGCAAACCGAACGATGTGTCCTGTATAAAGAATCAAATGTGGAGTATTACGCGCATCGAGTTGCCTAGATAACCCCAATAGCAGTGGAGATACGATCAATTAGTTTTATTTGGCCCTGAGGATTTAAAAACTATAATTGCTTTTGATTAGACAGGGAAGAGTGTTAACATTGTGCAAACCGAACGATGTGTCCTGTATAAAGAATCAAATGTGGAGTATAACGCGCATCGAATTGCCTAGATAACCCCAATAGCAGTGGAGATACGACCAATTAGATTTATTTGGCGTTGAAAATTTAAATAATATAACTGCATTGCATATGTCAGGGAAGAGTGTTAACGTTGGGCAAACCGAACGATGTGTCCTCTATAAAGAATCAAATGTGGAGTATAACGCGCATCGAATTGCCTAGATAACCCCAATAGCAGTGGAAATACGACCAATTAGATTTATTTGGCCCTGAAAATTTAAGAACTATAATTGCTTTGGATCTGACAGGGAAGACAGTTAACATTGTGCAAACCGAACGATGTGTCCTGTATAAAGAATCAAATGTGGAGTATTACGCGCATCGATTTGCCTAGATAACCCCAATAGCAGTGGAGATACGATCAATTAGATTTATTTAGCCCTGAAAATTTTAAAACTATAATTGCTTTTGATTTGACAGAGAAGAGTGTTAACGTAGGGCGAACCGAATGATGTGCCCTGTATAAAGCAACAAATGTGGAGTATAACGCGCCCCGAATTGCCTAGATAACCCCAACAGCAGTGGAGATACGAGCAATTAGATTTATTTGGCCCTGAAAATTTAAAAATTATGATTGCTTTGGATCTGACAGGGAAGACAGTTAACGTAGGGCAAACCCAACGATTTGCCCTGTATGAAGAATCAAATGTGGAGTATAACGCGCATCGAATTGCCTAGATAACTCCAATAGCACAGGAAATACGATCAATTAGATTTATTTGACCTTGAGGATTTGAAAACTATAACTGCTTTTGATTTGACAGGGAAGAGTGTTAACGTAGGGCGAACCGAACGATGTGCCCTGTATAAAGAAACAAATGTGGAGTATAACGCGCCCCGAATTGCCTAGATAACCCCAATAGCAGTGGAGATACGACCAATTAGATTTATTTGGCCTTGAAAATTTAAAAACTATATTTGCATTGGATATGACAGAGAAGAGTGTTAACTTTGTGCAAACCGAACGATGTGTCCTGTATAAAGAATCAAATGTGGAATATAACGCGCCCCGAATTGTCTTCGTAACCCCAATAGCAGCGGAGATACGATCAATTAGATTTATTTGGTCCTGAAAATTTTAAAACTATAATTGCTTTTGATTTGACAGAGAAGAGTGTTAACGTTGGGCAAACCGAACGATGTGTCCTGTATAAAGAATCAAATGTGGAGTATAACGCGCATCGAATTGCCTAGATAACCCGAATAGCAGCGGAGATACGACCAATCAGATTTATTTGGCCGTGAAAATTTAAAAACTATAATTGCATTGGATTTGACAGGGAAGAATGTTAACGTAGGGCAAACCGAATTATGTGCCCTGTATAAAGAATCAAATGTGGAGTATTACGCGCATCGAGTTGCCTAGATAACCCCAATAGCAGTGGAGATACGATCAATTAGTTTTATTTGGCCCTGAAAATTTTTAAACTATAATTGCTTTTGATTTGACAGAGAAGAGTGTTAACGTAGGGCGAACCGAATGATGTGCCCTGTATAAAGAATCAAATGTGGAGTATAACGCGCTGCGAATTGCCTAGATAACCCCAATAGCAGTGGAAATACGACCAATTAGATTTATTTGGCCCTGAATATTTAAAAACTATAATTGCTTTGGATCTGACAGGGAAGACAGTTAACGTAGGGCAAACCCAACGATTAGTCCTGTATGAAGAATCAAATGTGGAGTATAACGCGCTGCTAATTGCCTAGATAACTCCAATAGCACAGGAGATACGATCAATTAGATTTATTTGACCTTGAGGATTTAAAAACTATAATTGCTTTTGATTTGACAGGGAAGAGTGTTAACATTGTGCAAACCGAACGATGTGTCCTGTATAAAGAATCGAATGTGGAGTATAACGCGCATCGAATTGCCTAGATAACCACAATAGCAGCGGAGATACGATCAATTAGATTTATTTGGCCTTGAAAATTTAAATACTATAATTGTATTGGATTTGACAGGGAAGAATGTTAACATTGTGCAAACCGAACGTTGTGTCCTGTATAAAGAATCAAATGTGGAGTATAACGCGCATTGAATTGCCTAGATACCCCCAATAGCAGTGGGGATACGATCAATTAGATTTATTTGGCCCTGAAAATTTAAAAACTATAATTGCATTGCATATGACAGGGAAGAGTGTTAACGTTGGGCAAACCGAACGATGTGTCCTGCATAAAGAATCAAATGTGGATTATAACGCGCATCGAATTGCCTAGATAACTCCAATAGCACAGGAGATACGATCAATTAGATTTATTTGACCTTGAGGATTTAAAAACTATAATTGCTTTTGATTTGACAGGGAAGAATGTTAACGTAGGGCAAACCGAACGATGTGCCCTGTATAAAGAATCAAATGTGGAGTATAACGCGCTGCGAATTGCCTAGATAACCCCAAATGCAGTGGAAATGCGACCAATTAGATTTATTTGGACCTGAAAATTTAAAAACTATAATTGCTTTGGATCTGACAGGAAAGACAGTAAACGTTGGGCAAACCCAACGATTTGTCCTGTATAAAGAATCAAATGTGGAGTATAACGCGCTGCTAATTGCCTAGATAACTCCAATAGCACAGGAGATACGATCAATTAGATTTATTTGACCTTGAGGATTTAAAGACTATAATTGCTTTTGATTTGACAGGGAGAAGTGTTAACATTGTGCAAACCGAACGGTGTGTCCTGTATAAAGAATCAAATGTGGAGTATAACGCGCATCGAATTGCCTAGATAACCCCAATAGCAGTGGGGATACGATCAATTAGATTTATTTGGCCCTGAAAATTTAAAAACTATAATTGCATTGCAAATGACAGGGAAGAGTGTTAACGTTGGGCAAACCGAACGATGTGTCCTCCATAAAGAATCAAATGTGGAGTATAACGCGCATCGAATTGCGTAGATAACCACAATAGCAGTGGAAATACGACCAATTAGATTTATTTGGCCCTGAATATTTAAGAACTATAATTGCTTTGGATCTGACAGGGAAGACAGTTAACATTGTGCAAACCGAACGATGTGTCCTGTATAAAGAATCAAATGTGGAGTATTACGCGCATCGAGTTGCCTAGATAACCCCAATAGCAGTGGAGATACGATCAATTAGATTTATTTGGCCCTGAAAATTTTAAAACTATAATTGCTTTTGATTTGACAGAGAAGAGTGTTAACGTAGGACGAACCGAATGATGTGCCCTGTATAAAGCAACAAATGTGGAGTATAACGCGCCCCGAATTGCGTAGATAACCCCAATAGCAGTGGAGATACGAGCAATTAGATTTATTTGGTCAAGAAAATTAAAAAACTATAATTGCTTTGGATCTGACAGGGAAGACAGTTAACGTTGGGCAAACCCAACGATTTGCCCTGTATAAAGATTCAAATGTGGAGTATAACGCGCTGCTAATTGCCTAGATAACTCCAATAGCACAGGAGATACGATCAATTAGATTTATTTGACCTTGAGGATTTAAAAACTATAATTGCTTTAGATTTGACAGGGAAGAGTGTTAACATTGTGCAAACCGAACGATGTGTCCTGTATAAAGAATCAAATGTGGAGTATAACGCGCTGCGAATTGCCTAGGTAACCCCAATAGTAGTGGACATACGATCAATTAGATTTATTTGGCCCTGAAAATTTAAAAACTATATTTGCATTGGATTTGACACGGCAGAGAGTTAACGTAGGGCAAACCCACCGATCTGCTCTGTATAAAGAATCAAATGTGGAGTATAACGCGCTACAATTTGCCTAGATGTCCCCAATAGCAGCGGAGATACGATCAAATAGATTTATTTGGCCTAGAAAATTTAAAAACTATAATTGCATTGGATATGACAGGGAGGAGTGTTAACATTGTGCAAACCGAACGATGTGTCCTGTATAAGGAATCAAATGTGGAGTATAACGCGCATCGAATTGCCTAGATAACCCCAATAGCAGTGGAGATACGACCAATTAGATTTATTTGGCCTTGAAAATTTAAATAATATAAATGCATTGCATATGTCAGGGAAGAGTGTTAACGTTGGGCAAACCGAACGATGTGTCCTCTATAAAGAATCAAATGTGGAGTATAACGCGCATCGAATTGCCTAGATAACCCCAATAGCAGTGGAAATACGACCAATTAGATTTATTTGGCCCTGAAAATTTAAGAACTATAATTGCTTTGGATCTGACAGGGAAGACAGTTAACATTGTGCAAACCGAACGATGTGTCCTGTATAAAGAATCAAATGTGGAGTATTACGCGCATCGAGTTGCCTAGATAACCCCAATAGCAGTGGAGATACGATCAATTAGATTTATTTGGCCCTGAAAATTTTAAAACTATAATTGCTTTTGATTTGACAGAGAAGAGTGTTAACGTAGGGCGAACCGAATGATGTGCCCTGTATAAAGCAACAAATGTGGAGTATAACGCGGCCCGAATTGCCCAGATAACCCCAATAGCAGTGGAGATACGAGCAATTAGATTTATTTGGTCAAGAAAATTTAAAAACTATAATTGCTTTGGATCTGACAGGGAAGACAGTTAACGTACGGCAAACGCAACGATTTGCCCTGTATGAAGAATCAAATGCGGAGTATACCGCGCTGCTAATTGCCTAGATAACTCCAATAGCACAGGAGATACGATCAATTAGATTTATTTGACCTTGAGGATTTAAAAACTATAATTGCTTTTGATTTGACAGGGAAGAGTTTTAACATTGTGCAAACCGATCGATGTGTCCTGTATAAAGAATCAAATGTGGAGTATAACGCGCATCGAGTTGCCTAGATAACCCCAATAGCAGTGGAGATACGATCAATTAGATTTATTTGGCCCTGAAAATTTTAAAACTATAATTGCTTTTGATTTGACAGAGAAGAGTGTTAACGTAGGGCGAACCGAACGATATGCCCTGTATAAAGCAACAAATGTGGAGTATAACGCGCCCCGAATTGCCTAGATAACTCCAATAGCACAGGAGATACGATCAATTAGATTTATTTGGCACTGAAAATTTAGAAACTATAATTGCATTGCATATGACAGGGAAGAGTGTTAACGTTGGGCAAACCGAACGATGTGTCCTGTATAAAGAATCAAATGTGGATTATAACGCGCGTCGAATTGCCTAGATAACTCCAATAGCACAAGAGATACGAACAATTAGATTTATTTGACCTTGAGGATTTAAAAACTATAATTGCTTTTGATTT
Organism: Bombus lapidarius; assembly: GCA_936014575.1. NCBI lineage: Eukaryota > Metazoa > Arthropoda > Insecta > Hymenoptera > Apidae > Bombus > Bombus lapidarius. The sequence goes on along the minus strand of CAKXZU010000097.1, from coordinate 107,099 downwards.
GACAGGGAAGAATGTTAACGTAGGGCAAACCGAACGATGTGTCCTGTATAAAGAATCAAATTTGGAGTATAACGCGCATCGAATTGCCTAGATAACCCCAATAGCAGCGGAGATACGATCAATTAGATTTATTTGGCCTTGAAAATTTAAATACTATAATTGCATTGGATTTGACAGGGAAGAATGTTAACATTGTGCAAACCGAACGATGTGTCCTGTATAAAGAATCAAATGTGGAGTATAACGCGCAGCGAATTGCCTAGATAACCCCAATAGCAGTGGAAATACGACCAATTAGATTTATTTGGCCCTTAAAATTTAAAAACTATAATTGCTTTGGATCTGACAGGGAAGACAGTTAACGTAGGGCAAACCCAACGATTTGCCCTGTATGAAGAATCAAATGTGGAGTATAACGCGCTCCTAATTGCCTAGATAACTCCAATAGCACAGGAGATACGATCAATTAGATTTATTTGACCTTGAGGATTTAAAAACTATAATTGCTTTTGATTTGACAGGAGAAGAGTGTTAACATTGTGCAAACCGAACGATGTGTCCTGCATAAAGAATCAAATGTGGAGTATAACGCGCATCGAATTGCCTAGATAACACCAATAGCAGGGGAGATACGATCAATTAGATTTATTTGGCCTTGAGAATTTAAAAACTATAATTGCATTGCATATGACAGGGAAGAGTGTTAACGTTGGGCAAACCGAACGATGTGTCCTGTATAAAGAATCAAATGTGGAGTATAACGCGCCCCGAATTGCCTTCGCAACCCCAATAGCAGCGGAGATACGATCAATTAGATTTATTTGGCCTTGAAAATTTAAATACTATAATAGCATTAGATTTGACAGGGAAGAATGTTACCGTAGGGCAAACCGGACGATGTGCCCTGTATAATGTATCAAATGTGGAGTATAACGCGCTGCGAATTGCCTAGATATCCCCAATAGTAGTGGACATACGATCAATTAGATTTATTTTGCCCTGAAAATTTAAAAACTATATTTGCATTGGATTTGACACGGAAGAGAGTTAACGTAGGGCAAACCCACCGATTTGCTCTGTATAAAGAATCAAATGTGGAGTATAACGCGCTACAAATTGCCTAGATGACCCCAATAGCAGTGGAGATACGACCAATTAGATTTATTTGGCCTTGAAAATTTAAATAATATAACTGCATTGCATATGTCAGGGAAAAGTGTTAACGTTGGGCAAACCGAACGATGTGTCCTCTATAAAGAATCAAATGTGGAGTATAACGCGCATCGAATTGCCTAGATAACTCCAATAGCACAGGAGATACGATCAATTAGATTTAGTTGACCTTGAGGATTTAAAAACTATAATTGCTTTTGATTTGACAGGGAAGACAGTTAACGTAGGGCAAACCCAACGATTTGCCCTGTATGAAGAATCAAATGTGGAGTATAACGCGCTGCTAATTGCCTAGATAACTCCAATACCACAGGAGATACGATCAATTAGATTTATTTGACCTTGAGGATTTAAAAACTATAATTGCTTTTGATTTGAGAGGGAAGAGTGTTAACATTGTGCAAACCGAACGATGTGTCCTGTATAAAGAATCAAATGTGGATTATAACGAGCATCGAATTGCCTAGATAACTCCAATAGCACAGGAGATACGATCAATTAGATTTATTTGACCTTGAGGATTTAAAAACTATAATTGCTTTTGATTTGACAGGGAAAAGTGTTAACATTGTGCAAACCGAACGATGTGTCCTGTACAAACAATCAAATGTGGAGTATAACGCGCATCGAGTTGCCTAGATAACCCCAATAGCAGCGGAGATACGATCAATTAGATTTATTTGGCCTTGAAAATTTAAATACTATAATAGCATTGGATTTGACAGGGAAGAATGTTAACGTAGGGCAAACCGGACGATGTGCCCTGTATAAAGAATCAAATGTGGAGTATAACGCGCATCGAATTGCCTAGATAACACCAATAGCAGGGGAGATACGATCAATTAGATTTATTTGGCCTTGAGAATTTAAAAACTATAATTGCATTGCATATGACAGGGAAGAGTGTTAACGTTGGGCAAACCGAACGATGTGTCCTGTATAAAGAATCAAATGTGGAGTATAACGCGCCCCGAATTGCCTTCGCAACCCCAATAGCAGCGGAGATACGATCAATTAGATTTATTTGGCCTTGAAAATTTAAATACTATAATAGCATTAGATTTGACAGGGAAGAATGTTACCGTAGGGCAAACCGGACGATGTGCCCTGTATAATGTATCAAATGTGGAGTATAACGCGCTGCGAATTGCCTAGATATCCCCAATAGTAGTGGACATACGATCAATTAGATTTATTTTGCCCTGAAAATTTAAAAACTATATTTGCATTGGATTTGACACGGAAGAGAGTTAACGTAGGGCAAACCCACCGATTTGCTCTGTATAAAGAATCAAATGTGGAGTATAACGCGCTACAAATTGCCTAGATGACCCCAATAGCAGTGGAGATACGACCAATTAGATTTATTTGGCCTTGAAAATTTAAATAATATAACTGCATTGCATATGTCAGGGAAAAGTGTTAACGTTGGGCAAACCGAACGATGTGTCCTCTATAAAGAATCAAATGTGGAGTATAACGCGCATCGAATTGCCTAGATAACTCCAATAGCACAGGAGATACGATCAATTAGATTTAGTTGACCTTGAGGATTTAAAAACTATAATTGCTTTTGATTTGACAGGGAAGACAGTTAACGTAGGGCAAACCCAACGATTTGCCCTGTATGAAGAATCAAATGTGGAGTATAACGCGCTGCTAATTGCCTAGATAACTCCAATACCACAGGAGATACGATCAATTAGATTTATTTGACCTTGAGGATTTAAAAACTATAATTGCTTTTGATTTGACAGGGAAGAGTGTTAACATTGTGCAAACCGAACGATGTGTCCTGTATAAAGAATCAAATGTGGATTATAACGAGCATCGAATTGCCTAGATAACTCCAATAGCACAGGAGATACGATCAATTAGATTTATTTGACCTTGAGGATTTAAAAACTATAATTGCTTTTGATTTGACAGGGAAAAGTGTTAACATTGTGCAAACCGAACGATGTGTCCTGTACAAACAATCAAATGTGGAGTATAACGCGCATCGAGTTGCCTAGATAACCCCAATAGCAGCGGAGATACGATCAATTAGATTTATTTGGCCTTGAAAATTTAAATACTATAATAGCATTGGATTTGACAGGGAAGAATGTTAACGTAGGGCAAACCGGACGATGTGCCCTGTATAAAGAATCAAATGTGGAGTATAACGCGCTGCGAATTGCCTAGATATCCCCAATAGTAGTGGACATACGATCAATTAGATTTATTTGGCCCTGAAAATTTAAAAACTATATTTGCATTGGATTTGACACGGAAGAGAGTTAACGTAGGGCAAACCCACCGATTTGCTCTGTATAAAGAATCAAATGTGGAGTATAACGCGCTACAAATTGCCTAGATGACCCCAATAGCAGTGGAGATACGACCAATTAGATTTATTTGGCCTTGAAAATTTAAATAATATAACTGCATTGCATATGTCAGGGAAAAGTGTTAACGTTGGGCAAACCGAACGATGTGTCCTCTATAAAGAATCAAATGTGGAGTATAACGCGCTGCTAATTGCCTAGATAACTCCAATACCACAGGAGATACGATCAATTAGATTTATTTGACCTTGAGGATTTAAAAACTATAATTGCTTTTGATTTGACAGGGAAGAGTGTTAACATTGTGCAAACCGAACGATGTGTCCTGTATAAAGAATCAAATGTGGATTATAACGAGCATCGAATTGCCTAGATAACTCCAATAGCACAGGAGATACGATCAATTAGATTTATTTGACCTTGAGGATTTAAAAACTATAATTGCTTTTGATTTGACAGGGAAAAGTGTTAACATTGTGCAAACCGAACGATGTGTCCTGTACAAACAATCAAATGTGGAGTATAACGCGCATCGAGTTGCCTAGATAACCCCAATAGCAGCGGAGATACGATCAATTAGATTTATTTGGCCTTGAAAATTTAAATACTATAATAGCATTGGATTTGACAGGGAAGAATGTTAACGTAGGGCAAACCGGACGATGTGCCCTGTATAAAGAATCAAATGTGGAGTATAACGCGCATCGAATTGCCTAGATAACACCAATAGCAGGGGAGATACGATCAATTAGATTTATTTGGCCTTGAGAATTTAAAAACTATAATTGCATTGCATATGACAGGGAAGAGTGTTAACGTTGGGCAAACCGAACGATGTGTCCTGTATAAAGAATCAAATGTGGAGTATAACGCGCCCCGAATTGCCTTCGCAACCCCAATAGCAGCGGAGATACGATCAATTAGATTTATTTGGCCTTGAAAATTTAAATACTATAATAGCATTAGATTTGACAGGGAAGAATGTTACCGTAGGGCAAACCGGACGATGTGCCCTGTATAATGTATCAAATGTGGAGTATAACGCGCTGCGAATTGCCTAGATATCCCCAATAGTAGTGGACATACGATCAATTAGATTTATTTTGCCCTGAAAATTTAAAAACTATATTTGCATTGGATTTGACACGGAAGAGAGTTAACGTAGGGCAAACCCACCGATTTGCTCTGTATAAAGAATCAAATGTGGAGTATAACGCGCTACAAATTGCCTAGATGACCCCAATAGCAGTGGAGATACGACCAATTAGATTTATTTGGCCTTGAAAATTTAAATAATATAACTGCATTGCATATGTCAGGGAAAAGTGTTAACGTTGGGCAAACCGAACGATGTGTCCTCTATAAAGAATCAAATGTGGAGTATAACGCGCATCGAATTGCCTAGATAACTCCAATAGCACAGGAGATACGATCAATTAGATTTAGTTGACCTTGAGGATTTAAAAACTATAATTGCTTTTGATTTGACAGGGAAGACAGTTAACGTAGGGCAAACCCAACGATTTGCCCTGTATGAAGAATCAAATGTGGAGTATAACGCGCTGCTAATTGCCTAGATAACTCCAATACCACAGGAGATACGATCAATTAGATTTATTTGACCTTGAGGATTTAAAAACTATAATTGCTTTTGATTTGACAGGGAAGAGTGTTAACATTGTGCAAACCGAACGATGTGTCCTGTATAAAGAATCAAATGTGGATTATAACGAGCATCGAATTGCCTAGATAACTCCAATAGCACAGGAGATACGATCAATTAGATTTATTTGACCTTGAGGATTTAAAAACTATAATTGCTTTTGATTTGACAGGGAAAAGTGTTAACATTGTGCAAACCGAACGATGTGTCCTGTACAAACAATCAAATGTGGAGTATAACGCGCATCGAGTTGCCTAGATAACCCCAATAGCAGCGGAGATACGATCAATTAGATTTATTTGGCCTTGAAAATTTAAATACTATAATAGCATTGGATTTGACAGGGAAGAATGTTAACGTAGGGCAAACCGGACGATGTGCCCTGTATAAAGAATCAAATGTGGAGTATAACGCGCTGCGAATTGCCTAGATATCCCCAATAGTAGTGGACATACGATCAATTAGATTTATTTGGCCCTGAAAATTTAAAAACTATATTTGCATTGGATTTGACACGGAAGAGAGTTAACGTAGGGCAAACCCACCGATTTGCTCTGTATAAAGAATCAAATGTGGAGTATAACGCGCTACAAATTGCCTAGATGACCCCAATAGCAGTGGAGATACGACCAATTAGATTTATTTGGCCTTGAAAATTTAAATAATATAACTGCATTGCATATGTCAGGGAAAAGTGTTAACGTTGGGCAAACCGAACGATGTGTCCTCTATAAAGAATCAAATGTGGAGTATAACGCGCATCGAATTGCCTAGATAACTCCAATAGCACAGGAGATACGATCAATTAGATTTATTTGACCTTGAGGATTTAAAAACTATAATTGCTTTTGATTTGACAGGGAAGAGTGTTAACATTGTGCAAACCGAACGATGTGCCCTGTATAAAGAATCAAATGTGGAGTATAACGCGCTGCGAATTGCCTAGATAACCCCAATAGCAGTGGGGATACGATCAATTAGATTTATTTGGCCCTGAAAATTTAAAAACTATAATTGCATTGCATATGACAGGGAAGAGTGTTAACGTTGGGCAAACCGAACGATGTGTCCTCTATAAAGAATCAAATGTGGAGTATAACGCGCATCGAGTTGCCTAGATAACCCCAATAGCAGTGGAGATACGATCAATTAGATTTATTTGGCCCTGAAAATTTAAAAACTATAAATGCATTGGATTTGACAGGGAAGAATGTTAACGTAGGGCGAACCGACCGATGTGCCCTGTATAAAGAAACAAATGTGGTGTATAACGCGCATCGAATTGCCTAGATATCCCCAATAGCAGCGGAGATACGATCAATTAGATTTATTTGGCCTTGAAAATTTAAATACTATAATTGCATTGGATTTGACAGGGAAGAATGTTAACATTGTGCAAACCGAACGATGTGTCCTGTATAAAGAATCAAATGTGGAGTATAACGCGCATCGAATTGCCTAGATAACCCCAATAGCAGTGGGGATACGATCAATTAGATTTATTTGACCTTGAGGATTTAAAAACTATAATTGCTTTTGATTTGACAGGGAAGAGTGTTAACATTGTGCAAACCGAACGATGTGTCCTGTACAAACAATCAAATGTGGAGTATAACGCGCATCGAGTTGCCTAAATAACCCCAATAGCAGTGGAGATACGATCAATTAGAATTATTTGGCCCTGAAAATTTTAAAACTATAATTGCTTTTGATTTGACAGAGAAGAGTGTTAACGTAGGGCGAACCGAACGATATGCCCTGTATAAAGCAACAAATGTGCAGTATAACGCGCCCCGAATTGCCTAGATAACTCCAATAGCACAGGAGATACGATCAATTAGATTTATTTGGCACTGAAAATTTAAAAACTATAATTGCATTGCATATGACAGGGAAGAGTGTTAACGTTGGGCAAACCGAACGATGTGTCCTGTATAAAGAATCAAATGTGGATTATAACGCGCATCGAATTGCCTAGATAACTCCAATAGCACAGGAGATACGATCAATTAGATTTATTTGACCTTGAGGATTTAAAAACTATAATTGCTTTTGATTTGACAGGGAAGAATGTTAACATTGTGCAAACCGAACGATGTGTCCTGTATAAAGAATCAAATGTGGAGTATAACGCGCATCGTATTGCCTAGATAACCCCAATAGCAGGGGAGATACGATCAATTAGATTTATTTGGCCTTGAGAATTTAAAAACTATAATTGCATTGCATATGACAGGGAAGAGTGTTAACGTTGGGCAAACCGAACGATGTGTCCTGTATAAAGAATCAAATGTGGAGTATAACGCGCCCCGAATTGCCTTCGCAACCCCAATAGCAGCGGAGATACGATCAATTAGATTTATTTGGCCTTGAAAATTTAAATACTATAATAGCATTAGATTTGACAGGGAAGAATGTTACCGTAGGGCAAACCGGACGATGTGCCCTGTATAATGTATCAAATGTGGAGTATAACGCGCTGCGAATTGCCTAGATATCCCCAATAGTAGTGGACATACGATCAATTAGATTTATTTTGCCCTGAAAATTTAAAAACTATATTTGCATTGGATTTGACACGGAAGAGAGTTAACGTAGGGCAAACCCACCGATTTGCTCTGTATAAAGAATCAAATGTGGAGTATAACGCGCTACAAATTGCCTAGATGACCCCAATAGCAGTGGAGATACGACCAATTAGATTTATTTGGCCTTGAAAATTTAAATAATATAACTGCATTGCATATGTCAGGGAAAAGTGTTAACGTTGGGCAAACCGAACGATTTGTCCTCTATAAAGAATCAAATGTGGAGTATAACGCGCATCGAATTGCCTAGATAACTCCAATAGCACAGGAGATACGATCAATTAGATTTAGTTGACCTTGAGGATTTAAAAACTATAATTGCTTTTGATTTGACAGGGAAGACAGTTAACGTCGGGCAAACCCAACGATTTGCCCTGTATGAAGAATCAAATGTGGAGTATAACGCGCTGCTAATTGCCTAGATAACTCCAATAGCACAGGAGATACGATCAATTAGATTTATTTGACCTTGAGGATTTAAAAACTATAATTGCTTTTGATTTGACAGGGAAGAGTGTTAACATTGTGCAAACCGAACGATGTGTCCTGTATAAAGAATCAAATGTGGATTATAACGAGCATCGAATTGCCTAGATAACTCCAATAGCACAGGAGATACGATCAATTAGATTTATTTGACCTTGAGGATTTAAAAACTATAATTGCTTTTGATTTGACAGGGAAAAGTGTTAACATTGTGCAAACCGAACGATGTGTCCTGTACAAACAATCAAATGTGGAGTATAACGCGCATCGAGTTGCCTAGATAACCCCAATAGCAGCGGACATACGATCAATTAGATTTATTTGGCCTTGAAAATTTAAATACTATAATAGCATTGGATTTGACAGGGAAGAATGTTAACGTAGGGCAAACCGGACGATGTGCCCTGTATAAAGAATCAAATGTGGAGTATAACGCGCTGCGAATTGCCTAGATATCCCCAATAGTAGTGGACATACGATCAATTAGATTTATTTGGCCCTGAAAATTTAAAAACTATATTTGCATTGGATTTGACACGGAAGAGAGTTAACGTAGGGCAAACCCACCGATTTGCTCTGTATAAAGAATCAAATGTGGAGTATAACGCGCTACAAATTGCCTAGATGACCCCAATAGCAGTGGAGATACGACCAATTAGATTTATTTGGCCTTGAAAATTTAAATAATATAACTGCATTGCATATGTCAGGGAAAAGTGTTAACGTTGGGCAAACCGAACGATGTGTCCTCTATAAAGAATCAAATGTGGAGTATAACGCGCATCGAATTGCCTAGATAACTCCAATAGCACAGGAGATACGATCAATTAGATTTATTTGACCTTGAGGATTTAAAAACTATAATTGCATTGCATATGACAGGGAAGAGTGTTAACGTTGTGCAAACCGAACGATGTGTCCTGTACAAACAATCAAATGTGGAGTATAACGCGCATCGAGTTGCCTAAATAACCCCAATAGCAGTGGAGATACGATCAATTAGAATTATTTGGCCCTGAAAATTTTAAAACTATAATTGCTTTTGATTTGACAGAGAAGAGTGTTAACGTAGGGCGAACCGAACGATATGCCCTGTATAAAGCAACAAATGTGCAGTATAACGCGCCCCGAATTGCCTAGATAACTCCAATAGCACAGGAGATACGATCAATTAGATTTATTTGGCACTGAAAATTTAAAAACTATAATTGCATTGCATATGACAGGGAAGAGTGTTAACGTTGGGCAAACCGAACGATGTGTCCTGTATAAAGAATCAAATGTGGATTATAACGCGCATCGAATTGCCTAGATAACTCCAATAGCACAGGAGATACGATCAATTAGATTTATTTGATCTTGAGGATTTAAAAACTATAATTGCTTTTGATTTGACAGGGAAGAATGTTAACATTGTGCAAACCGAACGATGTGTCCTGTATAAAGAATCAAATGTGGAGTATAACGCGCTACAAATTGCCTAGATGACCCCAATAGCAGTGGACATACGACCAATTAGATTTATTTGGCCTTGAAAATTTAAATAATATAACTGCATTGCATATGTCAGGGAAAAGTGTTAACGTTGGGCAAACCGAACGATGTGTCCTGTATAAAGAATCAAATGTGGAGTATAACGCGCATCGAATTGCCTAGATAACTCCAATAGCACAGGAGATACGATCAATTAGATTTATTTGACCTTGAGGATTTAAAAACTATAATTGCTTTTGATTTGACAGGGAAGAGTGTTAACATTGTGCAAACCGAACCATGTGCCCTGTATAAAGAATCAAATGTGGAGTATAACGAGCATCGAATTGCCTAGATAACTCCAATAGCACAGGATATACGATCAATTAGATTTATTTGACATTGAGGATTTAAAAACTATAATTGCTTTTGATTTGACAGGGAAAAGTGTTAACATTGTGCAAACCGAACGATGTGTCCTGTATAAAGAATCAAATGTGGAGTATAGCGCGCATCGAGTTGCCTAGATAACCCCAATAGCAGTGGAGATACGATCAATTAGATTTATTTGACCTTGAGGATTTAAAAACTATAATTGCTTTTGATTTGACAGGGAAGAATGTTAACGTAGGGCAAACCGAACGATGTGTCCTGTATAAAGAATCAAATGTGGAGTATAACGCGCATCGAATTGCCTAGATAACCCCAATAGCAGCGGAGATACGATCAATTAGATTTATTTGGCCTTGAAAATTTAAATACTATAATTGCATTGGATTTGACAGGGAAGAATGTTAACATTGTGCAAACCGAACGATGTGTCCTGTATAAAGAATCAAATGTGGAGTATAACGCGCTGCGAATTGCCTAGATAACCCCAATAGCAGTGGAAATGCGACCAATTAGATTTATTTGGCCCTTAAAATTTAAAAACTATAATTGCTTTGGATCTGACAGGGAAGACAGTTAACGTAGGGCAGACCCAACGATTTGCCCTGTATGAAGAATCAAATGTGGAGTATAACGCGCTGCTAATTGCCTAGATAACTCCAATAGCACAGGAGATACGATCAATTAGATTTATTTGACCTTGAGGATTTAAAAACTATAATTGCTTTTGATTTGACAGGGAAGAGTGTTAACATTGTGCAAACCGAACGATGTGTCCTGTATAAAGAATCAAATGTGGAGTATAACGCGCATCGAATTGCCTAGATAACCCCAATAGCAGCGGAGATACGATCAATTAGACTTATTTGGCCTTGAGAATTTAAAAACTATAATTGCATTGCATATGACAGGGAAGAGTGTTAACGTTGGGCAAACCGAACGATGTGTCCTGTATAAAGAATCAAATGTGGAGTATAACGCGCTGCGAATTGCCTAGATATCCCCAATAGTAGTGGACATACGATCAATTAGATTTATTTGGCCCTGAAAATTTAAAAACTATATTTGCATTGGATTTGACACGGAAGAGAGTTAACGTAGGGCAAACCCACCGATTTGCTCTGTATAAAGAATCAAATGTGGAGTATAACGCGCTACAAATTGCCTAGATGACCCCAATTGCAGTGGAGATACGACCAATTCGATTTATTTGGCCTTGAAAATTTAAATAATATAACTGCATTGCATATGTCAGGGAAAAGTGTTAACGTTGGGCAAACCGAACGATGTGTCCTCTATAAAGAATCAAATGTGGAGTATAACGCGCATCGAATTGCCTAGATAACTCCAATAGCACAGGAGATACGATCAATTAGATTTATTTGACCTTGAGGATTTAAAAACTATAATTGCTTTTGATTTGACAGGGAAGCGTGTTGACATTGTGCAAACCGAACGATGTGTCCTGTATAACGAATCAAATGTGGAGTATAACGCGCATCGAATTGCCTAGATAACCCCAATAGCAGTGGGGATACGATCAATTAGATTTATTTGGCCCTGAAAATTTAAATACTATAATTGCATTGGATTTGACAGGGAAGAATGTTAACGTAGGGCGAACCGACCGATGTGCCCTGTATAAAGCAACAAATGTGGTGTATAACGCGCATCTAATTGCCTAGATAACCCCAATAGCAGCGGAGATACGATCAATTAGATTTATTTGGCCTTGAAAATTTAAATACTATATTTGCATTGGATTTGACAGGGAAGAATGTTAACATTGTGCAAACCGAACGATGTGCCCTGTATAAAGAATCAAATGTGGAGTATAACGCGCATCGAATTGCCTAGATAACCCCAATAGCAGTGGGGATACGATCAATTAGATTTATTTGACCTTGAGGATTTAAAAACTATAATTGCTTTTGATTAGACAGGGAAGAGTGTTAACATTGTGCAAACCGAACGATGTGCCCTGTATAAAGAATCAAATGTGGAGTATAACGCGCTGCGAATTGCCTAGATAACCCCAATAGCAGTGGAAATACGACAAATTAGATATATTTGGCCCTGAAAATTTTGAAACTATAATGGCTTTTGATTTGACAGAGAAGAGTGTTAACGTAGCGCGAACCGAACGATGTGCCCTGTATAAAGCAACAAATGTGGAGTATAACGCGCCCCGAATTGCCTAGATAACTCCAATAGCACAGGAGATACGATCAATTAGATTTATTTGACCTTGAGGATTTAAAAACTATAATTGCTTTTGATTTGACAGGGAAGAGTGTTAACATTGTGCAAACCGAACGATGTGTCCTGTATAAAGAATCAAATGTGGAGTATAACGCGCATCGAATTGCCTAGATAACCCCAATAGCAACGGAGATACGATCAATTAGATTTATTTGGCCTTGAAAATTTAAATACTATAATTGCATTGGATTTGACAGGGAAGAATGTTAACATTGTGCAAACCGAACGATGTGTCCTGCATAAAGAATCAAATGTGGAGTATAACGCGCATCGAATTGCCTAGATAACCCCAATAGCAGTGGGGATACGATCAATTAGATTTATTTGGCCCTGAAAATTTAAAAACTATAATTGCATTGCATATGACAGGGAAGAGTGTTAACGTTGGGCAAACCGAACGATGTGTCCAGTATAAAGAATCAAATGTGGAGTATAACGCGCCCCGAATTGCGTTCGTAACCCCAATAGCAGCGGAGATACGATCAATTAGATTTATTTGGCCTTGAAAATATAACTACTATAATTGCATTGGATTTGACAGGGAAGAATGTTAACATTGTGCAAACCGAACGATGTGTCCTGTATAAAGAATCAAATGTGGAGTATAACGCGCATCGAATTGCCTAGATAACCCCAATAGCAACGGAGATACGATCAATTAGATTTATTTGGCCTTGAAAATTTAAAAACTATAATTGCATTGCATATGACAGGGAAGAATGTTAACATTGTGCAAACCGAACGATGTGTCCTGTATAAAGAATCAAATGTGGAGTATAACGCGCATCGAATTGCCTAGATAACCCCAATAGCAGTGGGGATACGATCAATTAGATTTATTTGGCCCTGAAAATTTAAATACTATAATTGCATTGGATTTGACAGGGAAGAATGTTAACGTAGGGCGAACCGACCGATGTGCCCTGTATAAAGCAACAAATGTGGTGTATAACGCGCATCTAATTGCCTAGATAACCCCAATAGCAGCGGAGATACGATCAATTAGATTTATTTGGCCTTGAAAATTTAAATACTATATTTGCATTGGATTTGACAGGGAAGAATGTTAACATTGTGCAAACCGAACGATGTGCCCTGTATAAAGAATCAAATGTGGAGTATAACGCGCATCGAATTGCCTAGATAACCCCAATAGCAGTGGGGATACGATCAATTAGATTTATTTGACCTTGAGGATTTAAAAACTATAATTGCTTTTGATTAGACAGGGAAGAGTGTTAACATTGTGCAAACCGAACGATGTGCCCTGTATAAAGAATCAAATGTGGAGTATAACGCGCTGCGAATTGCCTAGATAACCCCAATAGCAGTGGAAATACGACAAATTAGATATATTTGGCCCTGAAAATTTTAAAACTATAATGGCTTTTGATTTGACAGAGAAGAGTGTTAACGTAGCGCGAACCGAACGATGTGCCCTGTATAAAGCAACAAATGTGGAGTATAACGCGCCCCGAATTGCCTAGATAACTCCAATAGCACAGGAGATACGATCAATTAGATTTATTTGACCTTGAGGATTTAAAAACTATAATTGCTTTTGATTTGACAGGGAAGAGTGTTAACATTGTGCAAACCGAACGATGTGTCCTGTATAAAGAATCAAATGTGGAGTATAACGCGCATCGAATTGCCTAGATAACCCCAATAGCAACGGAGATACGATCAATTAGATTTATTTGGCCTTGAAAATTTAAATACTATAATTGCATTGGATTTGACAGGGAAGAATGTTAACATTGTGCAAACCGAACGATGTGTCCTGCATAAAGAATCAAATGTGGAGTATAACGCGCATCGAATTGCCTAGATAACCCCAATAGCAGTGGGGATACGATCAATTAGATTTATTTGGCCCTGAAAATTTAAAAACTATAATTGCATTGCATATGACAGGGAAGAGTGTTAACGTTGGGCAAACCGAACGATGTGTCCAGTATAAAGAATCAAATGTGGAGTATAACGCGCCCCGAATTGCCTTCGTAACCCCAATAGCAGCGGAGATACGATCAATTAGATTTATTTGGCCTTGAAAATATAACTACTATAATTGCATTGGATTTGACAGGGAAGAATGTTAACATTGTGCAAACCGAACGATGTGTCCTGTATAAAGAATCAAATGTGGAGTATAACGCGCATCGAATTGCCTAGATAACCCCAATAGCAACGGAGATACGATCAATTAGATTTATTTGGCCTTGAAAATTTAAAAACTATAATTGCATTGCATATGACAGGGAAGAATGTTAACATTGTGCAAACCGAACGATGTGTCCTGTATAAAGAATCAAATGTGGAGTATAACGCGCATCGAATTGCCTAGATAACCCCAATAGCAGCGGAGATACGATCAATTAGATTTATTTGGCCTTGAGAATTTAAAAACTATAATTGCATTGCATATGACAGGGAAGAGTGTTAACGTTGGGCAAACCGAACGATGTGTCCAGTATAAAGAATCAAATGTGGAGTATAACGCGCCCCGAATTGCCTTCGTAACCCCAATAGCAGCGGAGATACGATCAATTAGATTTATTTGGCCTTGAAAATATAACTACTATAATTGCATTGGATTTGACAGGGAAGAATGTTAACATTGTGCAAACCGAACGATGTGTCCTGTATAAAGAATCAAATGTGGAGTATAACGCGCATCGAATTGCCTAGATAACCCCAATAGCAACGGAGATACGATCAATTAGATTTATTTGGCCTTGAAAATTTAAATACTATAATTGCATTGGATTTGACAGGGAAGAATGTTAACATTGTGCAAACCGAACGATGTGTCCTGCATAAAGAATCAAATGTGGAGTATAACGCGCATCGAATTGCCTAGATAACCCCAATAGCAACGGAGATACGATCAATTAGATTTATTTGGCCTTGAAAATTTAAAAACTATAATTGCATTGCATATGACAGGGAAGAATGTTAACATTGTGCAAACCGAACGATGTGTCCTGTATAAAGAATCAAATGTGGAGTATAACGCGCATCGAATTGCCTAGATAACCCCAATAGCAGCGGAGATACGATCAATTAGATTTATTTGGCCTTGAGAATTTAAAAACTATAATTGCATTGCATATGACAGGGAAGAGTGTTAACGTTGGGCAAACCGAACGATGTGTCCAGTATAAAGAATCAAATGTGGAGTATAACGCGCCCCGAATTGCCTTCGTAACCCCAATAGCGGCGGAGATACGATCAATTAGATTTATTTGGCCTTGAGAATTTAAAAACTATAATTGCATTGCATATGACAGGGAAGAGTGTTAACGTTGGGCAAACCGAACGATGTGTCCAGTATAAAGAATCAAATGTGGAGTATAACGCGCCCCGAATTGCCTTCGTAACCCCAATAGCGGCGGAGATACGATCAATTAGATTTATTTGGCCTTGAAAATATAACTACTATAATTGCATTGGATTTGACAGGGAAGAATGTTAACATTGTGCAAACCGAACGATGTGTCCTGTATAAAGAATCAAATGTGGAGTATAACGCGCATCGAATTGCCTAGATAACCCCAATAGCAACGGAGATACGATCAATTAGATTTATTTGGCCTTGAAAATTTAAAAACTATAATTGCATTGCATATGACAGGGAAGAATGTTAACATTGTGCAAACCGAACGATGTGTCCTGTATAAAGAATCAAATGTGGAGTATAACGCGCATCGAATTGCCTAGATAACCCCAATAGCAGCGGAGATACGATCAATTAGATTTATTTGGCCTTGAAAATATAACTACTATAATTGCATTGGATTTGACAGGGAAGAATGTTAACATTGTGCAAACCGAACGATGTGTCCTGTATAAAGAATCAAATGTGGAGTATAACGCGCATCGAATTGCCTAGATAACCCCAATAGCAACGGAGATACGATCAATTAGATTTATTTGGCCTTGAAAATTTAAATACTATAATTGCATTGGATTTGACAGGGAAGAATGTTAACATTGTGCAAACCGAACGATGTGTCCTGCATAAAGAATCAAATGTGGAGTATAACGCGCATCGAATTGCCTAGATAACCCCAATAGCAACGGAGATACGATCAATTAGATTTATTTGGCCTTGAAAATTTAAAAACTATAATTGCATTGCATATGACAGGGAAGAATGTTAACATTGTGCAAACCGAACGATGTGTCCTGTATAAAGAATCAAATGTGGAGTATAACGCGCATCGAATTGCCTAGATAACCCCAATAGCAGCGGAGATACGATCAATTAGATTTATTTGGCCTTGAGAATTTAAAAACTATAATTGCATTGCATATGACAGGGAAGAGTGTTAACGTTGGGCAAACCGAACGATGTGTCCAGTATAAAGAATCAAATGTGGAGTATAACGCGCCCCGAATTGCCTTCGTAACCCCAATAGCGGCGGAGATACGATCAATTAGATTTATTTGGCCTTGAAAATATAACTACTATAATTGCATTGGATTTGACAGGGAAGAATGTTAACATTGTGCAAACCGAACGATGTGTCCTGTATAAAGAATCAAATGTGGAGTATAACGCGCATCGAATTGCCTAGATAACCCCAATAGCAACGGAGATACGATCAATTAGATTTATTTGGCCTTGAAAATTTAAATACTATAATTGCATTGGATTTGACAGGGAAGAATGTTAACATTGTGCAAACCGAACGATGTGTCCTGCATAAAGAATCAAATGTGGAGTATAACGCGCATCGAATTGCCTAGATAACCCCAATAGCAGTGGGGATACGATCAATTAGATTTATTTGGCCCTGAAAATTTAAAAACTATAATTGCATTGCATATGACAGGGAAGAGTGTTAACGTTGGGCAAACCGAACGATGTGTCCAGTATAAAGAATCAAATGTGGAGTATAACGCGCCCCGAATTGCCTTCGTAACCCCAATAGCAGCGGAGATACGATCAATTAGATTTATTTGGCCTTGAAAATATAACTACTATAATTGCATTGGATTTGACAGGGAAGAATGTTAACATTGTGCAAACCGAACGATGTGTCCTGTATAAAGAATCAAATGTGGAGTATAACGCGCATCGAATTGCCTAGATAACCCCAATAGCAGTGGGGATACGATCAATTAGATTTATTTGGCCCTGAAAATTTAAAAACTATAATTGCATTGCATATGACAGGGAAGAGTGTTAACGTTGGGCAAACCGAACGATGTGTCCTGTATAAAGAATCAAATGTGGAGTATAACGCGCATCGAATTGCCTAGATAACTCCAATAGCACAGGAGATACGATCAATTAGATTTATTTGACCTTGAGGATTTAAAAACTATAATTGCTTTTGATTTGACAGGGAAGAGTGTTAACGTTGGGCAAACCGAACGATGTGTCCAGTATAAAGAATCAAATGTGGAGTATAACGCGCCTCGAATTGCCTTCGTAACCCCAATAGCAGCGGAGATACGATCAATTAGATTTATTTGGCCTTGAAAATATAACTACTATAATTGCATTGGATTTGACAGGGAGGAATGTTAACATTGTGCAAACCGAACGATGTGTCCTGTATAAAGAATCAAATGTGGAGTATAACGCGCATCGAATTGCCTAGATAACCCCAATAGCAGTGGGGATACGATCAATTAGATTTATTTGGCCCTGAAAATTTAAAAACTATAATTGCATTGCATATGACAGGGAAGAGTGTTAACGTTGGGCAAACCGAACGATGTGTCCTGTATAAAGAATCAAATGTAGAGTATAACGCGCATCGAATTGCCTAGATAACTCCAATAGCACAGGAGATACGATCAATTAGATTTATTTGACCTTGAGGATTTAAAAACTATAATTGCTTTTGATTTGACAGGGAAGAGTGTTAACATTGTGCAAACCGAACGATGAGTCCTGTATAAAGAATCAAATGTGGAGTATAACGCGCTGCGAATTGCCTAGATAACCCCAATAGCAGCGGAGATACGATCAATTAGATTTATTTGGCCTTGAAAATTTAAATAATATAATTGCATTGCATATGACAGGGTAGAGTGTTAACGTTGGGCAAACCGAACGATGTGTCCTGTATAAAGAATCAAATGTGGAGTATAACGCGCATCGAATTGCCTAGATAACCCCAATAGCAGCGGAGATACGATCAATTAGATTTATTTGGCCTTGAAAATTTAAATACTATAATTGCATTGGATTTGACAGGGAAGAATGTTAAGATTGTGCAAACCGAACGATGTGACCTGTATAAAGAATCAAATGTGGAGTATAACGCGCATCGAATTGCCTAGATAAACCCAATAGCAGCGGAGATACGATCAATTAGATTTATTTGGCCTTGAGAATTTAAAAACTATAATTGCATTGGATTTGACGGGGAAGAGAGTTAACGTTGGGCAAAACGAACGATGTGCCCTGTATAAAGAATCAAATGTGTAGTATAACACGCTCCGAAATGTCTTCGTAACCCCAATAGCGGCGGAGATAGGATCAATTAGATTTATTTGGCCTTGATAATTTAAATACTGTAATTGCATTGGATTTGACAGAGAAGTTAGTTAACATAGGGCAAACCCAACGATGTGCCCTGTATAAAGAATCAAATGTGGAGTATAACGCGCTCCGAAATGTCTTCGTAACCCCAATAGCGGCGGAGATACGATCAATTAGATTTATTTGGCCCTGAAAATTTAAAAACTATAATTGCATTGCATATGACAAGGAAGAGTGTTAACGTTGGGCAAACCGAACGATGTGTCCTGTATAAGGAATCAAATGTGGAGTATAACGCGCATCGAATTGCCTAGATAACTCCAATAGCACAGGAGATACGATCAATTAGATTTATTTGACCTTGAGGATTTAAAAACTATAATTGCTTTTGATTTGACAGGGAAGAGTGTTAACATTGTGCAAACCGAACGATGAGTCCTGTATAAAGAATCAAATGTGGAGTATAACGCGCTGCGAATTGCCTAGATAACCCCAATAGCAGCGGAGATACGATCAATTAGATTTATTTGGCCTTGAAAATTTAAATAATATAATTGCATTGCATATGACAGGGTAGAGTGTTAACGTTGGGCAAACCGAACGATGTGTCCTGTATAAAGAATCAAATGTGGAGTATAACGCGCATCGAATTGCCTAGATAACCCCAATAGCAGCGGAGATACGATCAATTAGATTTATTTGGCCTTGAAAATTTAAATACTATAATTGCATTGGATTTGACAGGGAAGAATGTTAACATTGTGCAAACCGAACGATGTGACCTGTATAAAGAATCAAATGTGGAGTATAACGCGCATCGAATTGCCTAGATAACCCCAATAGCAGCGGAGATACGATCAATTAGATTTATTTGGCCTTGAGAATTTAAAAACTATAATTGCATTGCATATGACAGGGAAGAGTGTTAACGTTGGGCAAACCGAACGATGTGTCCTGTATAAAGAATCAAATGTGGAGTATAACACGCTGCGAATTGCCTAGATATCCCCAATAGTAGTGGACATACGATCAATTAGATTTATTTGGCCCTGAACATTTAAAAACTATATTTGCATTGGATTTGACACGGAAGAGAGTTAACGTAGGGCAAACCCACCGATTTGCTCTGTATAAAGAATCAAATGTGGAGTATAACGCGCCACAAATTGCCTAGATGACCCCAATAGCAGTGGAGATACGACCAATTCGATTTATTTGGCCTTGAAAATTTAAATAATATAACTGCATTGCATATGTCAGGGAAAAGTGTTAACGTTGGGCAAACCGAACGATGTGTCCTCTATAAAGAATCAAATGTGGAGTATAACGCGCATCGAATTGCCTAGATAACCCCAATAGCAGCGGAGATACGATCAATTAGATTTATTTGGCCTTGAAAATTTAAATAATATAATTGCATTGCATATGACAGGGTAGAGTGTTAACGTTGGGCAAACCGAACGATGTGTCCTGTATAAAGAATCAAATGTGGAGTATAACGCGCATCGAATTGCCTAGATAACCCCAATAGCAGCGGAGATACGATCAATTAGATTTATTTGGCCTTGAAAATTTAAATACTATAATTGCATTGGATTTGACAGGGAAGAATGTTAACATTGTGCAAACCGAACGATGTGTCCTGTATAAAGAATCAAATGTGGAGTATAACGCGCATCGAATTGCCTAGATAACCCCAATAGCAGCGGAGATACGATCAATTAGATTTATTTGGCCTTGAGAATTTAAAAACTATAATTGCATTGCATATGACAGGGAAGAGTGTTAACGTTGGGCAAACCGAACGATGTGTCCAGTATAAAGAATCAAATGTGGAGTATAACGCGCCCCGAATTGCCTTCGTAACCCCAATAGCAGCGGAGATACGATCAATTAGATTTATTTGGCCTTGAAAATATAACTACTATAATTGCATTGGATTTGACAGGGAAGAATGTTAACATTGTGCAAACCGAACGATGTGTCCTGTATAAAGAATCAAATGTGGAGTATAACGCGCATCGAATTGCCTAGATAACCCCAATAGCAGTGGGGATACGATCAATTAGATTTATTTGGCCCTGAAAATTTAAAAACTATAATTGCATTGCATATGACAGGGAAGAGTGTTAACGTTGGGCAAACCGAACGATGTGTCCTGTATAAAGAATCAAATGTGGAGTATAACGCGCATCGAATTGCCTAGATAACTCCAATAGCACAGGAGATACGATCAATTAGATTTATTTGACCTTGAGGATTTAAAAACTATAATTGCTTTTGATTTGACAGGGAAGAGTGTTAACATTGTGCAAACCGAACGATGAGTCCTGTATAAAGAATCAAATGTGGAGTATAACGCGCTGCGAATTGCCTAGATAACCCCAATAGCAGCGGAGATACGATCAATTAGATTTATTTGGCCTTGAAAATTTAAATAATATAATTGCATAGCATATGACAGGGTAGAGTGTTAACGTTGGGCAAACCGAACGATGTGTCCTGTATAAAGAATCAAATGTGGAGTATAACGCGCATCGAATTGCCTAGATAACCACAATAGCAGCGGAGATACGATCAATTAGATTTATTTGGCCTTGAAAATTTAAATACTATAATTGCATTGGATTTGACAGGGAAGAATGTTAACATTGTGCAAACCGAACGATGTGTCCTGTATAAAGAATCAAATGTGGAGTATAACGCGCATCGAATTGCCTAGATAACCCCAATAGCAGTGGGGATACGATCAATTAGATTTATTTGGCCCTGAAAATTTAAAAACTATTATTGCATTGCATATGACAGGGAAGAGTGTTAACGTTGGGCAAACCGAACGATGTGTCCTGTATAATGAATCAAATGTGGAGTATAACGCGCATCGAATTGCCTAGATAACTCCAATAGCACAGGAGATACGATCAATTAGATTTATTTGACCTTGAGGATTTAAAAACTATAATTGCTTTTGATTTGACAGGGAAGAGTGTTAACATTGTGCAAACCGAACGATGAGTCCTGTATAAAGAATCAAATGTGGAGTATAACGCGCTGCGAATTGCCTAGATAACCCCAATAGCAGCGGAGATACGGTCAATTAGAATTATTTGGCCTTGAAAATTTAAATAATATAATTGCATTGCATATGACAGGGTAGAGTGTTAACGTTGGGCAAACCGAACGATGTGTCATGTATAAAGAATCAAATGTGGAGTATAAAGCGCATCGAACTGCCTAGATAACCCCAATAGCAGTGGAGATACGATCAATTAGATTTATTTGGCCCTGAAAATTTAAAAACTATAATTGCTTTTGATTTGACAGAGAAGAGTGTTAACGTAGGGCAAACCGAACGATGTGCCCTGTATAAAGAATCAAATGTGGAGTATAACGCGCTGCGAATTGCCTAGATAACCCGAATAGCAGCGGAGATACGATCAATTAGATTTATTTGGCCTTGAAAATTTAAATAATATAATTGCATTGCATATGACAGGGAAGAGCGTTAACGTTGGGCAAACCGAACGATGTGTCCTGTATAAAGAATCAAATGTGGAGTATAACGCGCATCGAATTGCCTAGATAACCCCAATAGCAGTGGAGATACGATCAATCAGATTTACTTGGCCCTGAAAATATAAAAACCATAATTGCTTTGGATTTGACAGAGAAGAGTGTTAACGTAGGGCAAACCGAACGATGTGCCCTGTATAAAGAATCAAATGTGGAGTATAACGCGCATCGAATTGCCTAGATAACCCCAATAGCAGTGGGGATACGATCAATTAGATTTATTTGGCCCTGAAAATTTAAAAACTATTATTGCATTGCATATGACAGGGAAGAGTGTTAACGTTGGGCAAACCGAACGATGTGTCCTGTATAATGAATCAAATGTGGAGTATAACGCGCATCGAATTGCCTAGATAACTCCAATAGCACAGGAGATACGATCAATTAGATTTATTTGACCTTGAGGATTTAAAAACTATAATTGCTTTTGATTTGACAGGGAAGAGTGTTAACATTGTGCAAACCGAACGATGAGTCCTGTATAAAGAATCAAATGTGGAGTATAACGCGCTGCGAATTGCCTAGATAACCCCAATAGCAGCGGAGATACGATCAATTAGATTTATTTGGCCTTGAAAATTTAAATAATATAATTGCATTGCATATGACAGGGTAGAGTGTTAACGTTGGGCAAACCGAACGATGTGTCATGTATAAAGAATCAAATGTGGAGTATAAAGCGCATCGAACTGCCTAGATAACCCCAATAGCAGTGGAGATACGATCAATTAGATTTATTTGGCCCTGAAAATTTAAAAACTATAATTGCTTTTGATTTGACAGAGAAGAGTGTTAACGTAGGGCAAACCGAACGATGTGCCCTGTATAAAGAATCAAATGTGGAGTATAACGCGCTGCGAATTGCCTAGATAACCCGAATAGCAGCGGAGATACGATCAATTAGATTTATTTGGCCTTGAAAATTTAAATAATATAATTGCATTGCATATGACAGGGAAGAGCGTTAACGTTGGGCAAACCGAACGATGTGTCCTGTATAAAGAATCAAATGTGGAGTATAACGCGCATCGAATTGCCTAGATAACCCCAATAGCAGTGGAGATACGATCAATCAGATTTACTTGGCCCTGAAAATATAAAAACCATAATTGCTTTGGATTTGACAGGAAAGACAGTTAACGTAGGACAAACCCATCGATTTGCCCTGTATAAAGAAACAAATGTGGAGTATAACGCGCTCCGAAATGACATCGTAACTCCAATTGCAGCAGAACGGCGTTATAACGTAATACTACGTAACGTTATACGTTAGAACGTAATAGTACATAACGTTATACGTTATAACGTAATACAACATAACGTTATACGTTATATCGTAATACTATATAACGTTATACGATATATCGTAATGCTACATAACGTTATACGTTGTAACGTAATACTACATAACGTTATACGTTATATCGTAATGCTACAATCGTTATACGTTATATCGTAATGCTACATAGCGTTATACATTATATCGTAATGCAACATAACGTTATACGATATAACGTATTAGCATAAAACGTAATACGTTATATCCTTATGCTACATAACGTTATACGTTATATCGCAATGCTACATAACGTTATACGTTATATCGTAATGCTACATACTGTTTTACGTTATATCGTAATGCAACATAACGTTATACGTTATATCGTAATGCTACATAACGTTATACGTTATATCTTAATGCTACATAACGTTATTCGTTATATCGTAATGCTACATAACATACACGTTATATCGTAATACTACATAACGTTATACGTTATAACGTAATACTACATAACGATATACGTTATATCGTTATGCTACATAACGTTATACGTTATATCGTAATGCTACATAATGTTATACGTTATAACGTAATACTACATAACGTTATACGTTATAACGTATTACCATATAACGTTATACGTTATATCGTTATGCTACATAACGTTATACGTTATATCGTAAAGCGACATAACGTTATACGTTATATCGTAATGCTACATAACGTTATACGTTATATCGTAATGCTACATAACGTTATACGTTATAACGTAATGATACATAATGTTATACGTTATATCGTAATGCTACATAGCTTTATACGTTATAACGTAATACTACATAACGTTATACGTTATAACGTAATACTACATAACGTTATACGTTATATCGTAATGCTACATAACGCCATACGTTATATCGTTATGCTACATAACGTTATACGTTATATCGTAATGCTACATAACGTTATACGTTATATCGTAATGCTAAATAACGTTATACGTTATATCGTAATGCTACATAACGTTATACGTTATATCGTAATGCTACATAACGTTATACGTTATATCGTAATGCTACATAACGTTATACGTTATATCGTAATGCTACATAACGTTATAAGATATAACCTATTAGCATATAACGTTATACGTTATATCCTTATGCTACATAACGTTATACGTTATATCGTAATGCTACCTAACGTTATACGTTATATCGTTTTGCTACATAACGTTATACGTAATATAGTAATGCTACATAACGTTATACGATATATCGTAATGCTACATAACGTTGTACGTCATATCGTAATGCTACATAACTTTATACGTTATAACGTAATACTACATAACGTTGTACGTTATAACGGAACACTGTATAACGTTGTACGTTATATCGTTAAGCTACATAACGTTATACGTTATATCGTAATAATACATAACGTTACACGTTATAACGTAATACTTCATAACATTATACGTTATAACGTAGTACTATATAACGTTATACGTTATATCGTAATGCTACATAACGTTATACGTTATATCGTAATGCTACATAACGTTATACGTTATAACGTATTACCGTATAACGTTACACGTTATATCGTATTGCTACATAACGTTATACGTTATATCGTATTGCTACATAACGTTATACGTTATATCGTAATGCTACATAACGTTATACGTTATATCGTAATGCTACATAACGTTATACGTTATATCGTAATGCTACATAACGTTATACGTTATATCGTAATGCTACATAACGTTAGACGTCACATCGTTATGCTACACAACGTTATACGTTATATCGTAATGCTACATAACGTTATACGTTATATCGTAATGCTACATAACGTTATACGTTATATCGTAATGCTACATAACGTTATACGTTATATCGTAATGCTACATAACCTTATACGTTATATCGTAATGATACATAATGTTATACGTTATATCGTAATGCTACATAGCTTTATACGTTATAACGTAATCCTACATAACGTTATACGTTATAACGTAATACTACATAACGTTATACGTTATATCGTAATGCTACATAACGTCATACGTTATATTGTTATGCTACATAACGTTATACGTTATATCGTAATGCTACATAACGTTATAAGTTATATCTTAATGCTACATAACGTTGTACGTTATATCGTAATGCTACATAACGTTATACGTTATATCTTAATGCTACATAACGTCATACGTTATATCGTAATGCTACATAACGTTATACGTTATATCGTAATGCTACATAACGTTATACGTTATATCGTTATGCTACAAAACGTTATACGTTATATCGTAATGCTACATAACGTCATACGTTATATTGTTATGCTACATAACGTTATACGTTATATCGTAATGCTACATAACGTTATAAGTTATATCTTAATGCTACATAACGTTGTACGTTATATCGTAATGCTACATAACGTTATACGTTATATCTTAATGCTACATAACGTCATACGTTATATCGTAATGCTACATAACGTTATACGTTATATCGTAATGCTACATAACGTTATACGTTATATCGTTATGCTACAAAACGTTATACGTTGTATCGTAATGCTACCTAACGTTATACGTTATATCGTTTTGCTACATAACGTTATAAGTTATAACGTATTACCATATAATGTTATACGTTTTTACGTATTACCATATCACGTTATACGTTATAACGTATTACCATATCACGTTATACGTTATATCGTAATGCTACATAACGTTAGACGTCATATCGTTATGCTACACAACGTTATACGATATATCGTAATGCTACATAACGTTATACGTTATATCGTAATGCTACATAACGTTACGTGTTATACCGTAATGCTACATAACGTTACACGTTATATCGTTATGCTACATAACGTTATACGATATAACGTAATGCTATATGACGATATACCTTATATCGTAATGCTACATAACGTTACACGTTATATCGTAATGCTACATAACGTTATACGTTATAAAATAATGCTACATAACGTTATACGTTATATCGTAATGCCACATAACGTTATACGTTATATCGTAATGCTACATAACGTTATACGTTATATCGTAATGCTACATAACGTTATACGTTATATCGTATTACCATATCACGTTATACGTCATAACGTATTACCATATCACGTTATACGTTATATCGTAATGCTACATAACGTTATACGTCATATCGTTATGCTACACAACGTTGTACGTTATATCGATATGCTACATAACGTTATACGTTACATCGTAATGCTACATAACGTTATACGTTATATCGTAATCCTACATAACATACACGATATATCGTAATGCTACATAACGTTATACGTTATAACGCAATGCTACATAACGTTATACATTATATCGTTATGCTACATAACGTTAAGCGTTATATCGTAATGCTACATAACTTTATACGTTATAACGTGATAGTACATAACGTTATACGATATAACGTAATACTATACAACGATATACCTTATATCGTAATGCTACATAACGTTATGTGTTATACCGTAATGCTACATAACGTTATGCGTTATATCGTAATGCTACATAACTTTATACGTTATAACGTAATAGTACATAACGTTACACGTTATATCGTTATGCTGCATAACGTTATACGTTATATCGTAATGCTACATAACGTTATACGTTATATCGTAATGCTACATAACGGCATACGTTATATCGTAATGCCACATAACGTTATACGTTATATCGAAATGCTACATAACGTTATACGTTACAAAGTAATGCTACATAACGTTATACGTTATATCGTAATGCTACATAACGATACACGTTATATCGTAATGCTACATAACGTTATACGTTATATCGTATTACCATATCACGTTATACGTTATAACGTATTACCATATCACGTTATACGTTATATCGTAATGCTACATAACGCTATACGTTATAACGTAATACTACATAACGTTATACGTTATATCATAATGCTACATAACGTTATATGTTATATCGTAATGCTACATAACGTTATGTGTTATACCGTAATGCTACATAACGTTACACGATATATCGTTATGCTACATAACGTTATACGTTATATCGTAATGCTACATAACCTTATACGTTATATCGTAGTGCTACATAACGTTAGACGTCATATCGTTATGCTACACAACGTTATACGATATATCGTAATGCTACATAACGTTATACGTTATATCGTAATGCTACATAACGTTACGTGTTATACCGTAATGCTACATAACGTTATACGTTATATCGTAATGCTACATAACGTTATACGTTATATCGTAATGCTACATAACGTTATACGTTATATCGTAATGCTACATAACGTTACGTGTTATACCGTAATGCTACATAACGTTACACGTTATATCGTTATGCTACATAACGTTATACGTTATATCGTAATGCTACATAACGTTATACGCTATATCGTAATGTTACATAACGTTATACGTTATATCGTGATGCTACATAACGCTATAAGTTATAACGTAATACTACATAACGTTATACGTTATATCATAATGCTACATAACGTTATACGTTATATCGTAATGCTACATAACGTTATACGTTATAACGTAATGCTACATAACGTTATACGTTATATCGTAATGCTACATAACGTTATACGTTATATCGTAATGCTACATAACGTTATACGATATATCGTAATGCTACATAACGTTATACGTTATATCGTAATGCTACATAACGTTATACGTTATATCGTAATGCTACATAGCTTTATACGTTATAATGTAATACTACATAGCATTATACGATATAACGTAATACTATAGAACGTTATACGTTATATCGTAATGCTACATAACGTTATACGTTATAACGTAATGCTACAGAACGTTATACGTTATATCGTAATGCTACATAACGTTATACGTTATATCGTAATGCTACATAACGTTATACGTTATAACGTAATGCTACATGACGTTATACGTTATATCGTAATGCTACATAACGTTATACGTTATATCGTATTACCATATCACGTTATACGTTATAACGTATTACCATATCACGTTATACGTTATATCGTAATGCTACATAACGCTATACGTTATAACGTAATACTACATAACGTTATACGTTATATCATAATGCTACATAACGTTATATGTTATATCGTAATGCTACATAACGTTATGTGTTATACCGTAATGCTACATAACGTTACACGATATATCGTTATGCTACATAACGTTATACGTTATATCGTAATGCTACATAACCTTATACGTTATATCGTAGTGCTACATAACGTTAGACGTCATATCGTTATGCTACACAACGTTATACGATATATCGTAATGCTACATAACGTTATACGTTATATCGTAATGCTACATAACGTTACGTGTTATACCGTAATGCTACATAACGTTATACGTTATATCGTAATGCTACATAACGTTATACGTTATATCGTAATGCTACATAACGTTATACGTTATATCGTAATGCTACATAACGTTACGTGTTATACCGTAATGCTACATAACGTTACACGTTATATCGTTATGCTACATAACGTTATACGTTATATCGTAATGCTACATAACGTTATACGCTATATCGTAATGTTACATAACGTTATACGTTATATCGTGATGCTACATAACGCTATAAGTTATAACGTAATACTACATAACGTTATACGTTATATCATAATGCTACATAACGTTATACGTTATATCGTAATGCTACATAACGTTATACGTTATAACGTAATGCTACATGACGTTATACGTTATATCGTAATGCTACATAACGTTATACGTTATGACGTAATGCTACATAACGTTATACGTTATATCGCATTGCAACATAACGTTATACGTTATATCGTAATGCAACATAACGTTATACGTTATATCGTAATTCTACATAACGTTATACGTTATATTGTAATGCTACATAACGTTATACGTTATAACGTATTATCATATAACGTTATACGTTATATCGTAATGCTACATAACGTTATACGTTATATCGTTATGCTACATAACGCTATACGTTATAACGTAATGCTATATAACGTAGTACGTTATATCGTAATGCTACATAACGTTATACGTTATATAGTAATGCTACATAACGTTATACGTTATATCATAATGCTACATAACGTTATACGTTATATCGTAATGCTACATAACGTTATACGTTATATCGTAATGCTACATATCGTTATACGTTATATCATAATGCTACATAATGTTATGCGTTATATCGTAATGCTACATAACGTTATACGATATATCGTATTAGCATATAACGTTATACGTTATATCGTAATGCCACATAACGTTATACGTTATATAGTAATGCTACATAACGTTATATGTTATATCGTAATGCTACATAACGTTATGTGTTATACCGTAATGCTACATAACGTTACACGATATATCGTTATGCTACATAACGTTATACGTTATATCGTAATGCTACATAACCTTATACGTTATATCGTAGTGCTACATAACGTTAGACGTCATATCGTTATGCTACACAACGTTCTACGGTATATCGTAATGCTACATAACGTTATACGTTATATCGTAATGCTACACAACGTTACGTGTTATACCGTAATGCTACATAACGTTATACGTTATATCGTAGTGCTACATAACGTTATACGTTATATCGTAATGCTACATAACGTTATACGTTATATCGTAATGCTACATAACGTTACGTGCTTATACCGTAATGCTACATAACGTTACACGTTATATCGTTATGCTACATAACGTTATACGTTATATCGTAATGCTACATAACGTTATACGCTATATCGTAATGTTACATAACGTTATACGTTATATCGTGATGCTACATAACGCTATACGTTATAACGTAATACTACATAACGTTATACGTTATATCATAATGCTACATAACGTTATACGTTATATCGTATTGCTACATAACGTTATACGTTATAACGTAATGCTACATATCGTTATACGTTATATCGTAATGCTACATAACGTTATACGTTATATCGTAATGCTACATAACGTTATACGATATATCGTAATGCTACATAACGTTATACGTTATATCGTAATGCTACATAACGTTATACGTTATATCGTAATGCTACATAGCTTTATACGTTATAATGTAATACTACATAGCATTATACGATATAACGTAATACTATATAACGTTATACGTTATATTGTAATGCTACATAACGTTATACCTTATAACGTAATGCTACATAACGTTATACGTTATATCGTAATGCTACATAACGTTATACGTTATATCGTAATGCTACATAACGTTATATGTTATAACGCATTACCATGTAACGTTATACGTTGTATCGTAATGCTACATAACGTCATACGTTATATCGTAAGGCTACATAACGTTATACGTTATATCGTAATGCTACGTAACGTTATACGTTATGACGTAATGCTACATAACGTTATACGTTATATCGTAATGCTACATAACGTCATACGTTATATCGTAATGCCACATAACGTTATACGTTATATCGAAATGCTACATAACGTTATACGTTATATACTAATGCTACATAACGTTATACGTTATATCGTAATGCTACATAACGCTATACGCTATATCGTAATGCTACATAACGTTATACGTTATATCGTACTGCTACATAACGTAATACGTTATATCGTAATGCTACATAGCGTTAATCGTTATATCGTAATGCTACATAAAGTTATACGTTATATCGTAATGCTACATAACGTTATACGTTATATCGTAATGCTACATAACCTTATACGTTATATCGTAATGCTACATAACGTTATACGTTATATCGTATTACCATATCACGTTATACGTTATAACGTATTACCATATCACGTTATACGTTATATCGTAATGCTACATAACGCTATACGTTATAACGTAATACTACATAACGTTATACGTTCTATCATAATGCTACATAACGTTATACGTTACATCGTAATGCTACATAACGTTATACGCTATAACGTAATGCTACATAACGTTATACGATATATCGTAATGCTACATAACGTTATACGTTGTATCGTGACGCTACATAACGTTATACGTTATATCGTAATGCTGCATAACGTTATACGTTATAAAATAATGCTACATAACGTTATACGTTATATCGTAATGCCACATAACGTTATACGTTATGTCGTAATGCTACATTAAGTTATACGTTATATCATAATGCTACATAACGTTATACGTTATATCGTAATGCTACATAACGTTATGTGTTATACCGTAATGCTACATAACGTTACACGTTATATCGTTATGCTACATAACGTTATACGTTATATCGTAATGCTACATAACGTTATACGTTATAAAATAATGCTACATAACGTTATACGTTATATCGTACTGCTACATAACGTAATACGTTATATCGTAATGCTACATAGCGTTAATCGTTATATCGTAAAGCTACATAAAGTTATACGTTATATCGTAATGCTACATAACGTTATACGTTATATCGTATTACCATATCACGTTATACGTTATAACGTATTACCATATCACGTTATACGTTATATCGTAATGCTACATAACGCTATACGTTATAACGTAATACTACATAACGTTATACGTTCTATCATAATGCTACATAACGTTATACGTTATATCGTAATGCTACATAACGTTATACGTTATAACGTAATGCTACATAACGTTATACGATATATCGTAATGCTACATAACGTTATACGTTGTATCGTGACGCTACATAACGTTATACGTTATATCGTAATGCTGCATAACGTTATACGTTATAAAATAATGCTACATAACGTTATACGTTATATCGTGACGCTACATAACGTTATACGTTATATCGTAATGCTGCATAACGTTATACGTTATAAAATAATGCTACATAACGTTATACGTTATATCGTAATGCCACATAACGTTATACGTTATGTCGTAATGCTACATTAAGTTATACGTTATATCATAATGCTACATAATGTTATACGTTATATCGTAATGCTACATAACGTTATGTGTTATACCGTAATGCTACATAACGTTACACGTTATATCGTTATGCTACATAACGTTATACGTTATATCGTAATGCTACATAACGTTATACGTTATAAAATAATGCTGCATAACGTTATACGTTATATCGTACTGCTACATAACGTAATACGTTATATCGTAATGCTACATAGCGTTAATCGTTATATCGTAATGCTACATAAAGTTATACGTTATATCGTAATGCTACATAACGTTATACGTTATATCGTAATGCTACATAACCTTATACGTTATATCGTAATGCTACATAACGTTATACGTTATATCGTATTACCATATCACGTTATACGTTATAACGTATTACCATATCACGGTATACGTTATATCGTAATGCTTCATAATGCTATACGTTATAACGTAATACTACATAACGTTATACGTTCTATCATAATGCTACATAACGTTATACGTTATATCGTAATGCTACATACCGTTATACGCTATAACGTAATGCTACATAACGTTATACGATATATCGTAATGCTACATAACGTTATACGTTGTATCGTGACGATACATAACGTTATACGTTATATCGTAATGCTGCATAACGTTATACGTTATAAAATAATGCTACATAACGTTATACGTTATATCGTAATGCCACATAACGTTATACGTTATGTCGTAATGCTACATTAAGTTATACGTTATATCATAATGCTACATAACGTTATACGTTATATCGTAATGCTACATAACGTTATGTGTTATACCGTAATGCTACATAACGTTACACGTTATATCGTTATGCTACATAACGTTATACGTTATATCGTAATGCTACATAACGTTATACGTTATAAAATAATGCTACATAACGTTATACGTTATATCGTAATGCCACATAACGTTATACGTTATATCGTAATGCTACATAACGTTATACGTTATATCGTAATGCTATAATAACGTTATACGTTCTGTCGTAATGCTACAAAACGTTATACGTTATATCGTAATGCTACATAACGTTATACGTTATATCGTAATGCTACATAACGTTATACGTTATATCGTAATGCCACATAACGTTATACGTTATATCGTAATGCTACATAACGTTATACGTTATATCGTAATGCTATAATAACGTTATACGTTCTGTCGTAATGCTACAAAACGTTATACGTTATATCGTAATGCTACATAACGTTATACGTTATATCGTAATGCTACATAACGTTATACGTTATGACGTCATGCTACATAACGTTATACGTTATATCGTTATGCTACATAACGTTATGAGTTATATCGTAATGCTACATAACTTTATACGTTATAACGTAATAGTACATAACGTTATACGATATAACGTAATACTATATAACGATATACCTTATATCGTAATGCTACATAACGTTATAAGTTATAACGTATTACCATATCACGTTATACGTTTTAACGTATTGCCATATCGCGTTATACGATATATCATTGTACTACATAACGTTATACGTTATAACGTAATACTTATAACGTTATACGTTATAGCGTAATGCTACATAACGTTATACGTTATAACGTAATACTTCATAACGTTATATTTTATATCGTAATGCTACATAACGTTATACGTTATATCGTAATGCTACATAACGTTATAAGTTATAACGTATTACCATATCACGTTATACGTTTTAACGTATTGCCATATCGCGTTTAACGATATATCATAGTACTACATAACGTTATACGTTATATCGTAATGCTACATAACGTTATACGTTATATCGTAATGCTACATAACGTTATACGTTATAACGTATAACCATATCACGTTATACGTTTTAACGTGTTACCATATCACGTTATACGTTATATCATAATACTACATAACGTTATATGTTATAACGTAATACTATATAACGTTATACGTTATATCGTAATGCTACACAACGTTGTACGTTATATCGATATGCTGCATAACGTTATACGTTATATCGTAATGCTACATAACGTTACACGTTATAACGTAATACTACATAACGTTATACGTCATAACGTAACACTATATAACGTTGTACGTAATATCGTTATGCTACATAACGTTATACGTTATATCGCAATGCTACATAACGTTATACGTTATATCGTAATGCCACATAACTTTATACGTTATATCGTAATGCTACACAACGTTTTACGTTATAACGCATTACCATAGAACGTTACACGTTATATCGTAATGCTACATAACGTTACACGTTATATCGTTATGCTACATAACGTTATGCGTTATATCGTAATGCTACATAACTTTATACGTTATAGCGTAATAGTACATAACGTTATACGATATATCGTAATACTATATAACGATATACCTTATATCGTAATGCTACATAACGTTATACGTTATATCGTAATGCTACATAACGTTATACGTTATAACGTATTACCATATCACGTTATACATTTTAACATGTTACCATATCACGTTATACGTTATATCGTAATGCTACATAACGTTATACGTTATAACGTAATGCTATATAACGTTATACGTTATATCGTAATGCTACATAACGTTATACGTTATATCGTAATGCTACATAACGTTATACGTTATATCGTAATGCTACATAACGTTACGTGTTGTACCGTAATGCTACTTAACGTTACACGTTATATCGTTATGCTACATAACGTTATACGTTATATCGTTATGCTACATAACGTTATACGTTATATCGTAATGCTACATAACGTTATACGTTATATCGTAATGCTACATAACGTTATACGTTATATCGTGATGCTACATAACGTTATACGTTATATCGTAATGCTACATAACGTTATACGTTATATCGTAATGCTGCATAACGTTATACGTTACATCGTAATGCTACATAACGTTATACGTTATATCGTAATGCTACATAACGTTATACGTTATATCGTAATGCTACATAACGTTATACGTTATATCGTAATGCCACATAACGTTATACGTTATATCGAAATGCTACATAACGTTATACGTTATAAAATAATGCTACATAACGTTATACGTTATATCGTAATGCTACATAACGTTATACGTTATATCGTAATGCTACATAACGTTATACGTTATATGGTAATGCTACATAACGTTATACGTTATATCGTAATGCTACATAACGTTATACGTTATATCGTGATGCTACATAGCGTTATACGTTATGACGTATTACCATATAACGTAATACGTTATATCGTATTGCTACATAACGTTATACG
This sequence comes from Bombus lapidarius, assembly GCA_936014575.1. Classification (NCBI taxonomy): domain Eukaryota; kingdom Metazoa; phylum Arthropoda; class Insecta; order Hymenoptera; family Apidae; genus Bombus; species Bombus lapidarius. The sequence goes on along the minus strand of CAKXZU010000097.1, from coordinate 70,968 downwards.
TTATATCGTAATGCTACATAACGTTATACGTTATATCGTAATGCTACATAGCTTTATACGTTATAATGTAATACTACATGACGTTATACGATATAACGTAATACTATATAACGTGTTACCTTATATCGCAATGCTACATAACGCTATACATCATATCGTAATGCTACATAACGTTATACGTTATATCGTAATGCTACATAACGTTATGTGTTATAACGTATTACCATATCACGTTATACGTTTTAACGTGCTACCATATCACGTTATGCGTTATATCATATTACTACATAACGTTATACGTTATAACGTAATACCACATAACGTTATACGGTATATCGTAATGCTACATAACGTTATGCGTTATATCGTAATGCTACATAACTTTATACGTTATAGCGTAATAGTACACAACATTATACAATATATCGTAATACTATATAACGATATACCTTATATCGTAATGCTACATAACGTTATACGTTATATCGTAATGCTACATAACGTTATGTGTTATAACGTATTACCATATCACGTTATACGTTTTAACGTGCTACCATATCACGTTATGCGTTATATCATATTACTACATAACGTTATACGTTATAACGTAATACCATATCACGTTATACGTTATATCGTAATGCTACATAACGTTATACGTTATAACGTAATGCTATATAACGTTATACGTTATATCGTAATGCTACATAACGTTATACGTTATATCGTAATGCTACATAACGTTATACGTTATATCGTAATGCTACATAACGTTACGTGTTGTACCGTAATGCTACTTAACGTTACACGTTATATCGTTATGCTACATAACGTTATACGTTATATCGTTATGCTACATAACGTTATACGTTATATCGTAATGCTACATAACGTTATACGTTATATCGTAATGCTACATAACGTTATACGTTATATCGTAATGCTACATAACGTTATACGTTATATCGTAATGCTACATAACGTTATACGTTATATCGTAATGCTGCATAACGTTATACGTTACATCGTAATGCTACATAACGTTATACGTTATATCGTAATGCTACATAACGTTATACGTTATATCGTAATGCTACATAACGTTATACGTTATATCGTAATGCCACATAACGTTATACGTTATATCGAAATGCAACATAACGTTATACGTTATAAAATAATGCTACATAACGTTATACGTTATATCGTAATGCCACATAACGTTATACGTTATATCGTTATGCTACATAACGTTATACGTTATATCGTAATGCTACATAACGTTATACGTTATATGGTAATGCTACATAACGTTATACGTTATATCGTAATGCTACATAACGTTATACGTTATATCGTGATGCTACATAGCGTTATACGTTATGACGTATTACCATATAACGTTATACGTTATATCGTATTGCTACATAACGTTATACGTTATATCGTAATGCTACATAACGTTATACGTTATATCGTAATACTACATAGCTTTATACGTTATAATGTGATACCACATGACGTTATACGATATAACGTAATACTATATAACGTGTTACGTTATATCGCAATGCTACATAACGCTATACATCATATCGTAATGCTACATAACGTTATACGTTATATCGTAATGCTACATAACGTTATACGTTATATCGAAATGCTACATAAAGTTATACGTTATAAAATAATGCTACATAACGTTATACGTTATAACGTAATGCTACATAACGTTATACGTTATAACGTAATGCTACATAACGTTATACGTTATATCGTAATGCTACATAACGTTATACGTTATATCGTAATGCTACATAACGTTATACGTTATATCGTAATGCTACATAACGTTATACGATATATCGTAATGCTACATAATGTTATACGTTATATCGTAATGCTACATAACGCTATACGTTATATCGTAATGCTACATAACGTTATACGTTATAATATAATGCTACATAACGTTATACGTTATATCGTTATGCCACATAACGTTATACGTTATATCGTAATGCAACATAACGTTATACGTTATATCGTAATGCTACATAACGTTATACGCTATATCGTAATGCTACATAACGTTACGTGTTATACCGTAATGCTACATAACGTTACACGATATATCGTTATGCTACATAACGTTATACGTTATATCGTTATGCTACATAACGTTATACGTTATATCGTAATGCTACATAACGTTATACGTTATAATATAATGCTACATAACGTTTTACGTTATATCGTTATGCCACATAACGTTATACGTTATATCGTAATGCTACATAACGTTATACGTTATATCGTAATGCTACATAACGTTATACGCTATATCGTAATGCTACATAACGTTACGTGTTATACCGTAATGCTACATAACGTTACACGATATATCGTTATGCTACATAACGTTATACGTTATATCGTTATGCTACATAACGTTATACGTTATATCGTTATGCTACATAACGTTATACGTTATATCGTAATGCTACATAACGTTATACGTTATATCGTAGTGCTACATAACGTTAGACGTCATATCGTTATGCTACACAACGTTATACGATATATCGCAATGCTACATAACGTTATACGTTATATCGTAATGCTACATAACGTTACGTGTTATACCGTAATGCTACATAACGTTACACGTTATATCGTTATGCTACATAACGTTATACGATATAACGTAATGCTATATGACGATATACCTTATATCGTAATGCTACATAACGTTACACGTTATATCGTAATGCTACATAACGTTATACGTTATAAAATAATGCTACATAACGTTATACGTTATATCGTAATGCCACGTAACGTTATACGTTATATCGTAATGCTACATAACGTTATACGTTATATCGTAATGCTACATAACGTTATACGTTATATCGTAGTGCTACATAACGTTAGACGTCATATCGTTATGCTACACAACGTTATACGATATATCGTAATGCCACATAACGTTATACGTTATATCGTAATGCTACATAACGTTATACGTTATAAAATAATGCTACATAACGTTATACGTTATATCGTAATGCCACATAACGTTACACGTTATATCGTTATGCTACATAACGTTATACGATATAACGTAATGCTATATGACGATATACCTTATATCGTAATGCTACATAACGTTACACATTATATCGTAATGCTACATAACGTTATACGTTATAAAATAATGCTACATAACGTTATACGTTATATCGTAATGCCACATAACGTTATACGTTATATCGTAATGCTACATAACGTTATACCTTATATCGTAATGCTACATAACGTTACACGTTATATCGTAATGCTACATAACGTTATACGTTATAAAATAATGCTACATAACGTTATAAGTTATATCGTAATGCCACATAACGTTATACGTTATATCGTAATGCTACATAACGTTATACGTTATATCGTAATGCTACATAACGTTATACGTTATATCGTAATGCTACATAACGTTACGTGTTATACCGTAATGCTACATAACGTTACACGTTATATCGTTATGCTACATAACGTTATACGTTATATCGTAATGCTACATAACGTTACACGTTATATCGTTATGCTACATAACGTTATACGTTATATCGTAATGCTACATAACGTTATACGCTATATCGTAATGCTACATAACGTTATACGTTATATCGTAATGCTACATAACGTTATATGTTATAACGTATTACCATGTAACGTTATACGTTGTATCGTAATGCTACATAACGTTATACGTTATATCGTAATGCTACATAACGTTATACGTTATATCGTAATGCTACATAACGTTATACGTTATGACGTAATAGTACATAACGTTACACGTTATATCGTTACGCTGCATAACGTTATACGTTATATCGTAATGCTACATATCGTTATACGTTATATCGTAATGCTACATAACGTTATATGTTATAACGTATTACCATGTAACGTTATACGTTGTATCGTAATGCTACATAACGTTATACGATTATATCGTAATGCTACATAACGTTATACGTTATATCGTAATGCTACATAACGTTATATGTTATAACGTATTACCATGTAACGTTATACGTTGTATCGTAATGCTACATAACGTTATACGTTATATCGTAATGCTACATAACGTTATAGGTTATAAAATAATGCTACATAACGTTATACGTTATATCGTAATGCTACATAACGTTACGTGTTATACCGTAATGCTACATAACGTTACACGTTATATCGTTATGCTACATAACGTTATACGTTATATCGTAATGCTACATAACGTTACACGTTATATCGTTATGCTACATAACGTTATACGTTATATCGTAATGCTACATATCGTTATACGTTATATCGTAATGCTACATAACGTTATATGTTATAACGTATTACCATGTAACGTTATACGTTGTATCGTAATGCTACATAACGTTATACGATTATATCGTAATGCTACATAACGTTATACGTTATAAAATAATGCTACATAACGTTATACGTTATATCGTAATGCCACATAACGTTACACGTTATATCGTTATGCTACATAACGTTATACGATATAAGGTAATGCTATATGACGATATACCTTATATCGTAATGCTACATAACGTTACACATTATATCGTAATGCTACATAACGTTATACGTTATAAAATAATGCTACATAACGTTATACGTTATATCGAAATGCCACATAACGTTATACGTTATATCGTAATGCTACATAACGTTATACCTTATATCGTAATGCTACATAACGTTACACGTTATATCGTAATGCTACATAACGTTATACGTTATAAAATAATGCTACATAACGTTATATGTTATATCGTAATGCCACATAACCTTATACGTTATATCGTAATGCTACATAACGTTATACGTTATATCGTAATGCTACATAACGTTATACGTTATATCGTAATGCTACATAACGTTACGTGTTATACCGTAATGCTACATAACGATACACGTTATATCGTTATGCTACATAACGTTATACGTTATATCGTAATGCTACATAACGTTACACGTTATATCGTTATGCTACATAACGTTATACGTTATATCGTAATGCTACATAACGTTATACGCTATATCGTAATGCTACATAACGTTATACGTTATATCGTAATGCTACATAACGTTATATGTTATAACGTATTACCATGTAACGTTATACGTTGTATCGTAATGCTACATAACGTTATACGTTATATCGTAATGCTACATAACGTTATACGTTATATCGTAATGCTACATAACGTTATACGTTATGACGTAATAGTACATAACGTTACACGTTATATCGTTATGCTGCATAACGTTATACGTTATATCGTAATGCTACATATCGTTATACGTTATATCGTAATGCTACATAACGTTATATGTTATAACGTATTACCATGTAACGTTATACGTTGTATCGTAATGCTACATAACGTTATATGTTATAACGTATTACCATGTAACGTTATACGTTGTATCGTAATGCTACATATCGTTATACGTTATATCGTAATGCTACATAACGTTATACGTTATAAAATAATGCTACATAACGTTATACGTTATATCGTAATGCCACATAACGTTATACGTTATATCGTAATGCTACATAACGTTATACCTTATATCGTAATGCTACATAACGTTACACGTTATATCGTAATGCTACATAACGTTATACGTTATAAAATAATGCTACATAACGTTATACGTTATATCGTAATGCCACATAACGTTATACGTTATATCGTAATGCTACATAACGTTATACGTTATATCGTAATGCTACATAACGTTATATGTTATAACGTATTACCATGTAACGTTATACGTTGTATCGTAATGCTACATAACGTTATACGTTATATCGTAATGCTACATAACGTTATACGTTATATCGTAATGCTACATATCGTTATACGTTATATCGTAATGCTACATAACGTTATATGTTATAACGTATTACCATGTAACGTTATACGTTATGTCGTTATGCTACATAACGTTATACGATATAACGTAATGCTATATGACGATATACCTTATATCGTAATGCTACATAACGTTACACATTATATCGTAATGCAACATAACGTTATACGTTATAAAATAATGCTACATAACGTTATACGTTATATCGTAATGCCACATAACGTTATACGTTATATCGTAATGCTACATAACGTTATACCTTATATCGTAATGCTACATAACGTTACACGTTATATCGTAATGCTACATAACGTTATACGTTATAAAATAATGCTACATAACGTTATACGTTATATCGTAATGCCACATAACGTTATACGTTATATCGTAATGCTACATAACGTTATACGTTATATCGTAATGCTACATAACGTTATACGTTATATCGTAATGCTACATAACGTTACGTGTTATACCGTAATGCTACATAACGTTACACGTTATATCGTTATGCTACATAATGTTATACGTTATATCGTAATGCTACATAACGTTACACGTTATATCGTTATGCTACATAACGTTATACGTTATATCGTAATGCTACATAACGTTATACGTTATATCGTAATGCTACATAACGTTATACGTTATATCGTAATGCTACATAACGTTATATGTTATAACGTATTACCATGTAACGTTATACGTTGTATCGTAATGCTACATAACGTTATACGTTATATCGTAATGCTACATAACGTTATACGTTATATCGTAATGCTACATAACGTTATACGTTATGACGTAATAGTACATAACGTTACACGTTATATCGTTATGCTGCATAACGTTATACGTTATATCGTAATGCTACATATCGTTATACGTTATATCGTAATGCTACATAACGTTATATGTTATAACGTATTACCATGTAACGTTATACGTTGTATCGTAATGCTACATAACGTTATACGATTATATCGTAATGCTACATAACGTTATACGTTATATCGTAATGCTACATAACGTTATATGTTATAACGTATTACCATGTAACGTTATACGTTGTATCGTAATGCTACATAACGTTATACGCTATATCGTTATGCTACATAACGTTATGCGTTATATCGTAATGCTACATAACTTTATACGTTATAACGTAATACTACATAACGTTACACGTTATATCGTTATGCTGCATAACGTTATACGTTATATCGTAATGCTACATAACGTTGTACGTTATATCGTAATGCTACATAACGTTATATGTTATAACGTATTACCGTGTAACGTTATACGTTGTATCGTAATGCTACATAACGTTATACGTTATATCGTAATGCTACATAACGTTATACGTTATATCGTAATGCTACATAACGTTACGTGTTATACCAATATGCTACATAACGTTACACGTTACATCGTTATGCTACATAACGTTACGTGTTATACCGTAATGCTACATAACGTTACACGTTATATCGTTATGCTACATAACGTTATACGTTATATCGTAATGCTACATAACGTTACACGTTATATCGTTATGCTACATAACGTTATACGTTATATCGTAATGCTACATAACGTTATACGTTATATCGTAATGCTACATAACGTTATATGTTATAACGTATTACCATGTAACGTTATACGTTGTATCGTAATGCTACATAACGTTATACGTTATATCGTAATGCTACATAACGTTATACGTTATATCGTAATGCTACATAACGTTATACGTTATGACGTAATGCTACATAACGTTATACGTTATATCGTTATGCTACATAACGTTACACGTTATATCGTTATGCTGCATAACGTTATACGTTATATCGTAATGCTACATAACGTTATACGTTATATCGTAATGCTACATAACGTTATATGTTATAACGTATTACCATGTAACGTTATACGTTGTATCGTAATGCTACATAACGTTATACGTTATATCGTAATGCTACATAACGTTATACGTTATATCGTAATGCTACATAACGTCATACGTTATATCGTAATGCCACATAACGTTATACGTTATATCGAAATGCTACATAACGTTATACGTTATAAAGTAATGCTACATAACGTTATACGTTATATCGTAATGCTACATAACGTTACACGTTATATCGTTATGCTACATAACGTTATACGATATATCGTAATGCTACATAACGTTATACGTTATATCGTAATGCTACATAACGTTATATGTTATAACGTATTGCCATGTAACGTTAGACGTTGTATCGTAATGCTACATAACGTTATACGTTATATCGTAAGGCTACATAACGTTATACGTTATATCGTAATGCTACATAACGTTATACGTTATGACGTAATGCTACATAACGTTATACGTTATATCGTTATGCTACATAACGTTATGCGTTATATCGTAATGCTACATAACTTTATACGTTATAACGTAATAGTACATAACGTTACACGTTATACCGTTATGCTAAATAACGTTATACGTTATATCGTAATGCTACATAACGTTATACGTTATTTCGTAATGCTACATAACGTTATACGTTATATCGTAATGCTACATAACGTCATACGTTATATCGTAATGCCACATAACGTTATACGTTATATCGAAATGCTACATAACGTTATACGTTATAAAGTAATGCTACATAACGTTATACGTTATATCGTAATGCTACGTATCGTTATACGTTATATCGTAATGCTACACAAACGTTATACGTTATATCCTAATGCTACATAACGTTATACGTTATATCGTAATGCTACATAACGTAATACACTATATCGTAATGCTAAATATCGTTATACGTTATATAGTAATGCTACATAACGTTATACGTTATATCGTAATGCTACATAACGCTATACGCTATATCGTAATGCTACATAACGTTATACGTTATACCGTACTGCTACATATCGTAATACGTTATATCGTAATGCTACATAGCGTTAATCGTTATATCGTAATGCTACATAAAGTTATACGTTCTATCGTAATGCTACATAACGTTATACGTTATATCGTAATGCTACATAACCTTATACGTTATATCGTAATGCTACATAACGTTATACGTTATATCGTATTACCATATCACGATATACGTTATAACGTATTACCATATCACGTTATACGTTATATCGTAATGCTACATAACGCTATACGTTATAACGTAATACTACATAACGTTATACGTTATATCATAATGCTACATAACGTTATACGTTATATCGTAATGCTACATAACTTTATACGTTATAGTGTAATAGTACATAACGTTATACGACATAACGTAATACTATATAACGATATACCTTATATCGTAATGCTACATAACGTTATACGTTATATCGTAATGCTACATAACCTTATACGTTATAACGTATTACCATATCACGTTATACATTTTAACGTGTTACCATATCACGTTATACGTTATATTGTAATGCTACATAACGTTATACGTTATAACGTATTACCATGTAACGTTATACGTTGTATCGTAATGATACATAACGTTATACGTTATATCGTAATGCTACATAACGTTATACGTTATATCGTATTACCATATCACGTTATACGTTATAACGTATTACCATATAACGTTATACGTTATATCGTAATGCTACATAACGTTATACGTTATAACGTAATACCACATAACGTTATACGTTATATCGTAATGCTACATAACGATATATGATATAACGTATTACCATATCACGTTATACGTTTTAACGTGTTACCATATCACGTTATACGTTATATCGTAATGCTACATAACGTTATACGTTATATCGTAATGCTACATAACGTTATACGTTATACCGTACTGCTACATATCGTAATACGTTATATCGTAATGCTACATAGCGTTAATCGTTATATCGTAATGCTACATAAAGTTATACGTTATATCGTTATGCTACATAACGTTATGCGTTATATCGCAATGCTACATAACTTTATACGTTATAACGTAATGCTACATAACGTTATACGTTATATCGTATTACCATATCACGTTATACGTTATATCGTATTACCATATCACGTTATACGTTATATCGTAATGCTACATAACGTTATACGTTATAACGTAATACCACATAACGTTATACGTTATATCGTAATGCTACATACCGTTATACGTTTTATCGTAATGCTACATAACGTTATACGTTATATCGTAATACTACATAACGTTATACGTTATAACGTAATACTACATAACGTTATACATCATAACGTAATGCTACATAATGTTATACGTTATATCGTAATGCTACATAACGTTATACGTTATATCGTATTACCATATCACGTTAAACGTTATAACGTATTACCATATCACGTTATACGTTATATCGTAATGCTACATAACGTTATACGTTATAACGTAATACCATATCACGTTATACGTTATATCGTAATGCTACATAACGCTATACGTTATAACGTAATACTACATAACGTTATACGTTATATCATAATGCTACATAACGTTATACGTTATATCGTAATGCTACATAACTTTATACGTTATAGTGTAATAGTACATAACGTTATACGATATAACGTAAGACTATATAACGATATACCTTATATCGTAATGCTACATAACGTTATACGTTATATCGTAATGCTACATAACGTTACACGTTATATCGTTATGCTACATAACGTTACACGTTATATCATAATACTACATAACGTTATACGTTATAACGTAATACCACATAACGTTATACGGTATATCGTAATGCTACATATCGTTATGCGTTATATCGTAATGCTACATAACTTTATACGTTATAGTGTAATAGTACATAACGTTATACGATATAACGTAATACTATATAACGATATACCTTATATCGTAATGCTACATAACGTTATACGTTATATCGTAATGCTACATAACGTTATACGTTATAACGTATTACCATATCACGTTATACATTTTAACGTGTTACCATATCACGTTATACGTTATATCGTAATGCTACATAACTTTATACGTTATAACGTATTACCATGTAACGTTATACGTTGTATCGTAATGATACATAACGTTATACGTTATATCGTAATGCTACATAACGTTATACGTTATATCGTAATGCTACATAACGTTATATGTTATAACGTATTACCATGTAACGTTATACGTTGTATCGTAATGCTACATAACGTTATACGTTATATCGTAATGCTACATAACGTTATACGTTATATCGTAATGCTACATAACGTTATACGTTATGACGTAATGCTACATAACGTTATACGTTATATCGTTATGCTACATAACGTTATGCGTTATATCGTAATGCTACATAACTTTATACGTTATAACGTAATACTACATAACGTTACACGTTATATCGTTATGCTGCATAACGTTATACGTTATATCGTAGTGCTACATAACGTTATACGTTATATCGTAATGCTACATAACGTTATATGTTATAACGTATTACCATGTAACGTTATACGTTGTATCGTAATGCTACATAACGTTATACGTTATATCGTAATGCTACATAACGTTATACGTTATAAAATAATGCTACATAACGTTATACGTTATATCGTTATGCTACATAACGTTACACGTTATATCATAATACTACATAACGTTATACGTTATAACGTAATACCACATATCGTTATACGGTATATCGTAATGCTACATAACGTTATGCGTTATATCGTAATGCTACATAACTTTATACGTTATAACGTAATACTACATAACGTTACTCGTTATATCGTTATGCTGCATAACGTTATACGTTATATCGTAATGCTACATAACGTTATACGTTATATCGTAATGCTACATAACGTTATATGTTATAACGTATTACCATGTAACGTTATACGTTGTATCGTAATGCTACATAACGTTATACGATTATATCGTAATGCTACATAACGTTATACGTTATATCGTAATACTACATAACGTTATACGTTATAACGTAATACTACATAACGTTAGACATCATAACGTAATGCTACATAATGTTATACGTTATATCGTAATGCTACATAACGTTATACGTTATATCGTATTACCATATCACGTTAAACGTTATAACGTATTACCATATCACGTTATACGTTATATCGTAATGCTACATAACGTTATACGTTATAACGTAATACCATATCACGTTATACGTTATATCGTAATGCTACATAACGCTATACGTTATAACGTAATACTACATAACGTTATACGTTATATCATAATGCTACATAACGTTATACGTTATATCGTAATGCTACATAACTTTATACGTTATAGTGTAATAGTACATAACGTTATACGATATAACGTAATACTATATAACGATATACCTTATATCGTAATGCTACATAACGTTATACGTTATATCGTAATGCTACATAACGTTACACGTTATATCGTTATGCTACATAACGTTACCCGTTATATCATAATACTACATAACGTTATACGTTATAACGTAATACCACATAACGTTATACGGTATATCGTAATGCTACATATCGTTATGCGTTATATCGTAATGCTACATAACTTTATACGTTATAGTGTAATAGTACATAACGTTATACGATATAACGTAATACTATATAACGATATACCTTATATCGTAATGCTACATAACGTTATACGTTATATCGTAATGCTACATAACGTTATACGTTATAACGTATTACCATATCACGTTATACATTTTAACGTGTTACCATATCACGTTATACGTCATATCGTAATGCTACATAACTTTATACGTTATAACGTATTACCATGTAACGTTATACGTTGTATCGTAATGCTACATAACGTTATACGATTATATCGTAATGCTACATAACGTTATACGTTATATCGTAATACTACATAACGTTATACGTTATAACGTAATACTACATAACGTTAGACATCATAACGTAATGCTACATAATGTTATACGTTATATCGTAATGCTACATAACGTTATACGTTATATCGTATTACCATATCACGTTAAACGTTATAACGTATTACCATATCACGTTATACGTTATATCGTAATGCTACATAACGTTATACGTTATAACGTAATACCATATCACGTTATACGTTATATCGTAATGCTACATAACGCTATACGTTATAACGTAATACTACATAACGTTATACGTTATATCATAATGCTACATAACGTTATACGTTATATCGTAATGCTACATAACTTTATACGTTATAGTGTAATAGTACATAACGTTATACGATATAACGTAATACTATATAACGATATACCTTATATCGTAATGCTACATAACGTTATACGTTATATCGTAATGCTACATAACGTTACACGTTATATCGTTATGCTACATAACGTTACCCGTTATATCATAATACTACATAACGTTATACGTTATAACGTAATACCACATAACGTTATACGGTATATCGTAATGCTACATATCGTTATGCGTTATATCGTAATGCTACATAACTTTATACGTTATAGTGTAATAGTACATAACGTTATACGATATAACGTAATACTATATAACGATATACCTTATATCGTAATGCTACATAACGTTATACGTTATATCGTAATGCTACATAACGTTATACGTTATAACGTATTACCATATCACGTTATACATTTTAACGTGTTACCATATCACGTTATACGTCATATCGTAATGCTACATAACTTTATACGTTATAACGTATTACCATGTAACGTTATACGTTGTATCGTAATGATACATAACGTTATACGTTATATCGTAATGCTACATAACGTTATACGTTATAAAGTAATGCTACATAACGTTATACGTTATATCGTAATGCTACGTATCGTTATACGTTATATCGTAATGCTACACAACGTTATACGTTATATCCTAATGCTACATAACGTTATACGTTATATCGTAATGCTACATAACGTAATACATTATATCGTAATGCTAAATATCGTTATACGTTATATAGTAATGCTACATAACGTTATACGTTATATCGTAATGCTACATAACGCTATACGCTATATCGTAATGCTACATAACGTTATACGTTATACCGTACTGCTACATATCGTAATACGTTATATCGTAATGCTACATAGCGTTAATCGTTATATCGTAATGCTACATAAAGTTATACGTTCTATCGTAATGCTACATAACGTTATACGTTATATCGTAATGCTACATAACCTTATACGTTATATCATAATGCTACATAACGTTATACGTTATATCGTATTACCATATCACGTTATACATTTTAACGTGTTACCATATCACGTTATACGTTATATCGTAATGCTACATAACGTTATACGTTATAACGTAATACCACATAACGTTATACGTTATATCGTAATGCTACATAACGATATATGATATAATGTATTACCATATCACGTTATACGTTTTAACGTGTTACCATATCACGTTATACGTTATATCGTAATGCTACATAACGTTATACGTTATATCGTAATGCTACATAACGTTATACGTTGTAACGTAATGCTACATAACGTTATACGTTATATCGTTATGCTACATAACGTTATGCGTTATATCGCAATGCTACATAACTTTATACGTTATAACGTAATGCTACATAACGTTATACGTTATATCGTATTACCATATCACGTTATACGTTATAACGTATTACCATATCACGTTATACGTTATATCGTAATGCTACATAACGTTATACGTTATAACGTAATACCACATAACGTTATACGTTATATCGTAATGCTACATATCGTTATACGTTTTATCGTAATGCTACATAACGTTATACGTTATATCGTAATACTACATAACGTTATACGTTATAACGTAATACTACATAACGTTATACATCATAACGTAATGCTACATAATGTTATACGTTATATCGTAATGCTACATAACGTTATACGTTATATCGTATTACCATATCACGTTAAACGTTATAACGTATTACCATATCACGTTATACGTTTTAACGTGTTACCATATCACGTTATACGTTATATCGTAATGCTACATAACGTTATACGTTATATCGTAATGCTACATAACGTTATACGTTATACCGTACTGCTACATATCGTAATACGTTATATCGTAATGCTACATAGCGTTAATCGTTATATCGTAATGCTACATAAAGTTATACGTTATATCGTTATGCTACATAACGTTATGCGTTATATCGCAATGCTACATAACTTTATACGTTATAACGTAATGCTACATAACGTTATACGTTATATCGTATTACCATATCACGTTATACGTTATATCGTATTACCATATCACGTTATACGTTATATCGTAATGCTACATAACGTTATACGTTATAACGTAATACCACATAACGTTATACGTTATATCGTAATGCTACATACCGTTATACGTTTTATCGTAATGCTACATAACGTTATACGTTATATCGTAATACTACATAACGTTATACGTTATAACGTAATACTACATAACGTTATACATCATAACGTAATGCTACATAATGTTATACGTTATATCGTAATGCTACATAACGTTATACGTTATATCGTATTACCATATCACGTTAAACGTTATAACGTATTACCATATCACGTTATACGTTATATCGTAATGCTACATAACGTTATACGTTATAACGTAATACCATATCACGTTATACGTTATATCGTAATGCTACATAACGCTATACGTTATAACGTAATACTACATAACGTTATACGTTATATCATAATGCTACATAACGTTATACGTTATATCGTAATGCTACATAACTTTATACGTTATAGTGTAATAGTACATAACGTTATACGATATAACGTAAGACTATATAACGATATACCTTATATCGTAATGCTACATAACGATATACGTTATATCGTAATGCTACATAACGTTACACGTTATATCGTTATGCTACATAACGTTACACGTTTTATCATAATACTACATAACGTTATACGTTATAACGTAATACCACATAACGTTATACGGTATATCGTAATGCTACATATCGTTATGCGTTATATCGTAATGCTACATAACTTTATACGTTATAGTGTAATAGTACATAACGTTATACGATATAACGTAATACTATATAACGATATACCTTATATCGTAATGCTACATAACGTTATACGTTATATCGTAATGCTACATAACGTTATACGTTATAACGTATTACCATATCACGTTATACATTTTAACGTGTTACCATATCACGTTATACGTTATATCGTAATGCTACATAACTTTATACGTTATAACGTATTACCATGTAACGTTATACGTTGTATCGTAATGATACATAACGTTATACGTTATATCGTAATGCTACATAACGTTATACGTTATATCGTAATGCTACATAACGTTATATGTTATAACGTATTACCATGTAACGTTATACGTTGTATCGTAATGCTACATAACGTTATACGTTATATCGTAATGCTACATAACGTTATACGTTATATCGTAATGCTACATAACGTTATACGTTATGACGTAATGCTACATAACGTTATACGTTATATCGTTATGCTACATAACGTTATGCGTTATATCGTAATGCTACATAACTTTATACGTTATAACGTAATACTACATAACGTTACACGTTATATCGTTATGCTGCATAACGTTATACGTTATATCGTAGTGCTACATAACGTTATACGTTATATCGTAATGCTACATAACGTTATATGTTATAACGTATTACCATGTAACGTTATACGTTGTATCGTAATGCTACATAACGTTATACGTTATATCGTAATGCTACATAACGTTATACGTTATAAAATAATGCTACATAACGTTATACGTTATATCGTTATGCTACATAACGTTACACGTTATATCATAATACTACATAACGTTATACGTTATAACGTAATACCACATAACGTTATACGGTATATCGTAATGCTACATAACGTTATGCGTTATATCGTAATGCTACATAACTTTATACGTTATAACGTAATACTACATAACGTTACTCGTTATATCGTTATGCTGCATAACGTTATACGTTATATCGTAATGCTACATAACGTTATACGTTATATCGTAATGCTACATAACGTTATATGTTATAACGTATTACCATGTAACGTTATACGTTGTATCGTAATGCTACATAACGTTATACGATTATATCGTAATGCTACATAACGTTATACGTTATATCGTAATACTACATAACGTTATACGTTATAACGTAATACTACATAACGTTAGACATCATAACGTAATGCTACATAATGTTATACGTTATATCGTAATGCTACATAACGTTATACGTTATATCGTATTACCATATCACGTTAAACGTTATAACGTATTACCATATCACGTTATACGTTATATCGTAATGCTACATAACGTTATACGTTATAACGTAATACCATATCACGTTATACGTTATATCGTAATGCTACATAACGCTATACGTTATAACGTAATACTACATAACGTTATACGTTATATCATAATGCTACATAACGTTATACGTTATATCGTAATGCTACATAACTTTATACGTTATAGTGTAATAGTACATAACGTTATACGATATAACGTAATACTATATAACGATATACCTTATATCGTAATGCTACATAACGTTATACGTTATATCGTAATGCTACATAACGTTACACGTTATATCGTTATGCTACATAACGTTACCCGTTATATCATAATACTACATAACGTTATACGTTATAACGTAATACCACATAACGTTATACGGTATATCGTAATGCTACATATCGTTATGCGTTATATCGTAATGCTACATAACTTTATACGTTATAGTGTAATAGTACATAACGTTATACGATATAACGTAATACTATATAACGATATACCTTATATCGTAATGCTACATAACGTTATACGTTATATCGTAATGCTACATAACGTTATACGTTATAACGTATTACCATATCACGTTATACATTTTAACGTGTTACCATATCACGTTATACGTCATATCGTAATGCTACATAACTTTATACGTTATAACGTATTACCATGTAACGTTATACGTTGTATCGTAATGATACATAACGTTATACGTTATATCGTAATGCTACATAACGTTATACGTTATAAAGTAATGCTACATAACGTTATACGTTATATCGTAATGCTACGTATCGTTATACGTTATATCGTAATGCTACACAACGTTATACGTTATATCCTAATGCTACATAACGTTATACGTTATATCGTAATGCTACATAACGTAATACATTATATCGTAATGCTAAATATCGTTATACGTTATATAGTAATGCTACATAACGTTATACGTTATATCGTAATGCTACATAACGCTATACGCTATATCGTAATGCTACATAACGTTATACGTTATACCGTACTGCTACATATCGTAATACGTTATATCGTAATGCTACATAGCGTTAATCGTTATATCGTAATGCTACATAAAGTTATACGTTCTATCGTAATGCTACATAACGTTATACGTTATATCGTAATGCTACATAACCTTATACGTTATATCATAATGCTACATAACGTTATACGTTATATCGTATTACCATATCACGTTATACATTTTAACGTGTTACCATATCACGTTATACGTTATATCGTAATGCTACATAACGTTATACGTTATAACGTAATACCACATAACGTTATACGTTATATCGTAATGCTACATAACGATATATGATATAATGTATTACCATATCACGTTATACGTTTTAACGTGTTACCATATCACGTTATACGTTATATCGTAATGCTACATAACGTTATACGTTATATCGTAATGCTACATAACGTTATACGTTGTAACGTAATGCTACATAACGTTATACGTTATATCGTTATGCTACATAACGTTATGCGTTATATCGCAATGCTACATAACTTTATACGTTATAACGTAATGCTACATAACGTTATACGTTATATCGTATTACCATATCACGTTATACGTTATAACGTATTACCATATCACGTTATACGTTATATCGTAATGCTACATAACGTTATACGTTATAACGTAATACCACATAACGTTATACGTTATATCGTAATGCTACATATCGTTATACGTTTTATCGTAATGCTACATAACGTTATACGTTATATCGTAATACTACATAACGTTATACGTTATAACGTAATACTACATAACGTTATACATCATAACGTAATGCTACATAATGTTATACGTTATATCGTAATGCTACATAACGTTATACGTTATATCGTATTACCATATCACGTTAAACGTTATAACGTATTACCATATCACGTTATACGTTATATCGTAATGCTACATAACGTTATACGTTATAACGTAATACCACATACCGTTATACGTTATATCGTAATGCTACATATCGTTATACGTTTTATCGTAATGCTACATAACGTTATACGTTATACCGTAATGCCACATAACGTTATACGTTATATCGAAATGCTACATAACGTTATACGTTATAAAATAATGCTACATAACGTTATACGTTATATCGTAATGCTACATAACGATACACGTTATATCATTATGCTACATAACGTTATACGTTATATCGTAATGCTACATAACGCTATACGCTATATCGTAATGCTACATAACGTTATACGTTATATCGTACTGCTACATATCGTAATACGATATATCGTAATGCTACATAACGTTATACGTTATATCGTAATGCTACATAACGTTATATGTTATAACGTATTGCCATGTAACGTTAGACGTTGTATCGTAATGCTACATAACGTTATACGTTATAACGTAATGCTACATAACGTTATACGTTATATCGTATTACCATATGACGTTATACGTTATAACGTATTACCATATCACGTTATACGTTATATCGTAATGCTACATAACGTTATACGTTATAACGTAATACCACATAACGTTATACGTTATATCGAAATGCTACATAACGTTATACGTTATAAAATAATGCTACATAACGTTATACGTTATATCGTAATGCTACATAACGTAATACATTATATCGTAATGCTACATATCGTTATACGTTATATAGTAATGCTACATAACGTTATACGTTATATCGTAATGCTACATAACGATACACGTTATATCATTATGCTACATATCGTTATACGTTATATCGTAATGTTACATAACGTTATACTTTATATCCTAATGCTACATAACGTTATACGTTATATCGTAATGCTACATAACGTAATACATTATATCGTAATGCTACATATCGTTATACGTTATATAGTAATGCTACACAACGTTATACGTTATATCGTAATGCTACATTAACGCTATACGCTATATCGTAATGCTACATAACGTTATACGTTATATCGTACTGCTGCATAACGTAATACGTTATATCGTAATGCTGTATAGCGTTAATCGTTATATCGTAATGCTACATAAAGTTATACGTTATATCGTAATGCTACATAACGTTATACGTTATATCGTATTACCATATTACGTTATACGTTATAACGTATTACCATATCACGTTATACGTTATATCGTAATGCTACATAACGTTATACGTTATAACGTAATACCACATAACGTTATACGTTATATCGTAATGCTACATATCGTTATACGTTTTATCGTAATGCTACATAACGTTATACGTTATATCGTAATACTACATATCGTTATACGTTATAACGTAATACTACATAACGTTATACATCATAACGTAATGCTACATAATGTTATATGTTATATCGTAATGCTACATAACGTTATACGTTATATCGTATTACCATATCACGTTATACGTTATAACGTATTACCATATCACGTTATACGTTATATCGTAATGCTACATAACGTTATACGTTATAACGTAATACCACATAACGTTATACGTTATATCGTAATGCTACATATCGTTATACGTTTTATCGTAATGCTACATAACGTTATACGTTTTATCGTAATGCCACATAACGTTATACGTTATATCGAAATGCTACATAACGTTATACGTTATAAAATAATGCTACATAACGTTATACGTTATATCGTAATGCTACATAACGATACACGATATATCATTATGCTACATATCGTTATACGGTATATCGTAATGCTACATAACGTTATACGTTATATCCTAATGCTACATAACGTTATACGTTATATCGTAATGCTATATAACGTAGTACATTATATCGTAATGCTACATATCGTTATACGTTATATAGTAATGCTACATAACGTTATACGTTATATCGTAATGCTACATTAACGCTATAAGCTATATCGTAATGCTACATATCGTTATACGGTATATCGTAATGCTACATAACGTTATGCGTTATATCGTAATGCTACATAACTTTATACGTTATAGTGTAATAGTACATAACGTTATACGATATAACGTAATACTATATAACGATATACCTTATATCGTAATGCTACATAACGTTATACGTTATATCGTAATGCTACATAACGTTATACGTTATAACGTATTACCATATCACGTTATACATTTTAACGTGTTACCATATCACGTTATACGTTATATCGTAATGCTACATAACGTTATACGTTATAACGTATTACCATGTAACGTTATACGTTGTATCGTAGTGATACATAACGTTATACGTTATATCGTAATGCTACATAACGTTATACGTTATATCGTATTACCATATCACGTTATACGTTATAACGTATTACCATATCACGTTATACGTTATATCGTAATGCTACATAACGTTATACGTTATATCGTAATGCTACATAACGTTATACGTTATAACGTAATGCTACATAACGTTATACGTTATATCGTTATGCTACATAACGTTATGCGTTATATCGCAATGCTACATAACTTTATACGTTATAACGTAATGCTACATAACGTTATACGTTATATCGTATTACCATATGACGTTATACGTTATAACGTATTACCATATCACGTTATACGTTATATCGTAATGCTACATAACGTTATACGTTATAACGTAATACCACATAACGTTATACGTTATATCGAAATGCTACATAACGTTATACGTTATAAAATAATGCTACATAACGTTATACGTTATATCGTAATGCTACATAACGTAATACATTATATCGTAATGCTACATATCGTTATACGTTATATAGTAATGCTACATAACCTTATACGTTATATCGTAATGCTACATTAACGCTATACGCTATATCGTAATGCTACATAACGTTATACGTTATATCGTACTGCTACATAACGTAATACGTTATATCGTAATGCTGTATAGCGTTAATCGTTATATCGTAATGCTACATAAAGTTATACGTTATATCGTAATGCTACATAACGATACACGTTATATCATTATGCTACATATCGTTATACGTTATATCGTAATGCTACATAACGCTATACGGTATATCGAAATGCTACATAACGTTATACGTTATAAAATAATGCTACATAACGTTATACGTTATATCGTAATGCTACATAACGATACACGTTATATCATTATGCTACATATCGTTATACGTTATATCGTAATGCTACATAACGTTATACGTTATATCCTAATGCTACATAACGTTATACGTTATATCGTAATGCTACATAACGTAATACATTATATCGTAATGCTACATATCGTTATACGTTATATAGTAATGCTACATAACGTTATACGTTATATCGTAATGCTACATTAACGCTATACGTTATATCGTAATGCTACATAACGTTATACGTTATATCGTAATGCTACATAGCGTTATACGTTCTGACGTATTACCATATAACGTTATACGTTATATCGTATTGCTACATAACGTTATACGTCATATCGTAATGCCACATAACGTTATACGTTATATCGTAATGCTACATAGCTTTATACGTTATAATGTAATACTACATAACGTTATACGATATAACGTAATACTATATAACGTTATACGTTATATCGCAATGCTACATAACGCTATACATTATATCGTCATGCTACATAACGTTATACGTTATATCGTGATGCTACATAAAGTTATACGATATATCGTAATGCTACATAATGTTATACGTTATATCGTAATGCTACATAACGCTATACGTTATATCGTAATGCTACATAACGTTATACGTTATAACATAATGCTACATAACGTTATACGTTATATCGTTATGCCACATAACGTTATACGTTATATCGTAATGCTACATAACGTTATACGTTATATCGTAATGCTACATAACGTTATTCGCTATATCGTAATGCTACATAACGTTACGTGTTATACCGTAATGCTACATAACGTTACACGTTATATCGTTATGCTACATAACGTTATACGTTATATCGTTATGCTACATAACGTTATACGTTATATCGTTATGCTACATAACGTTATACGTTATATCGTAATGCTACATAACGTTATACATTATATCGTAATGCTACATAACGTTATACGTTATAAAATAATGCTACATAACGTTATACGTTATATCGTAATGCTGCATAACGTTATACGTTATAACGTAATGCTACATAACGTTATGCGTTCCATCGTAATACTATATAACGTTATACGTTATATCGTAATGCTACATAACGTTATACGTTATATCGAAATGCTACATAACGTTATACGTTATATCGTAATGCTACATAACGTTATACGTTATATCGTAATGCCACATAACGTTATACGTTATATCGAAATGCTACATAACGTTATACGTTATATCGTAATGCTACATAACGTTATACGTTGTATCGTAATGCTACATATCGTTATACGTTATATCGTTATGCTACATAACGTTATACGTTATATCGTAATGCTACATAACGTTATACGTTATATCGTGATGCTACATAAAGTTATACGATATATCGTAATGCTACATAATGTTATACGTTATATCGTAATGCTACATAACGCTATACGTTATATCGTAATGCTACATAACGTTATACGTTATAACATAATGCTACATAACGTTATACGTTATATCGTTATGCCACATAACGTTATACGTTATATCGTAATGCTACATAACGTTATACGTTATTTCGTAATGCTACATAACGTTATTCGCTATATCGTAATGCTACATAACGTTACGTGTTATACCGTAATGCTACATAACGTTACACGTTATATCGTTATGCTACATAACGTTATACGTTATATCGTTATGCTACATAACGTTATACGTTATATCGTTATGCTACATAACGTTATACGTTATATCGTAATGCTACATAACGTTATACATTATATCGTAATGCTACATAACGTTATACGTTATAAAATAATGCTACACAACGTTATACGTTATATCGTAATGCTGCATTACGTTATACGTTATAACGTAATGCTACATAACGTTATGCGTTCCATCGTAATACTATATAACGTTATACGTTATATCGTAATGCTACATAACGTTATACGTTATAACGTAATGCTACATAAGGTTATACGTTATATCGTAATGCCACATAACGTTATACCTTATATCGAAATTCTACATAACGTTATACGTTATAAAATAATGCTACATAACGTTATACGTTACATCGTAATGCTACATAACGTTATACGTTATATCGTAATGCTACATAACGTTATACGTTATATCGTAATGCTACATAACGTTATACGTTATATCGTAATGCCACATAACGTTATACGTTATATCGAAATGCTACATAACGTTATACGTTATATCGTAATGCTACATAACGTTATACGTTGTATCGTAATGCTACATATCGTTATACGTTATATCGTTATGCTACATAACGTTATACGTTATATCGTAATGCTACATAACGTTATACGTTATATGGTAATGCTACATAACGATATACGTTATATCGTAATGCTATATAACGTGTTACGTTATATCGCAATGCTACATAACGCTATACATTATATCGTAATGCTACATAACGTTATACGTTATATCGTAATGCTACATAAGGTTATACGTTATATCGTAATGCCACATAACGTTATACGTTATATCGAAATGCTACATAAAGTTATACGTTATAAAATAATGCTACATCACGTTATACGTTATATCGTAATGCTACATAACGTTATACGTTATAACGTAATGCTACATAACGTTATACGTTATATCGTAATGCTACATAACGTTATACGTTATATCGTAATGCTACATAACGTTATACGTTATATCGTAATGCTACATAACGTTATACGATATATCGTAATGCTACATAATGTTATACGTTATATCGTAATGCTACATAACGCTATACGTTATATCGTAATGCTACATAACGTTATACGTTATATCGTTATGCCACATAACGTTATACGTTATATCGTAATGCTACATAACGTTATACGTTATATCGTAATGCTACATAACGTTATACGCTATATCGTAATGCTACATAACGTTACGTGTTATACCGTAATGCTACATAACGCTACACGTTATATCGTTATGCTACATAACGTTATACGTTACATCGTTATGCTACATAACGTTATACGTTATATCGTAATGCTACATAACGTTATACATTATATCGTAATGCTACATAACGTTATACGTTATAAAATAATGCTACATAACGTTACACGTTATATCGTTATGCTACATAACGTTATACGTTATATCGTTATGCTACATAACGTTATACGTTATATCGTAATGCTACATAACGCTATACCTTATATCGTAATGCTACATAACGTTATACGTTATATCGTAATGCCACATAACGTTATACGTTATATCGAAATGCTACATAAAGTTATACGTTATAAAATAATGCTACATAACGTTATACGTTATATCGTAATGCTACATAACGTTATACGTTATAACGTAATGCTACATAACGTTATACGTTATATCGTAATGCTACATAACGTTATACGTTATATCGTAATGCTATATAACGTTATACGTTATATCGTAATGCTACATAACGTTATACGATATATCGTAATGCTACATAATGTTATACGTTATATCGTAATGCTACATAACGCTATACGTTATATCGTAATGCTACATAACGTTATACGTTATAACATAATGCTACATAACGTTATACGTTATATCGTTATGCCACATAACGTTATACGTTATATCGTAATGCTACATAACGTTATACGTTATATCGTAATGCTACATAACGTTATACGCTATATCGTAATGCTACATAACGTTACGTGTTATACCGTAATGCTACATAACGTTACACGTTATATCGTTATGCTACATAACGTTATACGTTATATCGTTATGCTACATAACGTTATACGTTATATCGTAACGCTACATAACGTTATACATTATATCGTAATGCTACATAACGTTATACGTTATAAGATAATGCTACATAACGTTACACGTTATATCGTTATGCTACATAACGTTATACCTTATATCGTTATGCTACATAACGTTATACGTTATATCGTAATGCTACATAACGCTATACATTATATCGTAATGCTACATAACGTTATACGTTATATCGTAATGCTACATAAGGTTATACGTCATATCGTAATGCCACATAACGTTATACGTTATATCGAAATGCTACATAAAGTTATACGTTATAAAATAATGCTACATAACGTTATACGTTATATCGTAATGCTACATAACGTTATACGTTATAACGTAATGCTACATAACGTTATACGTAATATCGTAATGCTACATAACGTTATACGCAATATCGTAATGCTACATAACGTTACGTGTTATACCGTAATGCTACCTAACGTTACACGTTATATCGTTATGCTACATAACGTTATACGTTATATCGTTATGCTACATAACGTTATACGTTATATCGTAATGCTACATAACGTTATACATTATATCGTAATGCTACATAACGTTATACGTTATAAAATAATGCTACATAACGTTATACGTTATATCGTAATGCTGCATAACGTTATACGTTATAACGTAATGCTACATAACGTTATGCGTTACATCGTAATACTATATAACGTTATACGTTATATCGTAATGCTACATAACGTTATACGTTATAACGTAATTCTACATAAGGTTATACGTTATATCGTAATGCCACATAACGTTATACGTTATATCGAAATGCTACATAACGTTATGCGTTATAAAATAATGCTACATAACGTTATACGTTACATCGTAATGCTACATAACGTTATACGTTATATCGTAATGCTACATAACGTTATACGTTATATCGTAATGCTACATAACGTTATACGTTATATCGTAATGCCACATAACGTTATACGTTATATCGAAATGCTACATAACGTTATACGTTATATCGTAATGCTACATAACGCTATACGTTATATCGTAATGCTACATAACGTTATACGTTATAACATAATGCTACATAACGTTATACGTTATATCGTTATGCCACATAACGTTATACGTTATATCGTAATGCTACATAACGTTATACGTTATTTCGTAATGCTACATAACGTTATTCGCTATATCGTAATGCTACATAACGTTACGTGTTATACCGTAATGCTACATAACGTTACACGTTATATCGTTATGCTACATAACGTTATACGTTATATCGTTATGCTACATAACGTTATACGTTATATCGTTATGCTACATAACGTTATACGTTATATCGTAATGCTACATAACGTTATACATTATATCGTAATGCTACATAACGTTATACGTTATAAAATAATGCTACACAACGTTATACGTTATATCGTAATGCTGCATTACGTTATACGTTATAACGTAATGCTACATAACGTTATGCGTTCCATCGTAATACTATATAACGTTATACGTTATATCGTAATGCTACATAAGGTTATACGTTATAACGTAATGCTACATAAGGTTATACGTTATATCGTAATGCCACATAACGTTATACCTTATATCGAAATTCTACATAACGTTATACGTTATAAAATAATGCTACATAACGTTATACGTTACATCGTAATGCTACATAACGTTATACGTTATATCGTAATGCTACATAACGTTATACGTTATATCGTAATGCTACATAACGTTATACGTTATATGGTAATGCTACATAACGATATACGTTATATCGTAATGCTATATAACGTGTTACGTTATATCGCAATGCTACATAACGCTATACATTATATCGTAATGCTACATAACGTTATACGTTATATCGTAATGCTACATAAGGTTATACGTTATATCGTAATGCCACATAACGTTATACGTTATATCGAAATGCTACATAAAGTTATACGTTATAAAATAATGCTACATCACGTTATACGTTATATCGTAATGCTACATAACGTTATACGTTATAACGTAATGCTACATAACGTTATACGTTATATCGTAATGCTACATAACGTTATACGTTATATCGTAATGCTACATAACGTTATACGTTATATCGTAATGCTACATAACGTTATACGATATATCGTAATGCTACATAATGTTATACGTTATATCGTAATGCTACATAACGCTATACTTTATATCGTAATGCTACATAACGTTATACGTTATATCGTCATGCCACATAACGTTATACGTTATATCGTAATGCTACATAACGTTATACGTTATATCGTAATGCTACATAACGTTATACGCTATATCGTAATGCTACATAACGTTACGTGTTATACCGTAATGCTACATAACGCTACACGTTATATCGTTATGCTACATAACGTTATACGTTACATCGTTATGCTACATAACGTTATACGTTATATCGTAATGCTACATAACGTTATACATTATATCGTAATGCTACATAACGTTATACGTTATAAAATAATGCTACATAACGTTACACGTTATATCGTTATGCTACATAACGTTATACGTTATATCGTTATGCTACATAACGTTATACGTTATATCGTAATGCTACATAACGCTATACCTTATATCGTAATGCTACATAACGTTATACGTTATATCGTAATGCCACATAACGTTATACGTTATATCGAAATGCTACATAAAGTTATACGTTATAAAATAATGCTACATAACGTTATACGTTATATCGTAATGCTACATAACGTTATACGTTATAACGTAATGCTACATAACGTTATACGTTATATCGTAATGCTACATAACGTTATACGTTATATCGTAATGCTATATAACGTTATACGTTATATCGTAATGCTACATAACGTTATACGATATATCGTAATGCTACATAATGTTATACGTTATATCGTAATGCTACATAACGCTATACGTTATATCGTAATGCTACATAACGTTATACGTTATAACATAATGCTACATAACGATATACGTTATATCGTTATGCCACATAACGTTATACGTTATATCGTAATGCTACATAACGTTATACGTTATATCGTAATGCTACATAACGTTATACGCTATATCGTAATGCTACATAACGTTACGTGTTATACCGTAATGCTACATAACGTTACACGTTATATCGTTATGCTACATAACGTTATACGTTATATCGTTATGCTACATAACGTTATACGTTATATCGTAATGCTACATAACGTTATACATTATATCGTAATGCTACATAACGTTATACGTTATAAGATAATGCTACATAACGTTACACGTTATATCGTTATGCTGCATAACGTTATACCTTATATCGTTATGCTACATAACGTTATACGTTATATCGTAATGCTACATAACGCTATACATTATATCGTAATGCTACATAACGTTATACGTTATATCGTAATGCTACATAAGGTTATACGTTATATCGTAATGCCACATAACGTTATACGTTATATCGAAATGCTACATAAAGTTATACGTTATAAAATAATGCTACATAACGTTATACGTTATATCGTAATGCTACATAACGTTATACGTTATAACGTAATGCTACATAACGTTATACGTAATATCGTAATGCTACATAACGTTATACGCAATATCGTAATGCTACATAACGTTACGTGTTATACCGTAATGCTACCTAACGTTACACGTTATATCGTTATGCTACATAACGTTATACGTTATATCGTTATGCTACATAACGTTATACGTTATATCGTAATGCTACATAACGTTATACATTATATCGTAATGCTACATAACGTTATACGTTATAAAATAATGCTACATAACGTTATACGTTATATCGTAATGCTGCATAACGTTATACGTTATAACGTAATGCTACATAACGTTATGCGTTACATCGTAATACTATATAACGTTATACGTTATATCGTAATGCTACATAACGTTATACGTTATAACGTAATTCTACATAAGGTTATACGTTATATCGTAATGCCACATAACGTTATACGTTATATCGAAATGCTACATAACGTTATGCGTTATAAAATAATGCTACATAACGTTATACGTTACATCGTAATGCTACATAACGTTATACGTTATATCGTAATGCTACATAACGTTATACGTTATATCGTAATGCTACATAACGTTATACGTTATATCGTAATGCCACATAACGTTATACGTTATATCGAAATGCTACATAACGTTATACGTTATATCGTAATGCTACATAACGTTATACGTTGTATCGTAATGCTACATATCGTTATACGTTATATCGCAATGCTACATAACGCTATACGTTATATCGTAATACTACATAACGTTATACGTTATATCGTAATGCTACATAACGTTATACGTTATAACGTATTAACATATAACGTTATACGTTATATCGTAATGCTACATAACGTTATACGTTATAACGTATTAACATATAACGTTTTACGTTATATCGTAATGCTACATAACGTTATACGTTATATCGTAATGCTACATAACGTTATACGTTATGTCGAACTGCTACATAACGTTATACGTTATATGGTAATGCTGCATAACGTTATACGTTATATCGTAATGCTACAAAACGTTATACGTTAAAACGTATCACCATATAACGTTATACGTTACATCGTAACGCTACATAACGTTATACGTCATATCGTAATGCTACATAACGTTATACGTTACATCGTAATGCTACATAACGTTATACGCTATATCGTACTGCTACGTAACGTTATACGTTATATCGTAATGCTACATAACGTTATACGTTGTATCGTAATGCTACATAACGATATACGTTATATCGTAATGCTACATAACGTTATACCTTATATCGTAATGCTACATAACATTACACGTTATATCGTAATGCTACATAACATTATACGTTATATCGTACTGCTACGTAACGTTATACGTTATATCGTAATGCTACATAATGTTATACGTTATATCGTAATGCTACATAACGCTATACGTTATATCGTAATGCTACATAACGTTATACGTTATATCGTTATGCCACATAACGTTATACGTTATATCGTAATGCTACATAACGTTATACGTTATATCGTAATGCTACATAACGTTATACGCTATATCGTAATGCTACAAAACGTTATACGTTATATCGTAATGCTACATAGCCTTATACGTTATGACGTATTACCATATAACGTTATACGTTATATCGTAATGCTACATAACGTTATACGTTATATCGTAATGCTACATAACGTTATACGTTATATCGTAATGCTACATAGCGTTATACGTTATGACGTATTACCATATAACGTTATACGTTATATCGTATTGCTACATAACGTTATACGTCATATCGTAATGCCACATAACGTTATACGTTATATCGTAATGCTACATAGCTTTATACGTTATAATGTAATACTACATAACGTTATACGATATAACGTAATACTATATAACGTTATACGTTATATCGCAATGCTACATAACGCTATACATTATATCGTCATGCTACATAACGTTATACGTTATATCGTGATGCTACATAAAGTTATACGATATATCGTAATGCTACATAATGTTATACGTTATATCGTAATGCTACATAACGCTATACGTTATATCGTAATGCTACATAACGTTATACGTTATAACATAATGCTACATAACGTTATACGTTATATCGTTATGCCACATAACGTTATACGTTATATCGTAATGCTACATAACGTTATACGTTATATCGTAATGCTACATAACGTTATTCGCTATATCGTAATGCTACATAACGTTACGTGTTATACCGTAATGGTACATAACGTTACACGTTATATCGTTATGCTACATAACGTTATACGGTATATCGTTATGCTACATAACGTTATACGTTATATCGTTATGCTACATAACGTTATACGTTATATCGTAATGCTACATAACGTTATACATTATATCGTAATGCTACATAACGTTATACGTTATAAAATAATGCTACATAACGTAATACGTTATATCGTAATGCTGCATAACGTTATACGTTATAACGTAATGCTACATAACGTTATGCGTTCCATCGTAATACTATATAACGTTATACGTTATATCGTAATGCTACATAACGTTATACGTTATAACGTAATGCTACATAAGGTTATACGTTATATCGTAATGCCACATAACGTTATACGTTATATCGAAATTCTACATAACGTTATACGTTATAAAATAATGCTACATAACGTTATACGTTACATCGTAATGCTACATAACGTTATACGTTATATCGTAATGCTACATAACGTTATACGTTATATCGTAATGCTACATAACGTTATACGTTATATCGTAATGCCACATAACGTTATACGTTATATCGAAATGCTACATAACGTTATACGTTATATCGTAATGCTACACAACGTTATACGTTGTATCGTAATGCTACATATCGTTATACGTTATATCGTTATGCTACATAACGTTATACGTTATATCGTAATGCTACATAACGTTATACGTTATATGGTAATGCTACATAACGATATACGTTATATCGTAATGCTATATAACGTGTTACGTTATATCGCAATGCTACATAACGCTATACATTATATCGTAATGCTACATAACGTTATACGTTATATCGTAATGCTACATAAGGTTATACGTTATATCGTAATGCCACATAACGTTATACGTTATATCGAAATGCTACATAAAGTTATACGTTATAAAATAATGCTACATCACGTTATACGTTATATCGTAATGCTACATAACGTTATACGTTATAACGTAATGCTACATAACGTTATACATTATATCGTAATGCTACATAACGTTATACGTTATAAAATAATGCTACATAACGTTACACGTTATATCGTTATGCTACATAACGTTATACTTTATATCGTTATGCTACATAACGTTATACGTTATAAAGTAATGCTACATAACGTTATACGCTATATCGTAATGCTACATAACGTTATACGTTATATCGTAATGCTACATAACGTTATACGTTATACCGTTATGCCACATAACGTTATACGTTATAACGTAATGCTACATAACGTTATACGCTATATCGTAATGCTACATAACGTTACGTGTTATACCGTAATGCTACATAACGGTTCACGTTATATCGTTATGCTACATAACGTTATACGTTACATCGTTATGCTACATAACGTTATACGTTATATCGTAATGCTACATAACGTTATACATTATATCGTAATGCTACATAACGTTATACGTTATAAAATAATGCTACATAACGTTACACGTTATATCGTTATGCTACATAACGTTATACTTTATATCGTTATGCTACATAACGTTATACGTTATATCGTAATGCTACATAACGCTATACCTTATATCGTAATGCTACATAACGTTATACGTTATATCGTAATGCCACATAACGTTATACGTTATATCGAAATGCTACATAAAGTTATACGTTATAAAATAATGCTACATAACGTTATACGTTATATCGTAATGCTACATAACGTTATACGTTATAACGTAATGCTACATAACGTTATACGTTATATCGTAATGCTACATAACGTTATACGTTATATCGTAATGCTATATAACGTTATACGTTATATCGTAATGCTACATAACGTTATACGATATATCGTAATGCTACATAATGTTATACGTTATATCGTAATGCTACATAACGCTATACGTTATATCGTTATGCCACATAACGTTATACGTTATATCGTAATGCTACATAACGTTATACGTTATATCGTAATGCTACATAACGTTATACGCTATATCGTAATGCTACATAACGTTACGTGTTATACCGTAATGCTACATAACGGTACACGTTATATCGTTATGCTACATAACGTTATACGTTACATCGTTATGCTACATAACGTTATACGTTATATCGTAATGCTACATAACGTTATACGTTATATCGTTATGCTACATAACGTTATACGTTATATCGTAATGCTACATAACGTTATACATTATATCGTAATGCTACATAACGTTATACGTTATAAGATAATGCTACATAACGTTACACGTTATATCGTTATGCTACATAACGTTATACGTTATATCGTTATGCTACATAACGTTATACGTTATATCGTAATGCTACATAAGGTTATACGTTATATCGTAATGCCACATAACGTTATACGTTATATCGAAATGCTACATAACGTTATACGTTATATCGTAATGCTACATAACGTTATACGTTATATCGTAATGCTACATAACGTTATACGTTATATCGTTATGCCACATAACGTTATACGTTATATCGTAATGCTACATAACGTTATACGTTATATCGTAATGCTACATAACGTTATACGCTATATCGTAATGCTACATAACGTTACGTGTTATACCGTAATGCTACATAACGGTACACGTTATATCGTTATGCTACATAACGTTATACGTTACTTCGTTATGCTACATAACGTTATACGTTATATCGTAATGCTACATAACGTTATACATTATATCGTAATGCTACATAACGTTATACGTTATAAAATAATGCTACATAACGTTACACGTTATATCGTTATGCTACATAACGTTATACTTTATATCGTTATGCTACATAACGTTATACGTTATATCGTAATGCTACATAACGCTATACCTTATATCGTAATGCTACATAACGTTATACGTTATATCGTAATGCCACATAACGTTATACGTTATATCGAAATGCTACATAAAGTTATACGTTATAAAATAATGCTACATAACGTTATACGTTATATCGTAATGCTACATAACGTTATACGTTATAACGTAATGCTACATAACGTTATACGTTATATCGTAATGCTACATAACGTTATACGTTATATCGTAATGCTATATAACGTTATACGTTATATCGTAATGCTACATAACGTTATACGATATATCGTAATGCTACATAACGTTACGTGTTATACCGTAATGCTACATAACGTTACACGTTATATCGTTATGCTACATAACGTTATACGTTATATCGTTATGCTACATAACGTTATACGTTATATCGTAATGCTACATAACGTTATACATTATATCGTAATGCTACATAACGTTATACGTTATAAGATAATGCTACATAACGTTACACGTTATATCGTTATGCTACATAACGTTATACGTTATATCGTTATGCTACATAACGTTATACGTTATATCGTAATGCTACATAACGTTATACGTTATATCGAAATGCTACATAAAGTTATACGTTATAAAATAATGCTACAGAACGTTATACGTTATATCGTAATGCTACATAACGTTATACGTTATAACGTAATGCTACATAACGTTATACGTTATACCGTAATGCTACATAACGTTATACGTTATATCGTAATGCTACATAACGTTATACGTTATATCGTAATGCTACATAACGTTATACGATATATCGTAATGCTACATAATGTTATTCATTATATCGTAATGCTACATAACGTTATACGTTATATCGTTATGCTACATAACGTTATACGTTACATCGTTATGCTACATAACGTTATACGTTATATCGTAATGCTACATAACGTTATACATTATATCGTAATGCTACATAACGTTATACGTTATAACATAATACTATATAACGTTATACATTATATCGTAATGCTACATAACGTTATACGTTATATCGTAATGCTACATAAAGTTATACGTTATATCGTAATGCTACATAGTGTTACGTGTTATACCGTAATGCTACATAACGTTACACGTTATATCGTTATGCTACATAACGTTGTATGTTATATCGTTATGCTACATAACCTTTTACGTTATATCGTAATGCTACATAACGTTGTACGTGATATCGTAATGTTACATAACGTTATACGTTATATCGTAATGCTACATAACGTTATACGTTATATCGTAATGCTATATAACGTTACACGTTATATCGTAATGCCACATAACGTTATACGTTATATCGTAATGCTACATAACGTTATACGTTAAAGAATAATGCTACATAACGTTATGCGTTATATTGTAATACTATATAACGTTATACGTTATATCGTAATGCTACATAACGTTATACGTTATAACGTAATGCTACATAACGTTATACGTTATATCGAAATGCTACATAACGTTATACGTTATAAAATAATGCTACATAACGTTATACGTTATATCGTAATGCTACATAACGTTGTATGTTATATCGTTATGCTACATAACCTTTTACGTTATATCGTAATGCCACATAACGTTATACGTTATATCGAAATGCTACATAACGTTATACGTTATAAAATAATGCTACATAACGTTATACGTTATATCGTAATGCTACATAACGTTATACGTTATATCGTAATGCTACATAACGTTATACGTTATATCGTAATGCTACATAAAGTTATACGTTATATCGTAATGCTACATAACGTTATACGTTATATCGTAATGCTACATAACGTTATACGTTATATCGTAATGCTACATAGCGTTATACGTTATGACGTATTACCATATAACGTTATACGTTATATCGTATTGCTACATAACGTTATACGTTATATCGTAATGCCACATAACGTTATACGTTATAACGTAATGCTACATAGCTTTATACGTTATAATGTAATCCTACATTACGTTATACGATATAACGTAATACTATATAACGTTATACGTTATATCGCAGTGCTACATAACTCTATACATTATATCGTAATGCTACATAACGATATACGTTATCATAATGCTACATAACGTTATACGCTATATCGTAATGCTACATAACGTTATACGTTATATCGTAATGCTACATAACGTTATACGTTAAAGAATAATGCTACATAACGTTATACGTTATAACATAGTGCTACATAACGTTATACGTTATATCGTTATGCCACATAACGTTATACGTTATATCGTAATGCTACATAGCTTTATACGTTATAATGTAATACTACATAACGTTATACGATATAACGTAATACTACATAACGTTATACGATATAACGTAATACTATATAACGTTATACGTTATATCGCAGTGCTACATAACGCTATACATTATATCGTAATGCTACATAACGATATACGTTATCATAATGCTACATAACGTTATACGCTATATCGTAATGCTACATAACGCTATACGTTATATCGTAATGCTACATAACGTTATAAATTATATCGTAATGCTACATAACGTTATACGTTATAAAATAATGCTACATAACGTTATATGTTATATCGTAATGCTACATAACGTTATACGTTATATCGTAATGCTACATAAAGTTATACGTTATATCGTAATGCTACATAACGTTATACGTTATATCGTAATGCTACATAACGTTATACGTTAAAGAATAATGCTACATAACGTTATACGTTATAACATAATGCTACATAACGTTATACGTTATATCGTTATGCCACATAACGTTATACGTTATATCGTAATGCTACATAGCTTTATACGTTATAATGTAATACTACATAACGTTATACGATATAACGTAATACTATATAACGTTATACGTTATATCGCAGTGCTACATAACGCTATACATTATATCGTAATGCTACATAACGTTATACGTTATATCGTAATGCTACATAAAGTTATACGATATATCGTAATGCTACATAATGTTATACGTTATATCGTAATGCTACATAACGTTATACGTTAAAGAATAATGCTACATAACGTAGTACATTATATCGTAATGCTACATAACGTTATACGTTATATCGTAATGCTACATAGCGTTATACGTTATGACGTATTACCATATAACGTTATACGTTATATCGTATTGCTACATAACGTTATACGTTATATCGTAATGCCACATAACGTTATACGTTATATCGTAATGCTACCTAGCTTTATACGTTATAATGTAATACTACATAACGTTATACGATATAACGTAATACTATATAACGTTATACGTTATATCGCAATGCTACATAAGGCTATACATTATATCGTAATGCTACATAACGTTATACGTTATATCGTAATGCTACATAAAGTTATACGATATATCGTAATGCTACATAATGTTATACGTTATATCGTAATGCTACATAACGCTATACGTTATATCGTAATGCTACATAACGTTATAAATTATATCGTAATGCTACATAACGTTATACGTTATAAAATAATGCTACATAACGTTATATGTTATATCGTAATGCTACATAACGTTATACGTTATATCGTAATGCTACATAAAGTTATACGTTATATCGTAATGCTACATAACGTTATACGTTATATCGTAATGCTACATAACGTTATACGTTAAAGAATAATGCTACATAACGTTATACGTTATAACATAATGCTACATAACGTTATACGTTATATCGTTATGCCACATAACGTTATACGTTATATCGTAATGCTACATAGCTTTATACGTTATAATGTAATACTACATAACGCCATACGTTATAACGTAATACTACATAACGGTATACGCTATATCGTAATGCTACATATCGTTATACGTTATATCGTAATGCTACATAACGTTATACGTTAAATCGTAATGCTACATAACGTTATATGTTATATCGTAATGCTACATAACGTTATACGTTATATCGTAATGTTACATAACGTTATACGTTATATCGTTATGCTACATAACGTTATACGTTATATCGTAATGCCACATAATGTTATACGTTATATCATAATGCTACATAACGTTATGCGTTATATCGTAATGCTACATAACGTTATACGTTATATCGTAATGCCACAAAACGTTATACGTTAAATCGTAATGCTACATAACGTTATACGTTATATAGTAATGCTACATAGCGTTATACGTTAAATCTTAATGCTACATAACGTTATATGTTATATCGTAATGCTACATAACGTTATACGTTATATCGTAATGTTACATAACGTTATACGTTATATCGTTATGCTACATAACGTTATACGTTATAACGCAATACTATATAACTTTGAACGTTATATTGTAATGCTACATAACGTTATATGTTATATTGTAATGCTACATAACGTTATACGTTATATCATAATGCTATAATAACGTTTTACGTTATATCGTAATGCAACATAACGTTATACGTTATATCGTAATGCTACATAACGTTATACGTTATATCGTAATGCTACATAGCGTTATACGTTATGACGTATTACCATATAACGTTATACGTTATATCGTATTGCTACATAACGTTATACGTCATATCGTAATGCCACATAACGTTATACGTTATATCGTAATGCTACATAGCTTTATACGTTATAATGTAATACTACATAACGTTATACGATATAACGTAATACTATATAACGTTATACGTTATATCGCAATGCTACATAACGCTATACATTATATCGTCATGCTACATAACGTTATACGTTATATCGTGATGCTACATAAAGTTATACGATATATCGTAATGCTACATAATGTTATACGTTATATCGTAATGCTACATAACGCTATACGTTATATCGTAATGCTACATAACGTTATACGTTATAACATAATGCTACATAACGTTATACGTTATATCGTTATGCCACATAACGTTATACGTTATATCGTAATGCTACATAACGTTATACGTTATATCGTAATGCTACATAACGTTATTCGCTATATCGTAATGCTACATAACGTTACGTGTTATACCGTAATGGTACATAACGTTACACGTTATATCGTTATGCTACATAACGTTATACGGTATATCGTTATGCTACATAACGTTATACGTTATATCGTTATGCTACATAACGTTATACGTTATATCGTAATGCTACATAACGTTATACATTATATCGTAATGCTACATAACGTTATACGTTATAAAATAATGCTACATAACGTAATACGTTATATCGTAATGCTGCATAACGTTATACGTTATAACGTAATGCTACATAACGTTATGCGTTCCATCGTAATACTATATAACGTTATACGTTATATCGTAATGCTACATAACGTTATACGTTATAACGTAATGCTACATAAGGTTATACGTTATATCGTAATGCCACATAACGTTATACGTTATATCGAAATTCTACATAACGTTATACGTTATAAAATAATGCTACATAACGTTATACGTTACATCGTAATGCTACATAACGTTATACGTTATATCGTAATGCTACATAACGTTATACGTTATATCGTAATGCTACATAACGTTATACGTTATATCGTAATGCCACATAACGTTATACGTTATATCGAAATGCTACATAACGTTATACGTTATATCGTAATGCTACATAACGTTATACGTTGTATCGTAATGCTACATATCGTTATACGTTATATCGTTATGCTACATAACGTTATACGTTATATCGTAATGCTACATAACGTTATACGTTATATGGTAATGCTACATAACGATATACGTTATATCGTAATGCTATATAACGTGTTACGTTATATCGCAATGCTACATAACGCTATACATTATATCGTAATGCTACATAACGTTATACGTTATATCGTAATGCTACATAAGGTTATACGTTATATCGTAATGCCACATAACGTTATACGTTATATCGAAATGCTACATAAAGTTATACGTTATAAAATAATGCTACATCACGTTATACGTTATATCGTAATGCTACATAACGTTATACGTTATAACGTAATGCTACATAACGTTATACATTATATCGTAATGCTACATAACGTTATACGTTATAAAATAATGCTACATAACGTTACACGTTATATCGTTATGCTACATAACGTTATACTTTATATCGTTATGCTACATAACGTTATACGTTATAAAGTAATGCTACATAACGTTATACGCTATATCGTAATGCTACATAACGTTA
Source organism: Bombus lapidarius (assembly GCA_936014575.1). Taxonomy (NCBI): domain Eukaryota; kingdom Metazoa; phylum Arthropoda; class Insecta; order Hymenoptera; family Apidae; genus Bombus; species Bombus lapidarius. The sequence goes on along the minus strand of CAKXZU010000097.1, from coordinate 29,564 downwards.
TACGTTATATCGTAATGCTACATAACGTTATACGTTATACCGTTATGCCACATAACGTTATACGTTATAACGTAATGCTACATAACGTTATACGCTATATCGTAATGCTACATAACGTTACGTGTTATACCGTAATGCTACATAACGGTTCACGTTATATCGTTATGCTACATAACGTTATACGTTACATCGTTATGCTACATAACGTTATACGTTATATCGTAATGCTACATAACGTTATACATTATATCGTAATGCTACATAACGTTATACGTTATAAAATAATGCTACATAACGTTACACGTTATATCGTTATGCTACATAACGTTATACTTTATATCGTTATGCTACATAACGTTATACGTTATATCGTAATGCTACATAACGCTATACCTTATATCGTAATGCTACATAACGTTATACGTTATATCGTAATGCCACATAACGTTATACGTTATATCGAAATGCTACATAAAGTTATACGTTATAAAATAATGCTACATAACGTTATACGTTATATCGTAATGCTACATAACGTTATACGTTATAACGTAATGCTACATAACGTTATACGTTATATCGTAATGCTACATAACGTTATACGTTATATCGTAATGCTATATAACGTTATACGTTATATCGTAATGCTACATAACGTTATACGATATATCGTAATGCTACATAATGTTATACGTTATATCGTAATGCTACATAACGCTATACGTTATATCGTTATGCCACATAACGTTATACGTTATATCGTAATGCTACATAACGTTATACGTTATATCGTAATGCTACATAACGTTATACGCTATATCGTAATGCTACATAACGTTACGTGTTATACCGTAATGCTACATAACGGTACACGTTATATCGTTATGCTACATAACGTTATACGTTACATCGTTATGCTACATAACGTTATACGTTATATCGTAATGCTACATAACGTTATACGTTATATCGTTATGCTACATAACGTTATACGTTATATCGTAATGCTACATAACGTTATACATTATATCGTAATGCTACATAACGTTATACGTTATAAGATAATGCTACATAACGTTACACGTTATATCGTTATGCTACATAACGTTATACGTTATATCGTTATGCTACATAACGTTATACGTTATATCGTAATGCTACATAAGGTTATACGTTATATCGTAATGCCACATAACGTTATACGTTATATCGAAATGCTACATAACGTTATACGTTATATCGTAATGCTACATAACGTTATACGTTATATCGTAATGCTACATAACGTTATACGTTATATCGTTATGCCACATAACGTTATACGTTATATCGTAATGCTACATAACGTTATACGTTATATCGTAATGCTACATAACGTTATACGCTATATCGTAATGCTACATAACGTTACGTGTTATACCGTAATGCTACATAACGGTACACGTTATATCGTTATGCTACATAACGTTATACGTTACTTCGTTATGCTACATAACGTTATACGTTATATCGTAATGCTACATAACGTTATACATTATATCGTAATGCTACATAACGTTATACGTTATAAAATAATGCTACATAACGTTACACGTTATATCGTTATGCTACATAACGTTATACTTTATATCGTTATGCTACATAACGTTATACGTTATATCGTAATGCTACATAACGCTATACCTTATATCGTAATGCTACATAACGTTATACGTTATATCGTAATGCCACATAACGTTATACGTTATATCGAAATGCTACATAAAGTTATACGTTATAAAATAATGCTACATAACGTTATACGTTATATCGTAATGCTACATAACGTTATACGTTATAACGTAATGCTACATAACGTTATACGTTATATCGTAATGCTACATAACGTTATACGTTATATCGTAATGCTATATAACGTTATACGTTATATCGTAATGCTACATAACGTTATACGATATATCGTAATGCTACATAACGTTACGTGTTATACCGTAATGCTACATAACGTTACACGTTATATCGTTATGCTACATAACGTTATACGTTATATCGTTATGCTACATAACGTTATACGTTATATCGTAATGCTACATAACGTTATACATTATATCGTAATGCTACATAACGTTATACGTTATAAGATAATGCTACATAACGTTACACGTTATATCGTTATGCTACATAACGTTATACGTTATATCGTTATGCTACATAACGTTATACGTTATATCGTAATGCTACATAACGTTATACGTTATATCGAAATGCTACATAAAGTTATACGTTATAAAATAATGCTACAGAACGTTATACGTTATATCGTAATGCTACATAACGTTATACGTTATAACGTAATGCTACATAACGTTATACGTTATACCGTAATGCTACATAACGTTATACGTTATATCGTAATGCTACATAACGTTATACGTTATATCGTAATGCTACATAACGTTATACGATATATCGTAATGCTACATAATGTTATTCATTATATCGTAATGCTACATAACGTTATACGTTATATCGTTATGCTACATAACGTTATACGTTATATCGTTATGCTACATAACGTTATACGTTATATCGTAATGCTACATAACGTTATACATTATATCGTAATGCTACATAACGTTATACGTTATAACATAATACTATATAACGTTATACATTATATCGTAATGCTACATAACGTTATACGTTATATCGTAATGCTACATAAAGTTATACGTTATATCGTAATGCTACATAGTGTTACGTGTTATACCGTAATGCTACATAACGTTACACGTTATATCGTTATGCTACATAACGTTGTATGTTATATCGTTATGCTACATAACCTTTTACGTTATATCGTAATGCTACATAACGTTGTACGTGATATCGTAATGTTACATAACGTTATACGTTATATCGTAATGCTACATAACGTTATACGTTATATCGTAATGCTATATAACGTTACACGTTATATCGTAATGCCACATAACGTTATACGTTATATCGTAATGCTACATAACGTTATACGTTAAAGAATAATGCTACATAACGTTATGCGTTATATTGTAATACTATATAACGTTATACGTTATATCGTAATGCTACATAACGTTATACGTTATAACGTAATGCTACATAACGTTATACGTTATATCGAAATGCTACATAACGTTATACGTTATAAAATAATGCTACATAACGTTATACGTTATATCGTAATGCTACATAACGTTGTATGTTATATCGTTATGCTACATAACCTTTTACGTTATATCGTAATGCCACATAACGTTATACGTTATATCGAAATGCTACATAACGTTATACGTTATAAAATAATGCTACATAACGTTATACGTTATATCGTAATGCTACATAACGTTATACGTTATATCGTAATGCTACATAACGTTATACGTTATATCGTAATGCTACATAAAGTTATACGTTATATCGTAATGCTACATAACGTTATACGTTATATCGTAATGCTACATAACGTTATACGTTATATCGTAATGCTACATAGCGTTATACGTTATGACGTATTACCATATAACGTTATACGTTATATCGTATTGCTACATAACGTTATACGTTATATCGTAATGCCACATAACGTTATACGTTATAACGTAATGCTACATAGCTTTATACGTTATAATGTAATCCTACATTACGTTATACGATATAACGTAATACTATATAACGTTATACGTTATATCGCAGTGCTACATAACTCTATACATTATATCGTAATGCTACATAACGATATACGTTATCATAATGCTACATAACGTTATACGCTATATCGTAATGCTACATAACGTTATACGTTATATCGTAATGCTACATAACGTTATACGTTAAAGAATAATGCTACATAACGTTATACGTTATAACATAGTGCTACATAACGTTATACGTTATATCGTTATGCCACATAACGTTATACGTTATATCGTAATGCTACATAGCTTTATACGTTATAATGTAATACTACATAACGTTATACGATATAACGTAATACTACATAACGTTATACGATATAACGTAATACTATATAACGTTATACGTTATATCGCAGTGCTACATAACGCTATACATTATATCGTAATGCTACATAACGATATACGTTATCATAATGCTACATAACGTTATACGCTATATCGTAATGCTACATAACGCTATACGTTATATCGTAATGCTACATAACGTTATAAATTATATCGTAATGCTACATAACGTTATACGTTATAAAATAATGCTACATAACGTTATATGTTATATCGTAATGCTACATAACGTTATACGTTATATCGTAATGCTACATAAAGTTATACGTTATATCGTAATGCTACATAACGTTATACGTTATATCGTAATGCTACATAACGTTATACGTTAAAGAATAATGCTACATAACGTTATACGTTATAACATAATGCTACATAACGTTATACGTTATATCGTTATGCCACATAACGTTATACGTTATATCGTAATGCTACATAGCTTTATACGTTATAATGTAATACTACATAACGTTATACGATATAACGTAATACTATATAACGTTATACGTTATATCGCAGTGCTACATAACGCTATACATTATATCGTAATGCTACATAACGTTATACGTTATATCGTAATGCTACATAAAGTTATACGATATATCGTAATGCTACATAATGTTATACGTTATATCGTAATGCTACATAACGTTATACGTTAAAGAATAATGCTACATAACGTAGTACATTATATCGTAATGCTACATAACGTTATACGTTATATCGTAATGCTACATAGCGTTATACGTTATGACGTATTACCATATAACGTTATACGTTATATCGTATTGCTACATAACGTTATACGTTATATCGTAATGCCACATAACGTTATACGTTATATCGTAATGCTACCTAGCTTTATACGTTATAATGTAATACTACATAACGTTATACGATATAACGTAATACTATATAACGTTATACGTTATATCGCAATGCTACATAAGGCTATACATTATATCGTAATGCTACATAACGTTATACGTTATATCGTAATGCTACATAAAGTTATACGATATATCGTAATGCTACATAATGTTATACGTTATATCGTAATGCTACATAACGCTATACGTTATATCGTAATGCTACATAACGTTATAAATTATATCGTAATGCTACATAACGTTATACGTTATAAAATAATGCTACATAACGTTATATGTTATATCGTAATGCTACATAACGTTATACGTTATATCGTAATGCTACATAAAGTTATACGTTATATCGTAATGCTACATAACGTTATACGTTATATCGTAATGCTACATAACGTTATACGTTAAAGAATAATGCTACATAACGTTATACGTTATAACATAATGCTACATAACGTTATACGTTATATCGTTATGCCACATAACGTTATACGTTATATCGTAATGCTACATAGCTTTATACGTTATAATGTAATACTACATAACGCCATACGTTATAACGTAATACTACATAACGGTATACGCTATATCGTAATGCTACATATCGTTATACGTTATATCGTAATGCTACATAACGTTATACGTTAAATCGTAATGCTACATAATGTTATATGTTATATCGTAATGCTACATAACGTTATACGTTATATCGTAATGTTACATAACGTTATACGTTATATCGTTATGCTACATAACGTTATACGTTATATCGTAATGCCACATAATGTTATACGTTATATCATAATGCTACATAACGTTATGCGTTATATCGTAATGCTACATAACGTTATACGTTATATCGTAATGCCACAAAACGTTATACGTTAAATCGTAATGCTACATAACGTTATACGTTATATAGTAATGCTACATAGCGTTATACGTTAAATCTTAATGCTACATAACGTTATATGTTATATCGTAATGCTACATAACGTTATACGTTATATCGTAATGTTACATAACGTTATACGTTATATCGTTATGCTACATAACGTTATACGTTATAACGCAATACTATATAACTTTGAACGTTATATTGTAATGCTACATAACGTTATATGTTATATTGTAATGCTACATAACGTTATACGTTATATCATAATGCTATAATAACGTTTTACGTTATATCGTAATGCAACATAACGTTATACGTTATAACGTAAAACTACATAACGATATACGCCATATCGTAATGCTACATAACGTTATACGTTATATCGTAATGCTACATATCGTTATACGCTATATCATAATGCTACATAACGTTATACGTTATATCGTAATGCTACATAACGTTATACGATATAACGTATTAGCATATAACGTTATACGTTATATCGCATTGCGACATAACGTTATATGTTATATCGTAATGCTACATAACGTTATACGTTATATCGTAATGTTACATAACGTTATACGTTATATCGTTATGCTACATAACGTTATACGTTATATCGTAATGCCACATAATGTTATACGTTATATCATAATGCTACATAACGTTATACGTTATATCGTAATGCTACATAACGTTATACGTTATATCGTAATGCCACAAAACGTTATACGTTAAATCGTAATGCTACATAACGTTATACGTTATATAGTAATGCTACATAGCGTTATACGTTAAATCGTAATGCTACATAACGTTATATGTTATATCGTAATGCTACATAACGTTATACGTTATATCGTAATGTTACATAACGTTATACGTTATATCGTTATGCTACATAACGTTATACGTTATAACGCAATACTATATAACTTTGAACGTTATATTGTAATGCTACATAACGTTATATGTTATATTGTAATGCTACATAACGTTATACGTTATATCATAATGCTATAATAACGTTTTACGTTATATCGTAATGCAACATAACGTTATACGTTATAACGTAAAACTACATAACGATATACGCCATATCGTAATGCTACATAACGTTATACGTTATATCGTAATGCTACATATCGTTATACGCTATATCATAATGCTACATAACGTTATACGTTATATCGTAATGCTACATAACGTTATACGATATAACGTATTAGCATATAACGTTATACGTTATATCGCATTGCGACATAACGTTATACGTTATATCGTAATGCAACATAACGTTATACGTTATATCGTAATGCTACATAACGTTATACGCTATAACGTAATACTATATAACGTTATACGTTATATCGTAATGCTACATAACGCCATACGTTATAACGTAATACTACATAACGGTATACGCTATATCGTAATGCTACATATCGTTATACGTTATATCGTAATGCTACATAACGTTATACGTTATATTGTAATGCTAAATAACGTTATACGTTATAACGTATTATTATATAACGTTATACGTTATATCGTAATGCTACATAACGTTATACGTTATATCGTTATGCTACATAACGTTATACGTTATATCGTAATGCTACATAACGTTATACGATATATCGTAATGTTACATAACGTTATACGATATATCATAATGCTACATAACGTTATACGTTATATCGTAATGCCACATAACGTTATACGTTATATCGTAATGCTACATAACGTTATACGTTATATCGTAATGCCACATAACGTTATACGTTATATCGTAATGTTACATAACGTTATACGATATAACGTATTAGCATATAACGTTATACGTTATATCGTAATGCCACATAACGTTATACGTTATATCGTAATGCTACATAACGCCATACGTTATAACGTAATACTACATAACGATATACGCTATATCGTAATGCTACATAACGCTATACGTTATATCGTAATGCTACATAACGTTATACGTTATATCGTAATGCTACATAACGTTATACGTTATATCGTAATGCTACATAACATTATACGTTATATAGTAATGCTACGTAGCGTCATACGTTATATCGTAATGCTACATAACGTTATACGTTATATCGTAATGCTACATATCGTTATACGTTATATCATAATGCTACATGACGTTATACGTTATATCGTAATGCTACATAACGTTATACGTTATATTGTAATGCTACATAACGTTATACGTTATAACGTATTATCATATAACGTTATACGTTATAATGTAATGCTACATAACGTTATACGTTATATCGTTATGCTACATAACGTTATACGTTATAACGTAATACTATATAACTTTGAACGTTATATTGTAATGCTACATAACGTTATATGTTATATTGTAATGCTACATAACGTTATACGTTATATCATAATGCTATAATAACGTTTTACGTTATATCGTAATGCAACATAAGGTTATACGTTATAACGTAAAACTACATAACGATATACGCCATATCGTAATGCTACATAACGTTATACGTTATATCGTAATGCTACATATCGTTATACGCTATATCATAATGCTACATAACGTTATACGTTATATCGTAATGCTACATAACGTTATACGATATAACGTATTAGCATATAACGTTATACGTTATATCGCATTGCGACATAACGTTATACGTTATATCGTAATGCAACATAACGTTATACGTTATATCGTAATGCTACATAACGTTATACGCTATAACGTAATACTATATAACGTTATACGTTATATCGTAATGCTACATAACGCCATACGTTATAACGTAATACTACATAACGGTATACGCTATATCGTAATGCTACATAACGTTATACGTTATATCGTAATGCTACATATCGTTATACGTTATATCATAATGCTACATAACGTTATACGTTATATCGTTATGCTACATAACGTTATACGTTATAACGTAATAGTATATAACTTTGAACGTTATATTGTAATGCTACATAACGTTATATGTTATATTGTAATGCTACATAACGTTATACGTTATATCATAATGCTATAATAACGTTTTACGTTATATCGTAATGCAACATAACGTTATACGTTATAACGTAAAACTACATAACGATATACGCCATATCGTAATGCTACATAACGTTATACGTTATATCGTAATGCTACATATCGTTATACGCTATATCATAATGCTACATAACGTTATACGTTATATCGTAATGCTACATAACGTTATACGATATAACGTATTACCATATAACGTTATACGTTATATCGCATTGCGACATAACGTTATACGTTATATCGTAATGCAACATAACGTTATACGTTATATCGTAATGCTACATAACGTTATACGCTATAACGTAATACTATATAACGTTATACGTTATATCGTAATGCTACATAACGCCATACGTTATAACGTAATACTACATAACGTTATACGCTATATAGTAATGCTACATAACGTTATACGTTATATCGTAATGCCACATAATGTTATACGTTATATCATAATGCTACATAACGTTATACGTTATATCGTAATGCTACATAACGTTATACGTTATATCGTAATGCCACATAACGTTATACGTTATATCGTAATGCTACATAACGTTATACGTTATATAGTAATGCTACATAGCGTTATACGTTAAATCGTAATGCTACATAGCGTTATACGTTAAATCGTAATGCTACATAACGTTATATGTTATATCGCAATGCTACATAACGTTATACGTTATATCGTAATGCTACATAACGTTATACGTTATATAGTAATGCTACATAGCGTTATACGTTAAATCGTAATGCTACATAACGTTATATGTTATATCGTAATGCTACATAACGTTATACGTTATATCGTAATGTTACATAACGTTATACGTTATATCGTTATGCTACATAACGTTATACGTTATATCGTAATGCCACATAATGTTATACGTTATATCATAATGCTACATAACGTTATACGTTATATCGTAATGCTACATAACGTTATACGTTATATCGTAATGCCACATAACGTTATACGTTATATCGTAATGCTACATAACGTTATACGTTATATAGTAATGCTACATAGCGTTATACGTTAAATCGTAATGCTACATAACGTTATATGTTATATCGTAATGCTACAGAACGTTATACGTTATATCGTAATGTTACATAACGTTATACGTTATATCGTTATGCTACATAACGTTATACGTTATAACGCAATACTATATAACTTTGAACGTTATATTGTAATGCTACATAACGTTATATGTTATATTGTAATGCTACATAACGTTATACGTTATATCATAATGCTATAATAACGTTTTACGTTATATCGTAATGCAACATAACGTTATACGTTATAACGTAAAACTACATAACGATATACGCCATATCGTAATGCTACATAACGTTATACGTTATATCATAATGCTACATAACGTTATACGTTATATCGTAATGCTACATAACGTTATACGATATAACGTATTAGCATATAACGTTATACGTTATATCGCATTGCGACATAACGTTATACGTTATATCGTAATGCAACATAACGTTATACGTTATATCGTAATGCTACATAACGTTATACGCTATAACGTAATACTATATAACGTTATACGTTATATCGTAATGCTACATAACGCCATACGTTATAACGTAATACTACATAACGGTATACGCTATATCGTAATGCTACATATCGTTATACGTTATATCGTAATGCTACATATCTTTATACGTTATATCATAATGCTACATAACGTTATACGTTATATCGTTATGCTACATAACGTTATACGTTATAACGTAATACTATATAACTTTGAACGTTATATTGTAATGCTACATAACGTTATATGTTATATTGTAATGCTACATAACGTTATACGTTATATCATAATGCTATAATAACGTTTTACGTTATATCGTAATGCAACATAACGTTATACGTTATAACGTAAAACTACATAACGATATACGCCATATCGTAATGCTACATAACGTTATACGTTATATCGTAATGCTACATATCGTTATACGCTATATCATAATGCTACATAACGTTATACGTTATATCGTAATGCTACATAACGTTATACGATATAACGTAATACTATATAACGTTATACGTTATATCGTAATGCCACATAATGTTATACGTTATATCATAATGCTACATAACGTTATACGTTATATCGTAATGCTACATAACGTTATACGTTATATCGTAATGCCACATAACGTTATACGTTATATCGTAATGCTACATAACGTTATACGTTATATAGTAATGCTACATAGCGTTATACGTTAAATCGTAATGCTAAATAACGTTATATGTTATATCGTAATGCTACATAACGTTATACGTTATATCGTTATGCTACATAACGTTATACGTTATAACGCAATACTATATAACTTTGAACGTTATATTGTAATGCTACATAACGTTATATGTTATATTGTAATGCTACATAACGTTATACGTTATATCATAATGCTATAATAACGTTTTACGTTATATCGTAATGCAACATAACGTTATACGTTATAACGTAAAACTACATAACGATATACGCCATATCGTAATGCTACATAACGTTATACGTTATATCGTAATGCTACATATCGTTATACGCTATATCATAATGCTACATAACGTTATACGTTATATCGTAATGCTACATAACGTTATACGATATAACGTATTAGCATATAACGTTATACGTTATATCGCATTGCGACATAACGTTATACGTTATATCGTAATGCAACATAACGTTATACGTTATATCGTAATGCTACATAACGTTATACGCTATAACGTAATACTATATAACGTTATACGTTATATCGTAATGCTACATAACGCCATACGTTATAACGTAATACTACATAACGGTATACGCTATATCGTAATGCTACATAACGTTATACGTTATATAGTAATGCTACATAGCGTTATACGTTAAATCGTAATGCTACATAACGTTATATGTTATATCGTAATGCTACATAACGTTATACGTTATATCGTTATGCTACATAACGTTATACGTTATAACGCAATACTATATAACTTTGAACGTTATATTGTAATGCTACATAACGTTATATGTTATATTGTAATGCTACATAACGTTATACGTTATATCATAATGCTATAATAACGTTTTACGTTATATCGTAATGCAACATAACGTTATACGTTATAACGTAAAACTACATAACGATATACGCCATATCGTAATGCTACATAACGTTATACGTTATATCGTAATGCTACATATCGTTATACGCTATATCATAATGCTACATAACGTTATACGTTATATCGTAATGCTACATAACGTTATACGATATAACGTATTAGCATATAACGTTATACGTTATATCGCATTGCGACATAACGTTATACGTTATATCGTAATGCAACATAACGTGATACGTTATATCGTAATGCTACATAACGTTATACGCTATAACGTAATACTATATAACGTTATACGTTATATCGTAATGCTACATAACGCCATACGTTATAACGTAATACTACATAACGGTATACGCTATATCGTAATGCTACATATCGTTATACGTTATATCGTAATGCTACATATCGTTATACGTTATATCATAATGCTACATAACGTTATACGTTATATCGTTATGCTACATAACGTTATACGTTATAACGTAATACTATATAACTTTGAACGTTATATTGTAATGCTACATAACGTTATATGTTATATTGTAATGCTACATAACGTTATACGTTATATCATAATGCTATAATAACGTTTTACGTTATATCGTAATGCAACATAACGTTATACGTTATAACGTAAAACTACATAACGATATACGCCATATCGTAATGCTACATAACGTTATACGTTATATCGTAATGCTACATATCGTTATACGCTATATCATAATGCTACATAACGTTATACGTTATATCGTAATGCTACATAAAGTTATACGATATAACGTATTAGCATATAACGTTATACGTTATATCGCATTGCGACATAACGTTATACGTTATATCGTAATGCAACATAACGTTATACGTTATATCGTAATGCTACATAACGTTATACGCTATAACGTAATACTATATAACGTTATACGTTATATCGTAATGCTACATAACGCCATACGTTATAACGTAATACTACATAACGGTATACGCTATATCGTAATGCTACATAACGTTATACGTTATCTCGTAATGCTACATAACGTTATACGTTATATTGTAATGCTAAATAACGTTATACGTTATAACGTATTATCATATAACGTTATACGTTATATCGTAATGCTACATAACGTTATACGTTATATCGTTATGCTACATAACGTTATACGTTATAACGTAATGCTATATGACGTAGTACGTTATATCGTAATGCTACATAACGTTATACGTTATATCGTAATGCTACATAACGTTATACGTTATATCGTAATGCCACATAACGTTATACGTTATATCGTAATGCTACATAACGTTATACGTTATATCGTAATGCTACATAACGTTATACGTTATATCGTAATGCCACATAACGTTATACGTTATATCGTAATGCTACATAACGTTATACGATATATAGTAATGCTACATAACGTTATACGTTATATCGTAATGCCACATAATGTTATACGTTATATCGTAATGCTACATAACGTTATACGTTATATAGTAATGCTACATAGCGTTATACGTTAAACCGTAATGCTACATAACGTTATACGTTATATCGTTATGCTACATAACGTTATACGTTATAACGTATTGCTATATAACGTAGTACGTTATATCGTAATGCTACATAACGTTATACGTTATATCGTAATGCTACATAACGTTATACGTTATATCGTAATGCCACATAATGTTATACGTTATATCGTAATGCTACATAACGTTATACGTTATATAGTAATGCTACATAGCGTTATACGTTAAATCGTAATGCTACATAACGTTATATGTTATATCGTAATGCTACATAACGTTATACGTTATATCGTAATGTTACATAACGTTATACGATATAACGTATTAGCATATAACGTTATACGTTATATCGTAATGCCACATAACGTTATACGTTATATCGTAATGCTACATATCGTTATACGTTATATCATAATGGTACATAACGTTATACGTTATATCGTAATGCTACATAACGTTATACGTTATATAGTAATGCTACATAACGTTATACGTTATATCATAATGCTACATAACGTTATACGTTATATCGTAATGCTACATAACGTTATACGTTATATCGTAATGCCACATAACGTTATACGTTATATCGTAATGCTACATAACGTTATACGTTATATAGTAATGCGACATAGCGTTATACGTTAAATCGTAAAGCTACATAACGTTATATGTTATATCGTAATGCTACATAACGTTATACGTTATATCGTAATGCTACATAACGTTATACGTTATATCGTAATGTTACATAACGTTATACGATATAACGTATTAGCATATAACGTTATACGTTATATCGTAATGCTACATAACGTTATGCGTTATATCGTAATGCTACATAACGTTATACGTTATATCGTAATGCTACATAACGCTATACGTTATAACGTAATACTACATAACGATATACGCTATATCGTAATGCTACATAACGTTATACGTTATATCGTAATGCTACATATCGTTATACATTATATCATAATGCTACATAACGTTATGCGTTATATCGTAATGCTACAAAACGTTATACGATATATCGTATTAGCATATAACGTTATACGTTATATCGTAATGCCACATAACGTTATACGTTATATAGTAATGCTACATAACGTTATACGTTATATTGTAATGCTACATAACGTTATACGATATAACGTATTAGCATATAACGTTATACGTTATATCGTAATGCCACATAACGTTATACGTTACATCGTAATGCTACATAAAGTTATACGTTATATCGTAATGCTATATAACGTAGTACGTTATATCGTAATGCTACATAACGTTATACGTTATATCGTAATGCTACATAACGATATACGTTATATCGTAATGCTACATAACGTTATACGTTATATCGTAATGCTACATAACGTTATATGTTATATCGTAATGGTACATAACGTTATACGTTATATCGTAATGTTACATAACGTTATACGATATAACGTATTAGCATATAACGTTATACGTTATATCGTAATGCTACATAACGTTATATGTTATATCGTAATGGTACATAACGTTATACGTTATATCGTAATGCTACATAACGTTATACGTTATATCGTAATGCTTCATAACGTTATACGTTATATCGTAATGTTACATAACGTTATACGATATAACGTATTAGCATATAACGTTATACGTTATATCGTAATGCCACATAAGGTTATACGTTATATCGTAATGCTACATAAAGTTATACGTTATATCGTAATGCTACATAACGCTATACGTTATATCCTAATGCTACATAACGTTATGCGTTATATCGTAATGCTACATAACGTTATACGTTATATCGTAATGCTACATAACGCCATACGTTATAACGTAATACTACATAACGATATACGCTATATCGTAATGCTACATAACGTTATACGTTATATCGTAATGCTACATATCGTTATACGTTATATCATAATGCTACATAACGTTATGCGTTATATCGTAATGCTACATAACGTTATACGATATATCGTATTAGCATATAAAGTTATACGTTATATCGTAATGCCACATAACGTTATACGTTATATAGTAATGCTACATAACATTATACGTTATATAGTAATGCTACATAGCGTTATACGTGATATCGTAATGCTACATAACGTTATACGTTATATCGTAATGCTACATAACGTTATACGTTATATCGTAATGTTACATAACGTTATACGATATAACGTATTAGCATATAACGTTATACGTTATATCGTAATGCCACATAACGTTATACGTTACATCGTAATGCTACATAAAGTTATACGTTATATCGTAATGCTACATAACGCTATACGTTATATCGTAATGCTACATAACGTTATACGTTATATCGTAATGCTACATAACGTTATACGTTATATCGTAATGCTACATAACGCCATACGTTATAACGTAATACTATATAACGATATACGCTATATCGTAATGCTACATAACGTTATACGTTGTTACGTCCCGCGCTCCGCACGTGCCGTAACGAAAATTACGATTCGAAAATTCTACCAATCAAACAACCCGCGATTTGAATAAAAATAATCTATAATTTGGCAATACAAATTACAATTCGAAAAATTCTACCAATCAAAGCAACCCGCGATTTGAATAAAAGTAATCTATCATTTGGCAATACAAATTACGATTCGAAAATTCTACCAATTAAACAATTCGCGATTTGAATAAAAGTAATCTATAATTTGACAATTCAAATTACGATTCGAAAATTCTGTCAATCAAGAGCAACCTGCGATTTGAACAGTAATCAGTGATTCGACAAATTCAATCTACCATTTGAAATTCTATCAATCAAAATCAACTCGCGATCTGAACTGACTAATAAATTATGATTATGTACAAATTGACAATCCAAATGGTTAGCCAATTAATCAAGAATAATTCGCGATTTAAAATAAATAAACAAACTATGATTGAATATTACACAAAAAGAATAATTTATGATTTGACAATTCAAACTACAATTCGAAATTCTATCAAGAGCCACCTGCGATTTGAACAAACTAATTAATAAACTATGATTATGTACAAATTGACAATCCAAATGGTTAGCCGATTTGACAATTGAATAAACTACGATCTAAGACATTAACCAATCAAGATTAACTCGCGATTTGAATAAATTAAAAGGAAAAAGGAATAGACTAGGAATACATATTCTAATAACAAATGCGAAATACATAAAATATATATATATATATTCCCTACCCTAGATAAATAACAATAAAATATATAAAATATGCAAATTACAATTTACTTGCGCAACTGGAAGAAGACACAATATCACATTATTAAAATTAATTCCATCGTGGGGAACATATATAAATATGTGAAAAGAATTAAAATACGCAATACTACATTATCGAAACTAGTTGACATGTTAGTAAACTTAAAGAAATTATATATAAAAGCAATATTGTAAAATATATATATATATATATGTGTGTTTTATATTATCAGCAATCAATACTCCAGTAAATAAAAAAATATACAATTCGCGAAACTACAGTATTAAGACAAACTAGTATTTAAAATTGAGACACCTTATACAAGTTACACTGTGAAATACATACATACATACATATATATATATATATAATAAATTTAGAAGAAATAAAATTATTAAAACTAATTTTAGGAATATCACATGAAAATTATATTGTTAAACATCATCGAACAATTAATAATTTAGAACAGAATAAAGAGCAACTGAAATATACGATTCTACATTATTAAATTAGCTAATACACTTAAGGAAATTATATATGAAACTATATTGTAAAAATATATATATATATATATGTATCTTATATTATTAATAGTCATTAAGATAACTAGCATTTAAAATTGAAACACTTTATACAAGTTACATTGTGAAACACATACATACGTATATATAATAAAATTATTAAAACCAATTTGAGAAATGTCACATGGAAATTATACACGATGCTACATTATTAAATCAATTGACACGTTAATATATATATATATACATATATAATAAATTCAGAAGAAATAAAATTATTAAAATCAATTTGAAGAATATCACATGAAAACTATATTGCTAAATATCATAAAACAACCAATAATTTAGAAAAGAATAAAAACAATTAAAATATACAATTCTACATTATTAAAACTAGTTAACATGTCAGTGAATTTAAACTACATATGAAAATACATTGTAAAAAAATATATATGTATATGTGTTTTACATTATTAAACCAAACGAGCAGTAATCTAGTAAATATAAAATACAATTACACTATTAAGACTAACTAACATTTTAACATTAAAAGAATTCCATACATTGTGAGACACAAATACATATAGATATATATATACACAACCTAACACATGTAAAAGAAATAAATGCACAATATCACACTATCGAAACGCAAAGAAATGTTACATTGTAAAATAAATATATATATATATATATTACTATCAAATCAAACAACTAATAACCAAATAACCACAATGAAACAAAATACGAGACTACCTTGCAAATATTACATTACATTCAACTACACTGACTAAAGATTTAACCAACAAAATAATATATATATATATATGAGCATCGAACATAATCAACGCAAATATCACACACTTCACACGTTGACTCCACCTTCTGGGACCACTCACAGGTTTTGGAACCCGTCTTCCTCTTGCGCTGAAACAACACATGTAGTAAATAAAAGATGAATGACACAAGACAAATTAAAAATAATAAAACAATACAAAAGAACGTACTGGGACAACTTGCATAAGGAACCTTTGACGAAGACACCTCCGTATTTACCATTTAAAATCAAAATCACCAAAACCTATACCGAAAAAACAATAAATCAAACAAGACACCAGAGGCAACAATCAAATGGAAATATTAACCAGATAAGTAAAATAACTTCAAAACACATCCCACGAAGTCACTCCATATACTGGAAGCATATAGCAGAGAAGATTGCTCTGACCAGAAGAGCAGTGACGCAGGAAAACATTCAGGAACCCGGCAGAAGCCTCCTGAGGGAAGTGAGGCTTCGCACAGTCATCTGTATCGTCTTCACGAGCCATCCACACATTTTTGGAATTTCTCCTCCCTTTTGCACTAAAAACAATACAAACAAGATCAAGCAGACAAACAGACGAAACACCATAGGAAAGAAGATAAAATTAAAATAAATAAAATATATACTCGTACAGGTTGGGCAAGTGCAGGAATTTTCACGTCCATAACCAACATAATCTGCACCCACGGAGGAAAACATAAAAACCCTAACAAACTAAAATATCGAGGAAACTTAAATAAAATAAAAATAAATAATAACCAACACTAAGAATAATTTACTTGATCCACAATATCGAACATAACCACCAAACTACATATTACCACGCATTAAAACCTATTATGAATAAAAAAGAAATACAAACTACTATATAAAGACGATCAAATGGATGAAATACCATAAGGAACCACTAAAATACCGAACGAACCTAAAATAAATAAATTAAACACTAGGAATAATTTGTTCGATCCACAATATCGACCCAAACCGTCAGATCACGCACTACCACACACAAACACACGTTAAAGCTTAATGGCGTATTCACAAACGAAAACATAAACTACTACATAAAAACGATAAAATGGACGAAAAACAATTAGAAATAAGACAAGGCTGAAATAAAATGATACAACAAACTAAAATACCGAGCAAATTTAAATAAAATAAAATAAATAAAAGGCAACACTAAGGATAATTTATTCAATCTGCAATATAGAACTAAACCGTCAAAACCACGCATTAAAAGAAAATGTAAACTACTACATAAAACAATCAAATGGATAGAAATAGGACAAGACTAAAATAAATAAATGATACATACGTATACAACACAACCTGTATCCACACAGAAAATATAAAAACCACAACAAACTAAAAAGTCAAGCAAACTCAATTAAGGAAAAATGGAGCAATACAAAATAATTTATTCAATCTACAAAACATACAAAATCTGCACTGCAGAATATGAAACATACGCTCACTGTAGCTTTATGCCAATATACTTAAAATTATCGATATACATATATATGTATACAACTAGGATATCATTATTAAATAAAATCAAAGTCACAAAACGGAGCATCCGGACACAGTTCATGAAACCGTTGTATACACCATGAAAATACTATAGATGAAAACCCCTTTTCACCAGAACGATGATGGCACAAATGAGCATCCAAAACCTCCGCAGGAATTTCCTCCGGGAACCGTATCTTTGCACAATTATTGGTGTTTAGGACTTGGATCGGAGGAGAATTGGGTGGTAACTCAACCGTATCTTCATCAGACAAAGTCAAATCAACAACTGGAAAACTACCAGAATGAGACACCGACGACGAGGCTGTTATACCAGTTTGAGTAGCAGATACTTCCCTCAGTAATCTCAACTCTCTTTTTTGGCGGCACAACACACCACTACGCCGATCACGCCTTCGTAAACGATTTGGACTTCTCTTGAATGGTTTATGCTTCCGATTCTTCCTTTTCTTCCGTTTCTTCTTCTTTCTCTCATACTGAAAACACAAGAAATAACGAGTAAAGGATGAATATCGACTAAAGATATAAAAAGGAAATGCAAAGAACAAATTTTACACACCTCCACGACTGGATTAGAAGACACAGGAGCTTCCATCAAAAACACTCCCACACCTGAAATAAAACCAAAATATTCATATAGAACTCCAATAGACATAAACAAACAACAAACAGCCTAACCTAACGAACACACCGCTACGAGTACAAAGAAATAATCTCGATGGTAAACTCCACTGTATCAAAAACACTGAGTTGAATTATCATGACCACACAAAACCTAATAAAAATAAACTAATCGAATAACAAACCGATATCAAATCTAACGACTGATCAATACTCAAATAACGTAAACTAATATATAAATAGATGATCAAATCTATAAAAGCCACGCACCACTTCACACCACTTTTGTGGAAAAATACATATATCTAAAATTACTATTAAACAAATACCTTATGGGAGACACACGAAACAACACGTGCTACACGTACAGCAGCTCCACAGAACAATAAGAGTCCCATTACCACCTCCACTAAAAATTACAAGGAAGGTTCCAGAGGCACTCCTGATAACAATACACGTGGACTAAACCCCACCATTGGCATCGGCACAAGGTCCCCAGGCGCATCCCCAACAAGGACACCCAGCCACGCGCCTGAACGTTCCCACAAGCATCAGCAGCAGGTTGCAGCAGCCTCCCAGACGCAACATCAGCGGTTATGATAAGACAAGAAACTAAGTCAGGCGACTGGCCTTGACGTTCCTTCACGTAGTAGAAATGAGAAATTAGGAATCTAATGCATCGGCAGTGAACAAGATGAGATATCAGCGACCACCAAAATCCACGTTCTCTCACGTACGCGGGCAGACTCCCAAAAATTGCAGCATTGCGATTCCCACGGGAACCAACTGTCATGTGACTGTTACCCTGTGGGGGATTTAGTTATAAATAAGCTTAGAAACATAGAAATTTTTTCAGTTTTTTTCAGTCAGTTAACCAGTTAGTTACCTGTCGATTATCCGAAACGTTACTCTGTCACTTTGTCAGTTGATTTTCGATTGAGTTGTTTTAATCAAATTTTATAAGTGTCGATAATAAGTAAAAGTTAGTCGTTCTTTACTTTCCGACGCGTTATATTGTCATTCTGTCAAGAAAAAGAGAGAGAGTCAAATATTGTAATTATTAACGTCCGAATCACCGTTTGGAAATTGAAGTGTTCGTATTGTTATTCACCAGTACAATCACCACTACCAACATCAAGTTAGTAAAATTGCGATAAGTATTAATAATTGTTATCATTTGTTAAATTATTGTTCGAAAATTTCTCTTTCCAATGTCAAAGAAAATTTAATAAATAAAAGTAAGAAGAAAATTCTTCACTCGAATCATAAGTATTAGTTATAACGCATTCACGAAAAGTAAAGTGTTCATATCGTTGTTCTCGAGTGTCAAAATTTAATAAACCTATATTTGTCTAAGGTGAGAATTTAAGTTGTATATTCTCTTCCCCAATAATTCTGCGGCTGCTTAATATTCATAAATCCAAGGGAAATTCTCGCTGTACATTCTAGTTCGCGAAGAATAAATAATTGTCTCTAAAGTGTGAGTTACTCGGATTAACGATTATACCCTGAGCTGGCCCGTGAAAACGTAACTTCAATACTGATTTTCGCATTCCTCCTCCCACTGTTAGCAATTCGCTCATCTTTGGGCAAGGCTTGCGAAATCACACGGGTCCTACTCAGAGAGATAGAGAACTTCAATTAACGAATTAGTGCTCCGCAGCTCTGTTGAAAGTAAAACAATAGTCTTTAAATCTTAAAATCATTAAATAAAAATTCTGTTTCCTGTATCAACCTGTGTATAGGGGTGTTTTACCTGTCGAAAACGCCCATTGACCTTTTCGCATTCCTCCTCCCACTGTTAGCAATTCGCTCATCTTTGGGAAAGGCTTGCGAAGTCGCACAGGTTTTTGTACGGTGAGACATTGATCTAGTCGTCATATTTGTTCGTGTTCACGATCTCACGAGCTGTTGGGGCAAATCCATTGTCTTAGTACTGTATTACCGAAGTAAAACGCTCGTTCCCCGTGTTGACCTGTGTACAAGGGTGTTTGACTCATTGGAAAACACTACCGATTTTCGCACTCCTCCTCCCACTGCTAGCAACTCGCTCATCTTTGGGCAAGGCTTGCGAAATCGCACAGGCTCCACACAATAGAGAAATAAATAAATGCCGAAAGCAAAAAAGAATCGCAAAAATCAGAGTTACCTAAGCAGAAAGCGAGCCGAACAGTGGTATAAGAAACTTGTAGCTGCAGAAATTAAAAGGGAAGAGAAGAGGCGTTTGGAAGAATTGAGATTAATTAGAGAGGGCCCAGAACCCAGTTTCTCGCCCTCGAGCTCACCGATACCTGAGCATTCGAACGCGAATTACGACGAATCGCATTCTCTTCGATCTCGAACGCCATCACCTACAGTGTATGACGACGATTGTTATAATCCTTATTAAATCAGTCACCGGATCAATTTATAGATACATTCTGTTGGTAATAAAATAAAGTTAGACCAAACCCGTCTCATTGAAAACACATGCAAGATTAATTTAAATAGAGATTGGAATACTAATTATATTTATCTATAGATATTTGTATTTTATAACAATTAGAATCGTCTTTGTAATAATTCTCTACCGAGTAAAACCTGAATAAACTATAGTATATCAATACCGTCCCGACCCAACTGCACGAAATAATTCCGTGCATCCATATCAGTTATTTGATCCGAGTAACTTTAATCCTCTCCCGTGCTAGTATTCCTGCCTATAGCAGGTTAGCCGAAACGTGGAATATATTTGACCAGTCGCATTGAACGCTAGTTGACGCTACCAATGAATCTCTAAGTTGATGAATAAACCCCTAAGATACAACCCCTTGAATTAATTTGTAAATTATCTCTAAGTGCAACGAGGCGAAATACTCGAGGCGATACGTGCGCCAGTAAGGGCGTCGCTTAGTTTTGAGATTTCGTTCGAGTTGTCACGAAGAGTGCAAGACTAAGAGCAACAAGACGAAATACTCAGGGCGATACGTGCGCCAGTAAGGGCGTCGCTTAGTCTTGAGATTTCATTCAAGTTGTCGCAAAGAGTGCGAGGTTAAGGGCGACAAGACGAAATACTCGAGGCGATACGTGCGCCAGTAAAGGGCGTCGCTTAGTCTTGAGATTTCATTCAAGTTGTCGCAAAGAGTGCGAGGTTAAGGGCGACAAGACGAAATACTCGAGGCGATACGTGCGCCAGTAAAGGGCGTCGCTTAGTCTTGAGATTTTGTTCGAGTTGTCACGAAGGGTGTAAAGTAAAGTGAAGCAAGAGGAAATACTCGAGGCGATACGTGCGCCAGGAAGGGCGTCGCTTAGTCTTGAGATTTCATTCGAGTTGTCACGAAGAGTGCAAGGTGAAGTGCAGCAAGACGAAATACTCGAGGCGATACGTACGCCGGTAAGGGCGTCGCTTAGTCTTGAGATTTTGTTCGAGTTGTCACGAAGGGTGTAAAGTAAAGTGAAACAAGAGGAAATACTCAAGGCGATATGTGCGCCAGGAAGGGCGTCGCTTAGTCTTGAGATTTCGTTCGAGTTTTCACGGAAGGTACGAAGTTAAGTGCAACAAGACGAAATACTCGAGACGATACGTGCGCCAGTAAAAGGCGTCGCTTAGTTTTGAGATTTCGTTCGAGTTGACACGAAGGGTGCGAAGCTAAGTGCAATAAGGCGAAATATTCGAGGCGATACGTGCGCCAGTAAAGGGCGTCGCTTAGTCTTGAGATTTCATCCGAATTGTCACGAAGAGTCGCCAAGATAATTAACTTGTAATCGTAAGTTATTAAAGCACTCGCAATAAATCCACCTCTTTCAATAGTGGTAGCACAAACATATATATATATATATATATATATATATATATATATATATATATAATATCAAAAGGGGTAATAAAAGAAAATTAAGAACTGTGAAAGGAAAAATAATAATAAAGGATAAGAAAAGGGGAGAAAGAAAGAAAGAATATACATACATTCAGAAATATAAGAATATAATAAATAAATAAATAAATAAGAAATAAAAAAAAAAATTTTCGAAATAGTCCATAGACTATTTCTGGTGGCAGCAACTACCGTATTAATCGAAAGGTTTAAATTATATTTCAACCACTAGCGTTCAAAGTCCTTTTCGTTTAAATTGATTACAAATCAAAAACAAAAATTTGAAATATAGAAGCAAATACGTAACAACGTTATATCGTAATGCTACATATCGTTATACGTTATATAGTAATGCTACATAACGTTATACGTTATATCATAATGCTACATAACGTTATACGTTATATCGTAATGCTACATAACGTTATACGTTATATCGTAATGCCACATAACGTTATACGTTATATCGTAATGCTACATAGCGTTATATGTTATATCGTAATGCTACATAACGTTATACGTTATATCGTAATGTTACATAACGTTATACGATATAACGTATTAGCATATAACGTTATACGTTATATCGCAATGCCACATAACGATATACGCTATATCGTAATGCTACATATCGTTATACGTTATATCATAATGCTACATAACGTTATACGTTATATCGTAATGCTACATAACGTTATACGATATATCGTATTAGCATATAACATTATACGTTATATCGTAATGCCACATAACGTTATACGTTATATCGTAATGCTACATAACATTATACGTTATATAGTAATGCCACATAGCGTTATACGTTATATCGTAATGCTACATAACGTTATACGTTATATCGCAATGCTACATAACGTTATACGTTATATCGTAATGCTACATAACGTTATACGTTATATCGTAATGCTACATATCGTTATACGTTATATCATAATGCTACATAACGTTATACCTTATATCGTAATGCTACATAACGTTATACGATATAACGTATTAGCATATAACGTTATACGTTATATCGCATTGCCACAAAACGTTATACGTTATATCGTAATGCAACATAACGTTATACGTTATATCGTAATGCTACATAACGTTATACGTTATATTGTAATGCTACATAACGTTATACGTTATAACGTATTATCATATAACGTTATACGTTATATCGTAATGCCACATAACGTTATACCATATAACGTATTAGCATATAACGTTATACGTTATATCGCATTGCCACATAACGTTATACGTTATATCGTAATGCTTCATAACGTTGTACGTTATATCGTAATGCTACATAACGTTATACGTTATATCGTAATGGTACATAACGTTATACGTTATATCGTAATGTTACATAACGTTATACGATATAACGTATTAGCATATAACGTTATACGTTATATCGTAATGCCACATAACGTCATACGTTATATCGTAATGCTACATAACGTTATACGTTATATCGTAATGCTACATAACGTTATACGATATAACGTATTAGCATATAACGTTATACGTTATATCGCATTGCCACATAACGTTATACGTTATATCGTAATGCAACATAACGTTATACGTTATATCGTAATGCTACATAACGTTATACGTTATATTGTAATGCTACATAACGTTATACGTTATAACGTATTATCATATAACGTTATACGTTATATCGTAATGCTACATAACGTTATACGATATAACGTATTAGCATATAACGTTATACGTTATATCGCATTGCCACATAACGTTATACGTTATATCGTAATGCTTCATAACGTTGTACGTTATATCGTAATGCTACATAACGTTATACGTTATATCGTAATGGTACATAACGTTATACGTTATATCGTAATGTTACATAACGTTATACGATATAACGTATTAGCATATAACGTTATACGTTATATCGTAATGCCACATAACGTCATACGTTATATCGTAATGCTACATAACGTTATACGTTATATCGTAATGCAACATAACGTTATACGTTATATCGTAATGCTACATAACGTTATACGTTATATCGTAATGCTACATAACGTTATACGATATAACGTATTAGCATATAACGTTATACGTTATATAGTAATGCTACATAGCGTTATACGTTATATCGTAATGCTACATAACGTTATACGTTATATCGTAATGCTACATAACGTTATACGTTATATCGTAATGCTACATAACGTTATATGTTATATCGTAATGTTACATAACGTTATACGGTATAACGTATTAGCATATAACGTTATACGTTATATCGTAATGCCACATAACGTTATACGTTATAACGTAATGCTACATAACGTTATACGTTATATCGTAATGCTACATAACGTCATACGATATAACGTATTAGCATATAACGTTATACGTTATATAGTAATGCTACATAGCGTTATACGTTATATCGTAATGCTACATAACGTTATACGTTATATCGTAATGCTACATAACGTTATACGTTATATCGTAATGCTACATAACGTTATACGTTATATCGTAATGTTACATAACGTTATACGGTATAACGTATTAGCATATAACGTTATACGTTATATCGTAATGCCACATAACGTTATACGTTATATCGTAATGCTACATAACGTTATACGTTATATCGTAATGCTACATAACGTTATACGATATAACGTATTAGCATATAACGTTATTCGTTATATCGTAATGCCACATAACGTTATACGTTATATCGTAATGCAACATAACGTTATACGTTATATGGTAATGCTACATAACGTTATACGTTATATCGTAATGCTACATAACGTTATACGTTATATCGTAATGTTACATAACGTTATACGATATAACGTATTAGCATATAACGTTATACGTTATATCGCAATGCCACATAACGATATACGCTATATCGTAATGCTACATATCGTTATACGTTATATCATAATGCTACATAACGTTATACGTTATATCGTAATGCTACATAACGTTATACGATATATCGTATTAGCATATAACGTTATACGTTATATCGTAATGCCACATAACGTTATACGTTATATCGTAATGCTACATAACATTATACGTTATATAGTAATGCCACATAGCGTTATACGTTATATCGTAATGCTACATAACGTTATACGTTATATCGCAATGCTACATAACGTTATACGTTATATCGTAATGCTACATAACGTTATACGTTATATCGTAATGCTACATATCGTTATACGTTATATCATAATGCTACATAACGTTATACCTTATATCGTAATGCTACATAACGTTATACGATATAACGTATTAGCATATAACGTTATACGTTATATCGCATTGCCACATAACGTTATACGTTATATCGTAATGCAACATAACGTTATACGTTATATCGTAATGCTACATAACGTTATACGTTATATTGTAATGCTACATAACGTTATACGTTATAACGTATTATCATATAACGTTATACGTTATATCGTAATGCCACATAACGTTATACCATATAACGTATTAGCATATAACGTTATACGTTATATCGCATTGCCACATAACGTTATACGTTATATCGTAATGCTTCATAACGTTGTACGTTATATCGTAATGCTACATAACGTTATACGTTATATCGTAATGGTACATAACGTTATACGTTATATCGTAATGTTACATAACGTTATACGATATAACGTATTAGCATATAACGTTATACGTTATATCGTAATGCCACATAACGTCATACGTTATATCGTAATGCTACATAACGTTATACGTTATATCGTAATGCTACATAACGTTATACGATATAACGCATTAGCATATAACGTTATACGTTATATCGCATTGCCACATAACGTTATACGTTATATCGTAATGCAACATAACGTTATACGTTATATCCTAATGCTACATAACGTTATACGTTATATTGTAATGCTACATAACGTTATACGTTATAACGTATTATCATATAACGTTATACGTTATATCGTAATGCTACATAACGTTATACGTTATATCGTAATGGTACATAACGTTATACGTTATATCGTAATGTTACATAACGTTATACGATATAACGTATTAGCATATAACGTTATACGTTATATCGTAATGCCACATAACGT
Organism: Bombus lapidarius; assembly: GCA_936014575.1. Taxonomy (NCBI): domain Eukaryota; kingdom Metazoa; phylum Arthropoda; class Insecta; order Hymenoptera; family Apidae; genus Bombus; species Bombus lapidarius. Next base: position 1,123 of record CAKXZU010000097.1, on the reverse strand, counting down.
TATACGTTATATCGTAATGCTACATAACGTTATACGTTATATCGTAATGCAACATAACGTTATACGTTATATCGTAATGCTACATAACGTTATACGTTATATCGTAATGCTACATAACGTTATACGATATAACGTATTAGCATATAACGTTATACGTTATATAGTAATGCTACATAGCGTTATACGTTATATCGTAATGCTACATAACGTTATACGTTATATCGTAATGCTACATAACGTTATACGTTATATCGTAATGCTACATAACGTTATATGTTATATCGTAATGTTACATAACGTCATACGGTATAACGTATAGCATATAACGTTATACGTTATATCGTAATGCCACATAACGTTATACGTTATATCGTAATGCTACATAACGTTATACGTTTATATCGTAATGCTACTCATACGTTATACGATATAACGTATTAGCATATAACGTTATACGTTATATAGTAATGCTACATAGCGTTATACGTTATATCGTAATGCTACATAACGTTATACGTTATATCGTAATGCTACATAACGTTATACGTTATATCGTAATGCTACATAACGTTATACGTTATATCGTAATGTTACATAACGTTATACGGTATAACGTATTAGCATATAACGTTATACGTTATATCGTAATGCCACATAACGTTATACGTTATATCGTAATGCTACATAACGTTATACGTTATATCGTAATGCTACATAACGTTATACGATATAACGTATTAGCATATAACGTTATTCGTTATATCGTAATGCCACATAACGTTATACGTTATATCGTAATGCAACATACCGTTATACGTTATATGGTAATGCTACATAACGTTATACGTTATATCGTAATGCTACATATCGTTATACGATATAACGTATTAGCATATAACGTTATACGTTATATCGTAATGCCACATAATGTCATACTTTATATTGTAAAACGTTATACCGTATTACGTTATAACGTAATACCACATAACGTTATACGTTTATATACTTATAGGTTGCGAACAGGGTGATGTGCCCTGTATAAAGAATCAAATGTGGAGTATTACGCGCATCGAATTGGCCTAGATACCCCAATACCAGCGGAGATAAATCTGATAGAGTGTGT